>JAIPRL010000110.1:23599-211294 GCA_025469235.1 Pemphigus obesinymphae
CAAAATTGTGGAACTATGGAAAGTCGGATTTACAATCTGTAAAAAGATTTGAATGTGTCGGCCTGTTTTCTAGGGATCGATCGAGGCATTTTTCTTTATTATTACAGATTAAAATATAATCAATGTTTAAAAATTTTGATTTTTAATGATAAATAACACGACTAAAAATTAAAATAAAAATAAACGCCTCGATCGATCCCTAGAAGACAAACTGATGAATTCAAAACAGTTTTCAGAATTTAAATCTCACTTTTCAAAGTCCCACAGTTTTGTCACGCTTTTAGGTCGATTTTTCGTTGGTGTTGCGGCCTCTTAACGCCGAGAGCTAACTGTGTACATCAAATTCAATAACTATTACATTAGTGATGACAAATATTATCAAGTATAAAATTGTTTTCTGATATTTTCTTAAACATAATAAAATATGTCAAAATATTGCAAAACTACCTACCTAATAATTAATTTAGTTTTAATAATAAAATATCAAAATATGAATATTAAATAATATCAAAACTATTAAACATTTATTATTACTATTATATTTCAAGCCATTGATAATATTTCTAAACATTATAATATAGATGTACGTATAACTATAACTGATTAAAATAACAACTGCGATTTGTAATAAAGGCGTTATTAATTACGACCGCCATATTCAGAAAAAAAAAACGATGTGATTAATTGTTATATTTCACAAACGATTGTCAATGGGTATTTTTGTAAAGATCGTTATTTATAAATATTTTCTAAATAACGATTGTTTTTTTTTTTTTGTAATTATTTTCAATTTTCTTGGCCCCCAGATTGGTGTGGACTTTTAAATTTTAAATCCATTATATGGACCGAATTGGATAGTGCCGTGTTTCTCACGAAAATATGCAATCCTAGTCAGTCTTATAAATTTTCAATTCAATATAATATGCCATTCTGGATTTTTTTAAATTTGAAATAAATTATGGGTCGAGCCTTCTATAATTTAGACGAAATATTGAGGTTGGAAATAGTTGTAAAACAAAACTGGCTGGGCCAGACTGAGCCACGAAAAACCAGCCGGTGTTTAGGAGGGCTATTTTGTACTCGTATGGATGATTTTCGTGTGGGGAAAACACATAAACTTCCGTACACCAACTACACAAAATATACACTATATACGAAAGATATTGTGTATGTTTCCCCGTACGGAAATCGTTCGTATCAGTGAAAAATAACCCGGTGGATCCAATGGAGGGGAGAAGGGGAGTGCGCGACTTAACTAAATTTAAAAAAGAAACATACCTATAACATATTATATTGTATACGTTTTATACATATTAGACATATTTGTACCCGCGAAATCTACTCAAAATAATACATCCACTCGCCAGAAAAAGAAAAAAGCGTTATTCGTATAAATTTTCTCAAAAATCTCGAGAAATCCACTTTAAAAACAGCAAATGGGCAAAAAAAAAAAAAATCGAAACCACGCTGACCGCTAAATTTCACTGGTTCGATTGAATCGGCTAGACATTATACAATTAGCGTTCGACGCCACTGCAAGACATCGCACATCGGTCCAAAAATATTTTATCTGCTGCACTCTATAAATTTTCAGATCGGATTCATTTATTGCAGATAACTCTTACGAGCATATAATATCATATATCGTATTAACGTTAATATTAAATGTTAATATCATATTTATGTTTGGGACTTATGGTTTTGGTTTTTTTTTTTTTTTTTTTATCTATAGTCCGAACGGACTATTATCATAGACAAATGTTATCGTTTGTCGACCGAGATGATGTTTATAGCCAAACGGTGCACGGGAGACGTTTATATAATATACGTATATAATATAGGAGACGCATAATATTTACGTTTATGTGCACTCATTGCTTTTATTATTCATAAAATACTCGAGTGTTTTATTTACAACACTATGATTACATATCGTATATTATATGGTTTGCCATTAGCCAATGGTTTAATAATTTTCCTCAAAATCTATCCATATACATACGCATATGTGTATATGTGTCACTGCCAATTGAAATCGAACTTGAAAAAAAAATAAAATAAAAATGACATTTAATAATAATAATTGTTATCGCTCCCATAAAATGAATCGTTACGTTATTTATTTGAGCTCGTCACTATTTATGGTCGCACACTCGCCGACTTGTATAATATAATATGATAATACCTACTGCAGAATCCAGAAAAGTCGTATTATTTTATACGTTCTCGCGTTAATGGTTTTCGCTAAACTTTCGCAACTGACCGTTACACTGGAAGCCATTACACGCCGCTCGTTCAATTTCGACAAAAGTGTTTTTGGCGCAATACATGAGATTAAAATGTTAGGAAAATCGGGAAAAAGTTTGTTTTAACTTACGAGAATTTCTATTTATTTTTCACAAGCGACTGCGGAGTATAATATACATAACCGAGGAGACTATACTATACATTTGGTTATGGTGACCGGTTTAATACTTCATCCAGTCCCACAGGCCACAGCGTCCGGTTATTACACGTATAATAGGTTTTATACGTAATACGTATAATACGTCAAAAACGTATGAAACCTGAATTTAATCAATTATCTTTTCATCCCTTCATCTTCAGTTCAGCTTGAAAGAGTATATTTTTCTAAATGGTCTTATGTGCATAGTCCTCTTAGAAATAGGCTCACATTTGATCACTCTAAAAAATTATTATTTAATTATCATGCATTAAAATTGCTTGACGTCTTATGAAACTGATGAATACTAAAACGTGTATATTATTAATATTATGTACTTATATTAATAGTTAATACATACTTTTTTTTTAATTTGTATTTTTTCAATTGTTCTAAACCTAAAGTTATAATTAATAAAAGTAGTAATAATTACAGTTCATTTATATATGTAGTATATATTTCTGTTTAATTTGTATATTATTTTAAATATGTAATATTTATAAAATATTTTTGGTAATATAGTTTACACTCAAATTTTTCAAAACGTATAATACGTATGAAACTAAACGTATAATACACACGTATAATACGTTTTATACATTGACGTATTATATATACCCAACCCTGCAGTCCCATACATATATTATTATGTACTGCATGTAAATATAAGTTTTACCGTTTCAGAAGTAAGTCGTAATTTTTGATAAAACACTTTCATTTGATCATGTTTTTAGATACGAATGTTTATAGACACTATCTAATTGAGTTAACGAATAAAAAAAATCTCAGACTTAGTATTGTAAAGTATCGTTTTTCATCGTGTATTCCGTCGAAATAACACAAAAATTCTTGTTACCAGACGATAATTTAATTATTATACTTTTAATTCATACCCGGCTGATCACGTGCAACTATATACGCCGTATAGTTTAGTACCTAATAAATTATAATATAAACTTAATAAAAAAAAATACTCATAATTCTCATTAATCTTATTTCATCGATGGCCATCCATCAATCATTTTATCTAATAATTATGTCGACTGTATATATGTGTGTGTGTGTATGTGTGTGTGTGTGTGTGTTTACCAAAATACATTGACCATGAAAAACAAACGAAAAGACCCCTTAAAATGATTTAAGAATTTAAACGTTCATATAATACATTAGATAATAATAGACAATGTATTTTCGAGACGGTTAAAAATGGTTATTATAGCTATTGTAAAAAAAAATTGAATCGAAAATTGCCAAGACCGCAATGAAACCGCGACAAGATCGTCTCCAAAATGATATCCTGTGATAGGTGATATAAATAATTTATAATGTTAAACATTTCTTCAAAATTGCTTAGTATATATGTGTGTGGCAATCGTACGTGTATTTTTGAGTTGTAAAAACAACTGTGTAGCTACAGTATAGAACCCCTCTAATCCGTCACCTTTGTGACTGGTGGTATGGTCGGAATGCGAAAAAGGTCGGTTTATCAGAATATACAAACAAATTTTATTAGCATATGTAATACTAAAAATTTTAATGTAAACATTATACAAATGTAAGTATGCATACATACATATATGGATAAAAATTATTTAGAAAAAAAGTCAGTTATAGATTTTTGTTTAACAAATAAAATGCTAGGCTTAGCCGCAACATTCCTCCAAACTGGCAATTAATTATATATATATATCTACTATAAATTGGAAAATCCAAATGTATTTTTAAAGTATTCATATCGATAATACCGTGGTCGGATCAACCGGAGTGGCGGACCAGCTGAGGGCGGACGAGAGAGGTTCTATACTGTATATATGATTACGAAGTAATCGAAAGAATCTCATCGAGAAAGCACGGTTGAAATTTTCTAAATTTTAATTCTTTAAAAACATCTAAACGCCTTTTTTTAAAAGTGAATTATTGAAAGTGCTGTAGTATATCTTTAGTACAGATATATAGAAAGGCATATTTGTTATATATGATAATTATTTAAGCAGATAATATATAGTGCAGATGACGCAATAAAAAAATTTGACTGTCATAAGACTATTTTTTAAATATTTTTTTTAAAACGTACGTTTAATCATTTTCAGATCGCTAGATATTTGAATCCATTTAAAACAGAACGTATGAAATCGTACCAGTGGCGTAACTAGTAAATCTTGGGAGAATATCCGACCATAGTAAATCCATTGAAAATATTTTACATAAAACTATAAATGGGTGGGGAATCTAAATTCATATTATTTTTTTGTTTATTATCTGTGAATATAAGTGATAAGTAATAATTATTACCAATATCATAATAAATTTATATATTTTGTGCAATTTTATAATTGTGGTTATATGACAAGAAAAATATACTATCATTAGTTTTCTTTTACACAATATATTGCAATAATTATTTATTATATTTTACTGTACAATTTACGTTATCAATAATTATAACATGTTAAAATTTAAATTAAATCTGAGCTATAACAATGGGGGGAGGGGGCAAAACGATATATTTTCCTCTCCAGTAAAATATCAGTTAAGGGGTCATTCAAGTATATTACGTAAGCACGTTTTTTGCCGTATTAGACCTCCTGCCCCACATTTATCAGAAAGTTTGGTAAATGACAAGATTCCATACATAAATCCGACGATTTTAGTAAAATTTTAAACAAATTAATAAAAAAAAGCATGAGGAACTAACAAAACGACGATTGCGTTCGATAACGATTGTAATCCGTATCGATCGTACAAAATTAGATGTAATATAATTTTTAACATTGTTTTTTTTTTTTAATACGGTAAATTATAAGACGATGGTTTTTTCAAAACTTGTTTTTAAAAATGTTTTGGAAAAACATACAGATACGGGGAAATTAGACGGCAGCAATTTAAGATTGCTGACGTCAGTTTGGTTCTGACCCTTTCCCGTCCCACTTTTCGCCAAATTATAATAACTCCTCTATATGTGCCTATACTTAATACTTGGAGCCTAAAGTCGTACAGTAGTCCTAATGATCCGTACATAAATTTTTTATTAAAAATAAGAAAATTGATATATAGTAGGTATAACAGTTTGTTACACTCATTAGAAACGATTTAGATCTTTTTCGAATCAGATTTGGGGTAGTTCGGAGTCTGCGACCTCGTCTTCGTTATCCACAAGGTTATATAATATTATTACATTATATGAAATTACTCGCCCACATATTATGTATACGCGAAACGAGCTCTCGTAAACAATTTCAAAATATATTACACGTCTCCCTGCCACCGCCACCGCAGTAACGTGCGTGTATATATACGCGGTAAAAGATTGCATATTATATACGACAATTTGGCGGAAAATTTGATCAGTAACATGTACGCAACGACACGGTAACGGCGGGATTGCAGATGGCTGTTGGACATATTCAATGAATTTATTTAAAATTCCGCACACGTCGAAAATTCGTACATAATGCGTTTTAAATTTTCATTTAAAAATCATTGCAAATATGGGCAAATAGTGAAAATTACACAGGGGATAAATGCGAAAACTATACACAAATCGATAATATAATATTATACGCACATAACACATTATACAGGACAAATTTCACGCCCGGCATTTATTATATACATATACCTATATTACATTTATACGTACGTGTAAAAAGTTCGATAGTAAATTTTATCAGGTATTTTTATATCTTTCAGAAATAAAAAATACAAGTATAGACACGAAAAAAATAATATATATATTATATTCATCCGATTGCGCGTGGTATATTGAAAAAGAAAATTGCAACTGTTTGTTGTGAACACATCGTATCTGACATTTTCTGAGATATATGTTCCAGGGAGAGAAAATCAGATATTGTCATCTTTAAATTATAATTTCAATACACGTCCTAACCACTCTCCCTCTCCGCTTTTTAAAATAACATCGAAAGTCGTATTTTTAGTTTGTGCTATTCATTCGGAATATTTTGTGTTTTGTGTCGTTGAAAGGGGGAGGGGACCAAAAAAAAAACGACGGCCCCCTTCCATTTGCGGAAAACCGCATCAATAGTTTAAAAATGTAATTTTTTTTTTTATCGTATAATACCGATATTTATTTGTATTTTACGATAACATTTTTATCATATATTTAAAATTGTATTTTCGATCATTGCAAGATACGTTGTGCTATTCAAATAGTATAGATGTATATTATATTATAATATATTAGGTGGGTTTCCACAACGCATTTTAGCGGGAAATAAATAACAATCGCATATAGTTTAACCTCGATAAATTATATTCTCTTTGAAAAACTATATCCAGCAATGACAATAGAGTAAAATTCGAGATATTTTCAGATATTTGTTTTTTTTTTAAACAGTATTATTATAGTGAAATGTCACATCCACTTCATGGCGAATACAGAATCTCTTTAAAATGTAATCATTATTTTTACAACATTATCCTTAAACTATTATAATTTCAAGGCTACAGTTGTAGGATATTTTGAAGGGTTTTAAATTTTACGACTTTCCAACATATGAATATTATAATACATCCTTGAACAGCTGCAACTATTATAAATTTCATGGCCATTGATCTATTTTTTTGCGAACGCTTCAAGTTGTATACTAGTAGATTAGAATGTATGATAAATTGATAAAAATTTTTAAATTTCACGACTTATAAAATAAAGTACACACAGAAAATACAATTAAAAAAAATTTTAGGAAAAATAGTGACCCCTCTATGTACTCCCATCTCCAGCATTGCTATATTTACAAAATTAAAAAAAAAAAATGATTTAAAAAATATAATTAGGTAAACATAATTGTATGTTGTTTTGGTTATTTATTTCGTTTTTTTATTTTTTCGTTATCTTTTTTTCCTATCTAAATTTATAGTTTGCATTTTATTTGCTGTATTCTTATACAGTATAGAAATTATCGTATAGTAAGTTATATGCATTATTTTCTTTAGTTTTTAGATTCTGAGCGAACCAATTAAAATTTATTGGTGTAACCATGTGTTTTTTTTATGCTTATACTCAAAAATTCTCGTAGAAAGATTGCTCAAAACGTAATGTAAATTATAGGTTCCTATACTTATTATTGACTATGTTTGTACAATAAATAACAATATTCATTCAAGGGTAAGTATTGATTTATCACAAATCCTGTTAGTATGTAGAGTGGAACGAAATATCATCAAGTATAATACTGATATGTGGATATACAATTAATACCAATAAAAATAAATAAATTATGCATATCATTATATAACGTTTGTGCATATTTTAACACGTATTTTTCGGAATGACGAGGAAATAAAAAAAATTTTCGTTATTTTTGGCAGTTTTTCACATTTATAGAAGAAGTCCAAAAATGCAAAAGTTTCTTTCTGATTAAATTTTATACGGGAAAAAGTATCAGTTATAGGTAATCGAAGTAATGCCATAGCAAGTATTTTAGTCGATAAGTGCGGTAAAAGTAAATATCATTGTAAAACCATTAGCTACTTGATTAAATTTAATTACCATTATATTTATATATTCTATGATTAATTGACCATATAAAATTGTTCGTATATATTTTAGATTTGAAAATTCACCAGTGATCTCTTGGTTTTATAACGATATTTATTTGTCAATATTTTAAAAACAACATGTTGGACAGAAGGCGTGGAATGGTAATGGGTTGAAGAGGTTTTTTCCAAATTGATTTTTTTTTGATTTTCTCAGTAGTCAGTACCTATTCATTCCATCCACGTACAAAGGAAAACGCGACGGATTAAAATTATAAATGATTGTAAACCGGAAAACGACATATAAAGTTGTCATGGTCACTGGAATGATATGGTAGTGATATCATAATATTTTCAAATTCGTTTTGCCAACTTGGTCACAAATTATAACACTGAGAGCTCCGCTCGGAAATATGAAAATATTGAAATAAACGATTTGTCATTGTTTTCAAATTCAATATACTACCATCTTCTGACACAGGCAAAGTGCTATAAACTCCTATGTGTACACGAACTGACATAAAAATTGATTGTACCTAATATTATAGCTAATAATAGCTATTATTTAACTATATCGTTTTATAATACGGATTGGTATATAATATTATATATATATAGTGTTGCACGTGTAATGTGTTCAATAGTGATACCAATAATTATTATGTTGGATGATATCAAGTAAAATATTTTACATTCATAAATCATTGGATGATTTTGGCTTACAAACAGAATATTGTAGACGGAAGAATATAAATAATTCACAATTTTGTACCGAGTTTTAATGTACCTACGCATATTACATTTATTATTATTATTATTATTATTATTATTGTGCGTGTTTCGCAGTGTTTCGCATTTCCATCATCATTATTATATATAATATAAATATACATTTTATACTTAATTGTTACTTCTGTGCGCTAAAATAATGTATTCCGAAATCCGAGTTTAATTCGTTCAGCGAATGTTTTAATGGCAATGTTTTCAACGTCGACGAATATTCGCACCGATGAATATTTGATATTATTTTTGGCTATAAAGCGCGTTATTTTCCAAATAAATATATAATAGGTATAGAGCATATATTTTGTGGTACTAATCTAGATGGGTTTTTTTTTTTTTTTTCTTAAAGAAATCGACCAACAATCTTTTTTCTGCTTTTTTTCTCCCTTTGCCTGCACAGCTATATATCCATATAATATTATATATTTTGTCGTACCAATAAAGCTATTATTATACTGTATATAATATAAAGTCAAACATTATTACATTTTTATATGTTTTCCTCAAACCTTGTTGTCATGTCAACGCTATTATATATACCATATAATATTGTACATCTATATATGCACTATATGTACCTATAGGTATATATGATATTATACAACTGATACATCAAAAGATGAAACTAAACGTAATAATAAGAAAAACCAAAAGAAAGGCTAGACCGTGCGGTTGCGACGAGAACGAAATATCAAACAGTTGAAATTTTACAAAGCCTTAAAAGTGTAAATATTCTTCGACTCGGATAGCGCTTATGTATGTGTATAGATACCGGTCATATCAAACAAGCCGTAATGTAGCTCTCAAAGAAGTATGCGATATTAAAATGACGATTATAAATTGTAGTGAACATAAATTATGAATTTTCCTCGAAAAACTATAATGATTATATATTTTTAAACATAACTAACACCGACTAAGGCTTTGTCATTTTTAATTTTTAATTTTTTTTTTTTTTTTTTTTATGCAAAATGACGTCTTTTAAAAAATAAAAAATACCATAGTTTTTTTGTTTACAACCGTATTTTTTATAATATTACATTATGCATATCAGCTAATATTACTATTTTTCCATGCATATTAATTTAAAATTTTATTAAAATTGTTTCTTTTACCTTAATAACTATTAGAATAGCATTTTTTAAAATAAAATTTTCTTTGAAGTTTTGGGACAAAAAAATATAGCTGGTACTTGTTTTGATAACTTTAATTATACGATGTATGGAATATATTATGATCTTCTTCTTTTTCTTTTCTTCAAATTATTTAGAATCGATCACTTATAGGTCCTCGATTTCCATTCAACACGATCTCTCCATCTTCTTAATTTACACCAATAAACATCATATCATTTTCTACCATACACAAACAATTTTTTTTCCTTTTCTCCTCTTTGCTTCTACATAATTTCCATTCGCTATCTTCAATGCCTCTACTACTTACCTGTTCAAAACATACTAATTTTATATTTCATCTTCTCGGTATCCTCAGTTCCATCTTCTTATCAACTACTTACAATTTTGATCCATCCAACGTTTTTAGTCTAATTAAGATCCTTTTATCGCACAAAATATTTGATGCTTCACTTTATTGCATATATCTACACTATTAATTATCTATTTCGTTTTTTCTCGAAACCATTGTAATTCTATATTTTACCATTATCATTTTTTCTATTTATTTAAATATATACTCTATACTTACTACAAAACGAGATTTTTAATATATATTTTCACTTCAGATAAGTATACGTACAATAATAATTCGTTTTGAAGTGTACCTATATACTTCTTAGACATTGCAGTAGCAATAAATCAACCGGCATTTGCAATGCAGTTTTTTTCCGTGTCTTCGTCTTTTGGCCCCAACGCAAATGTATACAATATTTTGTTTTACTTTCGGAGTATTATTATTATTACTTATATAATAACATAAATGTACGAATACGGGACATAAATCAATTTAATTTCTCCACAACAGCTGAGCACGTTGCACGAGGATAAAAAATATCAATACATGGATCACCCTTTATTATACGAGGTATAAATATTTAAATCTTTTAACGTGCCTACTCTGATACGTATATTAATAATCATTTATCACGAATGTTATCTATATACACGTATGGAAAAGGAAATATTTCATATACTTTATGCCATAATAGTGTTTGTCAGCTTTGTGGCCTCAGAGTAATTTTAAAGTTGGTGGGGGGGCTGGCGTAATTAAAGGCTTAGTAAAAAAGTTCTATATTAAAATATGCAATTGTTTTTAAAGTATTTTTAAGGGTTGTTTGTGAATATTCATTTATTACGTTCGATAAATCTTCCATGCTATTTATGTCAAAAAATCAAGAAGTTTTCTCTTATTATACAATATATAAATATGTAAATATATATATTACCTATGTGTTTTAATAAATGCACTAAAAATAAACAACCAAAATAAATTATTTAGAGTAACAAGGTTCTATATAAAGAATTGTTTTACTTTCTGTGCATTTAAAATATAATAGATAGAATATTTTTACTCTACTATTATTTTATTACATATTATGATTTATCAGATCAATAGCCGGAAGAAAATTTTACATTTTTTTTTGATATGAAAACATAATTTTTTTTTTCAAAATTGGAGATACTTGTTGCTTTACGTAACCTTATGTTCTGTGTTGGTGTGAAGAAGTTTGGGAGAGAAGCAAACGGGTTTTCCAATTATTTGAGCCAGTCAAAACTTTTATCCCACCCCCCCCCTTTTCAAAAATTGAAACAATGCCACTGTTTTTGCCCCACATCCCCTTGAATATCATGTATAACCGCCACTGTAGAATTGATAAGAAAATAACAAATTATTGTACCATAAAATAATTACTATGGTTTTGGTCAGGATATTAGATGATAGTACTAATTTAATCTACATAAATTATTTACCATTCGTTATAGAACCTTTTATATTCACAAACAAATCAAGGGTAAAATGGTTCTGTCTGATAAAAAAAAAATTAACGATTTAATGAATTTCGAAGATATTGTATATATCTCATTCGTTATTAGTTAAAAAATTGCTTGCTTAAATGCAATATGAATATTGTATAGACGTCAAAATAAAAAATAAAAATAAAAAAACATACAAGAACCATTTTACCAATGCTTATAACTTAACTTATTTTTGGTTATATTAACTTTTAAATAAAAAATTACTTTTAATTAAAACTCATTTAAGTTAATATTAAAATAATTGATGGAATATCAAATTGGTTGAATAAAAATAAAATTGTTTTTGTCGTTTCTAATAGGTAATTATTATATTATAAGAATTATTTATCACCCGAAAACATAAATAAAACAAGAATGCCTATATATTATGTAATATTCTCCCCGTATCATTATACTTTATATTATATTAAGAATATATCGGGAATATATAAGATTTGCAATCAATAAACAATATTTATAGGTATGTGGGTGGTACTAATTTGGAATGAGCGATTTCCACTTGTTAAAATTAACTTATGTTAATAAGTAATTTTTGAACTTAACTCGATTTAATTGTTAAGAAAAAAAACAACTATTGACTTTAAACTTGTGCTATTTTTTCTATTAAATTAACCGATTAAAAAAAAAAAAAAATTATAAACTTGCCCAGCGTTGCATTTTACTGTGGGCCGCCGAAACTGTTGTCGTTACATATATAGACTGCAGGATATTGCAGTCAATATACCTATAAAATAGAATCGAAAGGCATTCCGTCGGTGCAGTGCGTATACCCTGAGGAGAATTTGTGGAATGAACACTACGTAGTCGACTTACATCAATGCGGCAAGTTAGGTTTAATATTATATTGTCACTATTCCATACGGTTAAGTTAGAATCTACACGGTAAAATTATACACCGCGTTCCGCGCGAATTTATACACAAACAACTCGGTTCCTATTTACTGCAAACTTTTGGGGTGGCCCGGAGGTCAAACATATTGCCTAGGTAAAATATTAATATTAGCGTGTTGGAATTCCTTCTGTATACATATTATTATATTATAGTCATAAGGATTCGTTGGTCGAGAGATTGACGTAAATATTTGTACGATATTATTATTATTATTATTATTATAATTCTCTAGGTACAAGGGGATATACGGTCGGGACGAGAACTGTGCGGTGTTCGCAAGGACGTAGGTATATACGTATATACAAAGTATGGCTTGGCGAATTAATATCCTCGACAACGTTTATTATTATTATTATGTGTATGGCCACTGTTTTGAAAATCAGAAATCTCCGTTAACGGTCGGGAAAAACGCAACACACAGGCCGACTACTGTACATATATAATTTTCGCACGCCCAGGTGGTATTAGTACCGAAGCAGCATATACGCACATTACGCTCATATTTTGCAAAATAACCGTATATTAATCACGAAACGTAGCCTGTTTTTACGACGAAATATTTCATACCATCGCGTGTTATAATTTATTTATTTACTTGCCAACGGGCATTCCAGCTGAGCCCGAACAGTGCTCAATACATTATATATTATGATAAGGACTCGGTGAGATTGACGGACGACGTATTATATTACAACCATGTGGTGGATTTGGGGAGGGGCGCAGAGGGACGGAGCTACTCTTCATATTTTCATGTTTAACAGCGTACCCCTTGATTTATTTATCAGGGAACGCAGGGAACGCAGTGTCTGTTTTAATTTTTATTTAACATTTGTTAAAATTGTAAATTTTTTTGGAAAAATCGTGAAATTACGAAAACGAATGTTGTTTTTTTTTTGTTCTCGTCGTATAATAAGTTTTAGATGAAAAAAACATGATATAAAATGTTGAATAGTTGATCTCATTGAATCATATGGGTAATAAATAATCTTCATTATCCGTGAAGGGCTTAAGCTCAAAAGGATGGCGAAATCAATGCGACACCGATAAACTTCATTTCAGTCTATATTTACAACATCAGCTCGATTATTCATTTAAAAGGAAAGGTGTTAAATTATTTTAAAAGAGGAATACTTAAACTATATGCTATTTTGAAAAGGGGTTATTAAAAAAAATAATAAAAAAAGACTATTTAAACGAACGTGGTTTTACACGTGAGGACGAATTGAAAATTAGGCCTTGCAGAGTCGTGGAATGGGCGTGCATATATAATATTATATAGTCATAAATCGTCAATATTGTTGATGTCTATTTTCTTTCTGACCCGTCCCACAGGCGTGTGCTATATATTTAATCACCGTGAAAATAACGTTATTTGCATTTGGTTGCAAAAGAAAAAGTATATATATATATATATACGCGTATATCCCTGCAGAATTCGTGAAGCCTATCTTATGAATATTAAATAGAATTCAACACGTTAAATTAAATGTGCCTAAATATAGGTGTATATATATATTGGACCAGATTTGACGTGTACATAACATGGGGAGGAATGCGTATGTGTTTATATGTTTGGGGTAGGGGTGGCTAATATTAAGGGATGATTTATTGCGGTGAGTATTCACATAACGGTTACGTTGCCAAATTTCCATGTGCGATTATATAACCAGGCAGAAAATGACGGATAATGTATTAAACTACTCTATTGTCGATCTATATATATATATATATATATATACGCAATATATACACGATTTATCATTTTATATTGTCCTTTTTTTTTTTTAACGCGTTATTTACGACTTTCGAATTTATCATAATATTATTTCCTAATAGTTTAATTATACGCTGGCGACGTCAAACGTACGGTATATATCGAATTATTATATAAAAAAATGCATTTTTATTTATTACTACGATTTGGAATGTGTGCATTGCAGGTATATTTATATATATAGTGACTATTTAAAAAAATTGAAAAAAAAAATGGCAAGCTTTTTAAGCTTCTTAAAACATGTGTGTTTTTTCAACAATATATAAAATATTACATAAACCGTATACAATAGATAATGATGCAGAACGAAAATGAATACGTAAAATCGATAAGCTTTCGTTATAATTTAAAACGTAGTTATTTAATTTTTCAATATTAACGGATAGTCGTTTTTTACGTTGGCCGTGTATAAATGACAAAAGTACAAACGTTCATTATATAGTGTTTGTATGCTTTGTGTTGACATTTTTGTATTTTGCCACTTGGCACGTAACCAAAAGTCGAATTACAACTTTAATTATCCAGCAAAACGATATGAGAATAAGTTAAATTATTTTGTATATTTTACACGAAACTTATACTGATAATATACTTGCGCGTTATACCGGGGAAAAAAAAAACATTTTTTTGGTTTTATAAAAATTTATAAATTCTATGTAAATTTTTTTTCCGGTACTAGATGGGAAAAAAACTAATCACTTCTCGAACTGGCCGCAGGCTTTTGTATTTATAATTTAAAAAACAGATTCATGTTTATAAATTTCAAGATTATATAGATCTGCATTCGTTTAGAACATATGCAATAAAATATAATCTATTACGGCATAATGCAGTTATTCAATTATAGTTATTATTTTGCATAGATTTACCTAAATTGTATAAAAAAAAAACTTGGTCATCAAATATAATAATTATATCCATTTTTCAGTTTCGTACAATTTTCATTTAGTCCAATATTGACTTATTTGTCCAAATTTTTAAAATCTACCTATTCATAACAAAAAGGTTCACTAAGATGAAACTACCAATAAATTTATATTTAAAATCAAGAAATTAAAAAATAATTAAGTCAAAAAATGTACTACTTCTAAAAAATAAAAATAAATATATATTATAAAAATAATATTTATATATATAAAAAAATAAAATGTAATAAGAGTATTTATAAAAAGATTATAAGTAATAACTAGTTACGACCGTAAGTCATCTATATTATATATATATATATATATATTATTTTTTCTAATATATATTTATTTTTATCAATAAATTTAGTTGTACAATATATATTTAATAACCCTAATTTTGTTAAATATTAATTTTAATTACTGAGTATAAGATATTATAAAGAATGACCAAAGTATTGACAAGGTCCAACATTATTTTGTTTAATGATAAGAAAAAAAAAATACTTTGAGAAGAACTCGGCAAAATCAAAATCAATTACATACAAGTTGATTTTGCCGAGTTATTCTTAAAGTATTTTTTTTTTATCATTAAAGAAAATAATTTTGAACCTTGCCAATACTTTGGTCTTCTTTATAAATAACATATGTGTATCAGTATGCACATACCTATTTATTTTATTATTACAGTTTGTTTTTGTTTATTAAAAATACCAATGTATAACCTACAAAAAGTTTTGTCTTCAAAGTTATTGCAAAATGTTTACGAAAAGCATATTTGATACTATCTTAAATTATTATTGTTTTGAAATTTGTTTTCTATACATTTTGAAATAAGACGTTTTAAGGATTTTTTCTGATTATATCCACGTTTAAATTATGACAGATCATTCGAGCGCAATGTCAAAGAAGTTTTTCTAAATGTTGGTCCTAATATAAAATTTAAAAAGCGTGGCAATATAAAAAAACGCCACTAGGCTACCTCGGCATAGCCTTTATTTTATAATTGATTAAAAATATATATTGAAATATATATTCATATAATTAATGATAAAATAAATAAGGGTTAATCCCACCACTATAAAAAAAAAAGCTTTATACAGATACATAATTATTTTAATTTGCGTTTTATTGACTGTTTATAATTTATAATTTATACTTTTTTTCTCCAATCCGTCCACAATTTCTTAAGGTTCACGTTCACCACTGCAGGATATCAGAATATTATACTCTAGTAAATCAAAAACTTTTTGATTGATGAAGTAAAGATAGTAATTGATGGATCTTTTTTCCTACCTATATCCAGTAGATTTGACACCTATCAAGTTTAAAAAAAATTTAGTTTGACGGTATAGGTTTAATAGCGGTATTATTTTCGAAAAAATCAATGTGTACCGTCTATATGCTTTGTATATGTTATTCAAGTTTGGATAATGAACTAAAAAAAATAAATACCTATGACGGCATTGTTTATTTTGATAAATTGAATACAAGAGTGGATAGAAGCATATACCACTGTGAATAGATAGTAATTTTGTGGGTACAGCAATGTGTTCTTTTTAACTTTTGGGGAAGGCGTGCACAGATTTTTTTCCACAGATTTTTTACATTTATATTTATACAAATAAATAATATGTACTTAATATAAATATTTCGAAAAACTACTACCAAAAATATTGTGATTGTGTAGTTTATTTTAAAAATTTTAGTGAGTTATTTTTACTTCTGTCGAAGTCGCACCGTAGCTAGCACAGCGTGTAGTTACGTGATCACAATAAACTTATTTTAATAATTGTACAGTTTTCAGATTTATTTACCGTGTTCATTTTTTAAGTTCTTCACCGAATAAATCATTCCATTCTCCCTTTCTTAATTCCTTTTTCTTCTAGTAGCTATATTAAAAATGAGCCTATTCGGCGTTTATTGTTAATGACTAATGAAGATCCTTCCTTTTATCTCTAATTATAATATATTATATCCTATTGATTATTAAGTATTAATTTTAGTTGTCAATTGTAAATGTAAGTTATACATAATTGCAAAAAGTATTTAAACCTGTTTATTATAAATAAATAAATAAGAGATGATCATATTAGGATGTGAAATTATTGCCTTGGTTTTGTTTTTTTACGTGGTTTTTTGATTTGGATTTTTATACATATATGATTTTGAAATAAAATGTAAATATATTTTAGTTGTAAAGTGCAGGGCTGAGGTCATTAACAAAAAATTAGAGTATAGGTTTTGCTTGGTTAGATATTTTGTAAATATTAGGTTAGCGAATTGAAAAATTGATTTCTTCCAATGTAGATTACATACTCATGGTTATAGTTGAGTGAAAATTTCGAATAACTATCCCGAGTGATTTATCTTTTTGTAAGTGAATACTATGGGTATAACTGGCGCCTTATTTTCATGTAGAAAATAAGCTAACATTGCTAAATATATTTTTGAAATTATAGGATTAATAAGGTAAATAATATGGAAAACTTCAAGTTAGCTAGAATAGTTTGAATTTTAATTAATTTAAAACCTGGGAGAAGCGGATTATCGGAAAAATATTGTTTAAACAATTATCGCTGTGATAGTTTTGAACATCATATTATTGTAAATTATAGTTATTTTCAATTTTGATTTCTGACAGTTAAACTGATTGAAAACTACATTTGGTTGTGGTAAAAATAATAATTTTTTTTTGTATTTTCGTGGTTCATCATTATCGAAATCGTCCATAAATTCTTCCACTAAGTTTTGGTAGGTATTATTTCTGGCTTGTTATTATCGTTTTATATACCTAGCTAGGGTCACATGATATCATATAATATATTGATAGTATAAGACGGAATAGGTGTTTTTGTGACGTTATCAGGTTATGTGCGTGAAAAGAGGTGGACGATAAGTATTATGTAGATAATAGATAATAATATTATGTTAGATATTATATAATATTTGAATTACAATTTAAATTAAACCTTAACAAATCCAAAAAGTAGATTAACCATCATTGATGTGATCACAGATGTACCCTACCTGTCGTTTGTGATTTTGATGGGATATATTCAATTACAATATTATTGTGAAATATTTGTATAATAATTTTGTTGCTATAATGTAGTTCTGCTGCTTCGATTCTAACCCAATCAGAGAACGTCATTTTAAAATATTTCTATTTACTTCAGAGTGTACCATATTATTATGGTTTGTATTAATAATGTAATCTGTAAATTGTGATTTTATACCAATATGTATTGATGAATATTATATAAAGTATTATGTGATACAGAACTTATCGTTATAGATAACTAATCGAATTCATAATAAAAAAAAAAAATACATAACTTTAACTAAAAAAATCTCAATTACTTTCATAAAGATTTCAACGCCTACAATTATATGAAATAATATTATATAAATGCAACGTGTAGTTCTTATTTAGAAACTATTTCAGTGACAAAACTTTTTGGTGCTTTTTTTTATATACATAACGCGCACACAAAATGTGTTAAAATTTTAACTTATTACACAACTCGGTAGTTTTAACGAAATTGTAATAAGTTTATTTCCATTTTAAATTTAATACAATATAAGAACTATTATTCTTCAACAGTTTTAGATAATACAATGTATAATGCAAAACAAAACTTGGTTACGCTACTTCAAATGAATATACTATATAGAGAAAAACTACTTAGAAATGGTTAAAAAAAAACGCAAAAATTACATACAAACCACACTTGAAAATATTATTCTCAGTTTACTGAATTGCATTACTAAAATTACAAACCATAAAATATATAATGTGATATACAGAGTGATATAATGTAATAATTTAAATATATCTACCATATTTTTACGCCCCCCCCCCTACAGTGACTAAATTAACGTAAAATACTTAATCGTATGATGGGACAGGTCGGAATAAAATACATTGAAGTCGAATTTGTTTATTAATATATATACATATTTAAGAATGGTAGTAATAATAATATATTATAACAATTTTAACAAAATTGAACAAAACTCGAAAAAAAAAAAAGGTGAGCTTAACAAATAATTGAAACTATTCAAAATTAAGTTGAAAAGTTAATCTATTATTAACTTTTTAACTCAATTCGTGAATAATTCTTACTATTAACTAATCAACCTAACCAGCTTAAATTTTCATTTTACGAACAAATCATAAAAATATAGGTGTAATATAATATATATGTAAATATAATGTATATATTAATTTATTATTTTCTTTTTGAAGAATAATAATTTTTCTTACATAAAAATTGAAGTTTTCTTACTAAATTAAGTTAATACCATATCCCAATTTTAACATTAATCTATATATTATATTGTTTGTTATCTATATATTTATTTTAACTAAAAGCTTAAAGTTAAATAAATATAATACCTATGACTATACCCTCACAACATTAAATTATTTTCAGAAAAATTATATTAATATATAGGTATATTAATTTAAAATTATATTACAACTAAGTCGTTCACTTCTCTCGTAATTTATGCTTCATATTAATTTATTTACTATTTATAATAATTATTACTATACCCAGTGTAAAACCATACTTTATATAATTTACATAGGCATATACATATGAAATGTCATGTATACAATTTTAGATTCTGAGCATACGAATACGTTCTTTTTGTTTATTTATTTTTATGTATGTATATGCTTTTTGGGCAGAAAGAGTAATGAAAGAGATTTGTGGTATATACGTGTTTGATATAAAATTTGTTGTAGTTGATACTTTATAGAGGTTATTTTTTTTATTTTCTAAGTAGTTTTCAAAAGCGTAAAGAAAAACTACCTTTTTTAAACGAAATATCAAGAAAAGTTATTATAAATAACAAATAAAGTAGTCATGGTTATTGACTAGATATCTGATATAAAATATTTATAACTACCTACCTATAGAGACCGAAAATGATTATAAATTGGAAAATTTATAATGCCAAAAACTTTAAATTTACACCAAATATTTACTATAGCACTATATGTATATTGACATCGTATTTTTTATTAGTCCTATAAATGCTAATTGTAATACTCGTGTTATATACACCGAAATTTCTCTCAGGATCATTTTATAGAAAAAGAATGACTTTTCATTGTTTTAAATTCAATATATCCATCACCGCAGTATCTTATCCAACGGAGCGAAGTGCTTTCATGCTAAAGCCTAACTGACCAGCTATTTCAATACCTATTAAAATAATAATAATTTACTTAACACGCTATTTCTATCTACTAATCCATTATTTACATCATTTAATTCAACATTACATATGTGATATTTTTTTATCGTCAACATAAAACTTTCCAAAAGATTTTGGCATATCGTCTTTTTTAGATAATTTTTGTATACTTTAATTTAGAAAAACTATACGTACACGACCTATAGGGTCAGTGGCGTAATCCTAAATGTTTTATGGGAGGAGATTAAAAAAAATAATACTATTCAGTTAAGGATAACAAATGAAGGGCTGAACCACATCCCATTTGCAAATATTTAATAACTTATCACATATCAACATAGTACTTTTTATATTACATTAAATTTTTTACAAAGAAAAAGTATAATAAATTTATTTTATATAATTCCATCTCACAGTAAAATGTCCATATTTATAGGCTCCAAGAGGTTATTTGCTCTCCTCGCCTGACATCATTTGATAGAATACAAAATTTACATCCAGCATTTATATCACAACTTCGTATTTTCTTATTTTAGAGTAAATTGACCAATTACCAAAAATACGAGATCATTATCCAGCAGGAAAACAATTTTTTAATTTTGAAAATTTTCATTTTAAAGATAAATATATTTATTTAAAATATAGAAATTAAAAAATATCTCTTTACAGAATTAAAATACATTTTACAACATAGATCTTTCCGTATCTCATCCATAAATTTAGTAATACGTAAATTTACTCTAAGAACAGAAATAATATAGTTGTGACTAGAATGCTGAATGTATATTTCATAGGTAGTTATATATTATTAGTTGAGACAGCAAATACGAGTGCTACGTTCTCTCAAGTGTAAAGGGTAACTTTAAAATTAATTTTCCTATGATTTTACCAGATTACAAGCGTAAAAGCGTACTATTTATATGAAAAATTTATCGGATAAATATAAAAACTATGTTATCAGTTATATTGATGGCTCACTGATAAAGTTTAAAATTTAAGTCTCTTTCTTTCGTAGTGATTCATAAAATTTATATTTAAACTTGGAAACAGGATAATTCCAAAACGTATGAATACATAAATACTGCAGCTTATGGGAATATCTATACATCATATAATCTAAACGCTGCACATAATTACGCTCTTGACTTGGGGCAGAAAACATAAATATAAGTTTATACAAGCAAAGAAATGACCAGAATATGCATTTTTATATTGTAAATTGTACTCCAACGACATATAATATTAATAGTATTAATAATAATAATAATTATAATACCTAGTTGGTATACGTAATAAATATCTGCGATAATCAATATTATGAAGCAGTGTGTATCGATTTTTCAAGGCGATTTCGCGTAAAATATGAGTACTTAAAAGTGTCAAACATATATGGTGTTAACGTGTCCTTGTTGGCATTGTACACCACATCATACGGTGTCTTGGCGACAAATTTCTAATTGAGTATAACAAATAACTCTTATGTACGTTCGGGATAGTGACATTTTAATTCGGGCCCCGAGGAGATTTATCGTCCACGCAGCATCGTGATATCGTTCGAGATTAATCTTTTACTATACACTATTTTTGTTCTCATCCCTGTAATCTCGTATTCTGTCGTTCCCGTGTACCTACAACACGTCATGTACTGTATGATATTATTATCGGGCCTTTTTTTTTTTTTTTTTTCGGAATATTATATTACGTACGTCATTTGTCGTACACAACACTCAGCATACTGACGTTTGTCTGCACGTCGCAAAGAATCCTTAGGCTCCGCATGTCCTTATCACGCATGCGCGCAGACCATAGATAATAAATAAATCTATATTATCCACAAACGAAGATTATATTATATTATATATCTTAATACGTGATCATAATAATATAAATTTTGTATGTAAAACATTGATAATAAAAATTATTCTTATTAATTAATTTAATTAATTCTTTATTATCTATGATGCAAAATTCTATTCAACTTAACAATGACGAAATAGATTAAGATTTAAATTTTCATGCAAGTTCTTTTTTTCGTCAGAATATATTTCACCCAAATTTTGAAATAAATTTCTTAAAACATGCCGTGTGGATAGTAATTGTTTTCGAAATGGTCCCATAACACTACAGACTCCAAGCGTTATAAAATAATTGTTAGTCACTTTCCACAAGTTTGAAAAAATAGGTCATCAATAAGCATAGGAATGAAAAAATTTTGTATACAAATTAAAACGTTAATCTATTCTGTCATTGTTAAATTGAATAGAATTTTCCATACAAAAATTTTTATCACAGATTAAACACTTAATATTATGATTAAAAAAATATATATTTTTTCGCGAGATTGTTTCGTTTTTGAGGATTTCGTACCGCCGTCCCGACAAAATTTAAACGGGACGCTTTTTGTCCCGTTTTATTTATGATTTGAAGAAAGATTAAGAGATTACGAGCAACTTTTTTCTTTTCGCCGTTTTCCAAGAGATTTAGGAAAATTTTGGGGGGAAATTACGAATGATCTTTTTTTATGTCCCGTTTTTTTAAATTTTTTAAATATGGTTACCCTAAATATGAATGTATATATTATTGGAGCTATAGTGCACGCATGTTTATAGTAACATGTCAAAGACTTAATTAGTATCGGGTACTCCAACTGCAGTTAAATATATTATAATATATATTATCAACCACTACGCACGGCATGCATTCCGACTGTCCATTTCTCGTTCAATTAATTAATGGCACCTGCAGTCGCCGAATATTCGATTTCCATTTTTAAATTTCATAAAAAAAAAAAAAAAAAAATTAACCTTTATGTGCAACACAATGTATGTTATTATATTGAGATGTATCGTTTGTTCGCGCGTGTAAATTACATTCCAGAAAGGTGATGATATTGAACGTAAAACACAGTTTTAAGATTTTAGATAAAAAAAAAAATTTTAATTGTAAAAATAAATTAAAAAAAAGTCGATCAGTAGGGGATGAAAGCTGCACATTGCTCATTGGGTACTATAACACTGGTGATGGATATATCGAATTTGAAAGCAATGATAAATCTTTTTCGATAAAACTATTCTGAGTGAAGCTTTGATGTATAATGTATATAAAATGAGTAATACTATTAGCATATTATTATATAAGGCTCATTAAAAATGGCGTCAATATACATATTATAGAGCTATAGTAAATAATATTTGGTGCGTAGTTTCTGGCACTTTAATATTCCAATTTATAATCATTTTTGGTCTTTTTGGCAGTTATAAATATTATAATATATCACTTAGCTATATAGTCAGTAACTTTTACTAGGTAGTTTATTTGTTCTAATTTATAACACTTTTCGTGTGATTATATTAGAAGATAATTTTTGCGTTACGCTTTTGAAAACTACTTAGAAAATCAAAAAGTCACAAACCTCAAAAACCAGAAAACACTTATTTAACTCCATGTCTGAAATTGTGTGTAGGTACATACATACGAATAAAATTTTAAATGAAAAAACACATCTAAAATAAGAAAGTCAACTTAAAATGAATATTTCTAAAATATTCAATTAAATATAAACTATTATTGCGATAGTAAATTTGAATGGTATGTTCAAAACTTCAAAACTTTTATCTAACGTTCATATCAAATAATTTTAAGATTCAAATTCGATAACAATTCAATTTCGAATTATATGATAACTACCTCTAGCTATCTTCATTGAGATCATAATAACCTATATATGCCTCTTGCACACCATCCTTTGCATAAATACTTGAAATTCAAAGTTATATACTAATTAACAATATTATTATCCCTTGATTTATGTATAATTATAAAGAAAAGTATATTAGAAATATTAATGAACAATATTATTCTAGTCTTACTGCAATCTTGTCTTCATTTCGTAGTAAATACAAGACCAAAACCAAGACCAAGATTGTGAACAAAACGGTAGACATTTACCAGTTAAAAATGTAATATTTTTTTAAACTTAATAACTCAATTAGTTAATTACCTTTTTTTAAATTAACTTAAGAGAATGTGATACACGCATTTGCTATCTCTGTCTAACAAACTGATAATATACAATATTTACGTTCAACATTTTTGTCATGACATTTGTCATCTCATTTTAATATTAGGGTAAATTGACTTGTAATAAAATTTATTTTTAGACGAAATCATTATCTATGCTGTAGCATCGTTTTTTTCCGACATTTTCATTTTAAAGAGAAATATATTTATTTTAATTATTGAGTTTAAAAAAATGGAAAAATTTATTTAAAATTTCAGAAAAAATGACATTAAGTTACAGATAATTATTTCGTCTATATATTTTGTAATAGGTCATTTTACTCTAATATTATAAATGACAAAGTTGTGACTAGAATTCTGAACATAAATTTCGTATATTGTCAGTTAAGGTAGAGTATCGCGTCCTCTTAGTTGATTGATTATCTAGTTTTTATGACACTAGATACAGATAGATACAGACTAGATTTAGATACTAGATAATTATCCAGTTATGTTAATACGAGCTTTTATAATAAATATTTCAATCGGAATCCATGTATAATAACCAAAGTTTATTTTATTTTTATTTACATTTTAATACATGTAAGAAATCAGTGACATAAAACCCGCCATAACGCACATTCATACACAATTTTATTAAAACTATTTCTTTAATTTGTATTTTCTATAAAAACTTATAGAGTTAATTTTATCCATTAATTTGTTACTCCTTGATATTAACATTCACATTGAGATAAACTTGCAATACATTACCAAGACTAAGAACAAGACTTACACAATTAATACCAAGTCTAAAATTGCAAGATTCTTGTAGTTTATTCCTAATAGACAATGAAAATAACACATGGATCTATTTTCGACATATATATTTGAGTTGAAATACAATATTTAAATTAATTAATTATTGAATTATGTAGACTAGCAACAAAAAGATAGTTATTTTCATTGTCTATGAAACCTATATTATATTTTAATAAATATGTATTTCTAAAATACTATTAGAATCAACTATTGTTGTAAATTTGTCAAAAATTCAAGACCAGGGCCGATACCAAGATTATATTGACATAAGAACCAGACCAATATCGAGACTTCAGAGTCTAAGTCATCAAATTGCTTAAAAACAAAACATATAATTTTAAAGTAATTTTATATAGTTTACAGGAACCAATGCTATTATATAGGTAGGTAGTTATGACCTTAAGGGATGTATTCGTTAGAAATTTTCCCTCTTCATTCATTAAAATTTAATAAAATATAAGATTTAATTCTTATTGTGTCCAAATGAAGAAAATATAAAAATAAATCATTTATACACGAAATAAAATTCTTGTAATAGGCATTTTTATATTCGTGATTATATGTAATATTCATAAACACTGAAGGATTAATTTTAATTTATTATAAAAATAATTAAAATACATTTTTAAAGTAATAGTTGCAGTATTTGATTTAAGTGAGAAAGCATTTGGTTTTACAATGTGTTTTATTTTTATTTCTAAAGCACTTGTTCTAATAACGTTAAAAATGAGTACTCCAAAACTTTTATCACGCTCGCATCTCTATCGGTATATAGTAAATTTAGCACATATGGTACTCGCACTTTAAAATGTAATTTACTTTTCAAATTCATTAGTAATTTCGGAGAAAATATCAAAAAATACCATTGAAAAACGGCGAAAAGAAACAGAAAATTTCACTACCTATAAGAAACCCATGCCGAATAAAACGTGTTTCAATTATTTCATTTAAAACAATATAATTATAATAATACCTACTATAATTTGTATTTATTTATCAAATTTGTTGTATTATTATTTTTGTATTTTATAATAATTATAAATATTTTCAATTTAACGCTAGATTTTTGTTGAAATTAATTTATTTCAAGAACAAATTTTAGGATATTCATATTAAATGTAATATTATTATTTTCATTATTGAGTATATTTTGTAGCTTACATTTTTCTTATATTTCTGCTGTTTTTTAAAAGTACATACAAAATTTTACAATGATTACTACTCTATAACACATTCGTTTTATCAATAGTTGAATAATATAAGTGTAACGGTGTCTTCCCACTTCGCCGTCATCTCACTATGCCGACACCATATTATTCCTATTTTACCAACTCCCAGTTCGCCGGACACCATTCTATACCATTATATAAAATATAAATTAAAACTATTTTATTCAACTCTATCTTGTATCTTTTTGCCCACATAGTCAAGACACAATAATGTTAGATGCAAAATTAGTTAATTAGATTTAAATTGATAAAATGTTGGCAAAAGAAGCATCTGATAAAATTTAATTCATCATCATAAATGTTATACCAGAAAATTAAAAGAATTTATGAGTAACAAAATAAACTGTACCTGTCGAAATACTTGACATAATTGAGTATATAATAGTTATAATAGGTAAAATGCATATAATGGTATATATAATGGCACAATAGATAGTACCTACGAGTACAAGTATTTACGTTGTCGGCGAAATGGGAATTTTTTTTTAAATTATTAAAACCCGTTTTAATAAATTGGTAAACTGGGAGTCGGCGAAATGAGAATGAACCAAGTGTAACAACTATTTATAAATAATTTATTGATATTCTATAACCTCTATTAAATAGATCATATAACAATATACTGTAAATTCTTTAATTAATATTTAAATACTAAAATCGGGTAAGCTAATGGAAAAAATAATTAACTCCCATGAGTTAAATTAAACTAATACGGTTATAAATTAATAGTTAGTAATAAATAATTTCAATCAAAATGAAAAAAATGAACGATAAAATTAAATATTTTAAGTTAAAAGTGATGATTAAAATATACGTATACCTGTTACTAATTTTCCCGGAACTATATTGATATTTTAACCTAACTTTTAAAATTTTAAACGTTAGCTAAGCACATAATGTATAAAACGATATTTTCGCTACATTTCAGTAGCAAAAACAAAATTTTCATATATTTTGAAAATTGCATTAGGTTATTAAAGTATTGAGGTTAATATTTTTTTCCATTTAAAATAATGTTACCTGTATGGCCTTATACTAATATTATTGAAATTTTATGTCTATTCTTAATAATAATAATTAATGAATTAAATGATAACTTACCATTGTTTTGGCCATATAGCCCTGATTATTTTTACCTGTGGCACGATATTTGAAATATCACAAAAATATGACTGCATGAAGTAGAGAAAATTTCGGAACTATGAATAAAAACATTAAAAACAAACCGGTGATTATAAACTATAATTTATTTTGTAAAAGATGATAAGGTAGATGCCAAGCACTACGTGTTTGTCGGTTAGCGAACACAACTTTTGTTGGAGTCGCTTTTACCCCAAAAAAGTCGCTTTGTCCCTACATTTTTAGCTTCTCTGTAAATTAATGTCGCTCGTAACAAAAATTTAAAATCAAATATCTCATTATTAAATGGTTCCTCTGAACCATATTAACGTGTCGGTTATCCTCCTATTACCAGTCGATATATATATATATATATATATATATATATACGTACACACAGGGGCGGATTTGAAAGAGGGTTGACGTGGCGATCTTGGAATTTTTTTCTGATCATTATTTGAGTAGTTTAAAATTAATTTCGAATGGGGTCTGACCCTTTATTTCTCAATTAGTGATGCACAAAACAAGACCAAGACCAAGACCATGGCAGTCTTGGTCTTGGTCTTGGTCGTGTTGACTCAATCTTGGTCTTGGTCTTGGTCTTGCAAAATTAATTAGGTAGGTATCTGTGTAGTTGACTATTTTCGATAACACCGAACTTTCAAAAAATAGTAGAATATCTGTTTACCCATATATTCGATAAACGATAATCATTTCCGAAAATATTACAATAGGATATTGATGATTGCATTACAAGAAATCTGTAGATTTAGTGTGGAATCATAAAAAATGTATACCAAGAAAAAAAATGTAATAAACAACGTATTTAATTCATTGATTTTTATTTTATTTAAAAGCAAGACTTGCAAGAGTCTTGCGGTGTCAAGTCTTGGTCTTGGTCTTGGTCTTCCATTATAAGTCTTGATCTTGGTCTTGGTCTTGCATTTTTGCAAGACCAAGACCGAATTCGCCCATCACTATTTTCTCAATTATCCCAATTAAACCCACCCCCTTCTTTAAATGAGCTTCGTAGTATCGTATAGGTGAAAGTTGATAATTCATTCTTCGACCCTTCGATAAACGTTTACGTAATATATAATATTTTAATATATATATACATATATATTATGTAGCTGATATTTATTATATTATGCATATATAGGTAGGTAGGTACGGCCGTAACCGTATAAAAGATTGAAAAAAAAAATCGTCGTTTATATATACGGTTTTAGACGGACCGCGCTAAAAACGAACCCCGTCGATTAATAGACCTTTGGTCCGCATAATATACCGTTCGGAAAGGTCAAAAAAAAAAAAAAATAAAATAAAAAATAAAAAAAAAACGAGCCGTTAACGCCGTCCGTATAATATACATATACGCGTATAATTTATGCACGCCAAACGGTTTGACATTTTGCCGTCGATTTCTACATAATATATAGCATATATGATATTAAATATTATATAGTGTATATACGAGCGCTGTACGGGTTTTAATTTTCATAATATTTATAATATACACCGCTGCTTCTTCGTACACATAACATATTATAATATCTGCACATTATTATTATTATTATTATTATTATTATTATTAATGTATGTAATAATAATAATAATAATAATAATAATAATAGCTATAGGTATATTTACGTCGGTACAATATTAATCGATATCGAAAATATACGAGCTTTCGGCCCTTTATTTATTTTTTAATATTTATTTGTTTTTTTTTTTATATAGCGTTCGCACCGTACACTTTATATATATATATATATATATATGGGGAGAACCTAAATAATATTACACATGTGTGTGCGTATACTACGGCGAAGGCATTGTAAAAAAAAAAACGAATGTAAAACAGTTGAAAAGTATTATATTATATATATATATATATATATATGTAAGAGTGCAATATCAATAAAATGAAAAAAGGAAACTATATGTACGACGCGGATGATGGCGCGTAGTATATATAGCGTATATATAATATAACAATGCGTCCGCATCCGACTATATATGTTATGTATACTGCAGTTTACCCTATAATAATTCCAATATATATATATATATATATTGTCATAAAAAAACGACGGGGGGCCGTGTGTATATATACGCGTATGTAAAACTGAAAAATCAGTGCAATATAATGTGATAACGATAATGTTGATAACGATAATAATAATATCCGTAATAAAATGGAGGAAATTTATCGAAAAGTCAGT
Source organism: Pemphigus obesinymphae (assembly GCA_025469235.1). Classification (NCBI taxonomy): domain Eukaryota; kingdom Metazoa; phylum Arthropoda; class Insecta; order Hemiptera; family Aphididae; genus Pemphigus; species Pemphigus obesinymphae. The sequence goes on from JAIPRL010000110.1 coordinate 53,497, forward strand.
GGTGGGGGTGGGGGCGCCACGACAGTCGGAGTCTGCTGCACATTATAATGCATAATATGTATATATACGACGATAATAACGTCTGCGTACGTATTATACTGCAATATAGTCTGCTGCACGTTATAGGATATACGTATATACGCAACGTTCGATCGTAATTTCTTTCGCTAAACCTGAGGGTTTTTTCTCCCCTCCCACACACACACACACACACACATATACCACCGAGAAAGGGATTTCCGATGTATATTTTATTTCCGCACGCATATCGTACGGTTGTGTTCGCCCGTTTTATGGCGTTCAATCACGGGGTTTATTGACCGGATGTGCCAGTTCGCCATCGTCCTCCGACCGACCGACCCCCTCCCCGATCCTTATTACTATTGTTATCAGAAATCCCTGCACTGTTAAAACGGCGGTTTATCATATTATTATACGCGATATTACGTGTGTATACGTGTACGTATAATATCGATTCGGCGATAACAGTACGGTATAATAACAATACGCGCGACGTACCGCGCGATATTCGGTTTTGCGCGCGAATACCATTAATTTAGGGTCCGGAAATGTACGCATTCTAGTCCGTTGTCGACCCACCCGAAAAATAGTTACGAGTTCGAATATACCGTATCCGTTGGCGTGAACGACTGACACATATTTATACCTATACCTACTACTATTGTACAATATTATTGAATTTCCACGTTTCTATGTATACGCGTGTCGAAATCGGCTTTTTACATTATTATTATTAAATATGTTTCAATTATTATTTATATTGATCATAATTTCATTTTCATCGTCATCGATGAACGTCGTGAAATCGTGCATGGGTTATTCGGATAGGATACTGCGGGCGGTGGATATAATGATTTTGAAAGCAACGATAAATCATTTCTTTTGATAGAATGATTGTGAGCGAAGCTTCGGTGTATATAAAATATGAGTATATATAACTGTCGATAATAATTAGAATTAACTCTTATTCCAAAAGCAAACAGCGTAGAATGCACGAAAACAATACAGCCATAAGAAGTTAAAAACAATAGCACACACGGTGCATGGCTCCGTTCGGTCCGATTAATGTAGGTAGTATTTGTTTTTTAATCATTTTAAGTAACCCTCACAATCGAGCGAGTCCGGTGTATACATTAATACCGAGAAAAAAATATGAAAAACCTTAAACCATTACGATTATGTGGTGCCAGTCTGTAAGGGATAAATAGAGCCCAAAATTGGAGACAACATATTTAAAACTGCTCATGTTCATTTTGTACTCGTATATGTTTTTAGTGAAAATTTCCCGTCTATAGATCCATTTCCCCGATATTGCAACACATTTTTACACTGAAATAATATATGTCGACAAATTAAAATAGGGGTTATTAAAAATTTGTGTGTATTGATTTTTGGGATTTTTCGAATATAGCTAGACGTATTTTTAACATTGTATACAGTTTTCAAGTCTTTAAACTCTTTTATGGCGAAAAAACTTCAATATTAAAAATCTATAAATAACCCAAAATTTTAGGAAAAATTTCGAAAATTATAATGAAAAATCCATATCAGATTTGAATAAAATCGTGCTTTACCGTTTTACCTTAAGTTTTTGGTTGATTTTTCTCACGCATTTATCCATAAAATTAAAAAATCGAAAAATAACTCTTTATTAAAGTACCAACTAAATGTGATTTCTACTAGAAACAGGGTAAACATGTAAAAATCAGAGCATTCCTTCTAATAGAATTTATGGGTACAGACATAAAAACATTTAAAAGACATTATTGTGAAACCAATACGAAATATTTATTATTCACAATGAACAAAGATAAACGAGGTATTCAAAAAAAAAAAAAAATGCACACAATTTATATTTACATTATTGTTTAATATATAATATAATATATATTATGTATAGATTAAACAACAACCTTAAGAATATAAAAAAATCTATATGTATCAAAAATAAACATTTAAAAATGCATTTTTGTTTTTCTAATAATTCGAATTACTATTTTAAGGAGATATATGTATTTCTCCCCTTGGCATTGTTTTAACTCCCTATATATAGTTATATTTATTTTAGATTTTGATCCGAGCAAGGGACCTATAGTGGTTTAACAATGGTGTTCATATTTTATTGCTGGAAACAACTCTTTAACTAGGAGATTTGATCTAAATTGTACGCGTTTATCCATTTTCCGGTATAATAATTGATTAGGATTTAGTAAAGTTGTCTTAAGATTTTTTAATGTTTTTTTTTTTTTAATTCGTTTCTTAAGTGACTTTTTTAAATTATGATTTTGTATACATGCCCAAGTTGATTTTCTTAGTTAATATTCGCCTATCTGCATGAAGTGATTTTAGGCTAAAAATTATCAAAATAATTTAGAGGACGTTTTCCGATTTCGATTTTTCCGTTATCGGAATTATCGGAATATAACTATTGTAGTATCAAATACAGTTTTTATGTATATTGGCATAGACGAATTCCTCTTTTACGATTTTGTTATTAGTTATTTTAAGTTTAAAATCATTTATAGTAGCCTGCGGTCGTATATTCTCAGAAATTCGAAAATGCATTATTATACTGTTTATTTTTTTACAGTTTCGCCCTCTTTTAAGGACATAATATTTTAAATATTTTATGGGCGTAAATACTTGAATATTTTAGTATATTTTAGTGTACAAAACTCTTCGGATTTTCGCCTAGTTATTATTACTCAAAAGACATTATTCCAGACGTTATTGTTTGGAAAATGCAGATACTATATAGTACAAATAAAATAAAATTGTTTTATTTTAATTTTCACTGAAAAATAAATCATATATATATATATATATATATATATAGTTACTCGTATTTTTAAGTTTATATTATTTATTGTGTATCGATTTAAAATGTTTACATATTATGTTGATTTTAAAATAGGTACCTAATTTCTATTTTACAAAATATAAAAATATAGGTTTATATATATTTTAAATTTTTGAACATAATACGTATAGATATATAATGTATATATTTATATATAGGTATATGAAGTGTATATAAATATTTTTAACGGTTTTTTTTTTTTTATATATATATACCTGTGGACTGTGGATTTTGTTAGTATTTAATACAAAAAACGTATACATACTTTTAGTGCATTATTATTATGGTTATTTTTAATGTTTTATGCATATGGACCGTATATCCTATACTTATATTATTATTATTATTATTATTATTATTATATTTTTTTGAAAACGTATACGGTATTACATATAAAACGCTTTATATAAATAGGGTTTAGTGTTAAAATTTCAGAGCACTATTATTTTTTGATATTTTAATATATTAATCGCGCAATAATCAAACGTTTTTCGATCAAATATATTTCGTGAGTTTTTTTAATTAACGCATTTATGTTTATCCGCGTGTATATTGTATTATTTGTTTTTAATTAGATTACCGTGTCATATTTTTAACATTAACCTAATTTTGCGAGAGAGAGAGAGAGAGAGAGGGAGAGAGAGAGAGGGAAAAAAAACAAATTTTCTAATGTATTTATAGTTTGATTTTTTTTTTTTAAGCATAGATTTCGAAGTATAAAATATTTTATCAAACAAACGCGTGGTTTTTTGGCTTATTCGGCGTTAGCGGCGCGGACGTGATACGTGCACGGCGCTTGCGCGACGAACTTTTAAAACGACGACGGCCTATCGCAGTATATATATATATATATATATTATTATTATTATAATTATATATACGTTCGTATTTACTATTTTATGTGAAATATGCATTATACTCGACGGATTTTTATTTTGATAATATTGTGTTAATATTATAATAATTTATATTGACATTCACGTTACTATGTTTTATGAATTCAAACGTATTTTTTTTTTTTTTATCAAATATTTTCTAAATCATATAGTATCACCTACCATCTAACACAGTATTGAGATATCGACTAAATATATAATATTATAATTGTATTGTATTTTGTCATTTGACCGACTAGGAAACTGCAACAACTCGAAAAAATTACTTTTACTTTTCATGAAAACAATAATTACAGAATATACAAGCGTACAGAACAATACGAGCCATAATATAGGTTAATATATTATATTATAATCACTTGGTATATAATTGAATTAACTTTTATTATCGACAATGCGTATTATTGAATCGAATCGCATATTTAATAACATATATGATAACGTTTTAGTTTGTTTTAGATTTGAGCGTTACCTGCAGGGATATAGGTATATTGGTTAACTTGGGTTTTTTTTTTAAATTTTTGTACAACATTTTTTATTTTGGTATAATATGACGATTAAAACGATAATCGATATTTGTAATAATATTATAATATTTTTAGTAGATTTTTTTTAGTGAAAAAATATATAGGCCAAATATGTATATTTATACCATATAAACGTCATCATATTTTCATAAAAAGATCTTCCAATTGTGGAAAATTTGTGGAAATGATGGAATTTATTTATTTTTTGATCTAAAAATTTAATCCAGGATTAGTAATAACTATAGAGGAGGGTCGAACAGTTTTAAGTTCGAATTCGGGTTTGGAAGTCGAACTTAAGTACTAAGTAGTAAAAAGTAGAACAGATAACCGAACTTGATTAATGTGTTAGCACTCGAACGAGTTCGACACTAAACCTTATTTATTTATTAATTTTTTTGCTTATTGTATTATATATTATGTTTATATTAAGCACATTTAGTCGAAAACAATGGATTCGTCATTTATTTTTATTTTTTATTTATATATACATTTTTTTGGGCAGATGGAGTAAAAAAAAAATTTCTGGTATAGATGTTTTCGATAGGAAATTAGTTCCAGTTGTTACTTTATAGTGATAGTTTTTTGATTTTCAAAGTATAGTTTTCGAAAGCATAAAGAAAACTATCTATTATGCGGGGAAATCACGAAAAGTTGTTATAAATTAAAAATTAACAAATAAACTATAATCATTGTTACCGACTATATAGGTGATATTAGATATATAATATTTATAAACACCAAAGAATATCGAAAATTATTATAAATTGGAAAATTTTAAATGCCGGAGACTTGAAATTTATACCAAATATTTACTATAGTAATATGTTGTATTTTTATTTTATTAAGCTGATAGTAATATTTAAGTTGTTTACACCAAAGCTTCGCTAAGAATCATTTTATCGAAAAAGAAATAAAAATTTCATTGTTTTTAAATCCAATACATCAACAATATATCCACCAACAATGTCCTACTCAACGAGTGAAATGCTTCCACTCCTACTGACAGGCTTTTTTCATTCTAAATTTTAGACTTAAGAGTCGAGAATCGATTATAGTTTTGAGGTAAAGATCGTGTTTGGTCTACAATGATACACGTTCTACAATGAGACAAATGAAATATTTTGATCATAGATAAGAGTTAACGATTGATATTTGGAGATAGTATAGAAAAAACTATTACCTCCATCTGATAATTGTATTTTTATAAATTTTGGATGAAAACTTTCCAAAATAGTTAATAAAATGTATTTTTCATACTGTGAAGTTTTATAGACATTTATAAATAATTTAAATATCTAATCATTAAATCTATAATTTAAGGTGGGCATGCATATTTAACTTTGAAACATCAAAAAGTCAAATGGGGGCGAATGAGACAAAAATGTTGGTTTACAATAAGACATGCCAAAAGTTGTATCATTGTATATAAATGATATTACCTATTAATAAAATTTTTTAATTGAAAAAATTGAAATGAACCATTTTTACAATAAGAGGACAATAAGAAAAATTTAATTTTAAAAAGTGTTTGTATACATTTTTTATATTTTTTTATAAGTATGTAGATATTTTTTTCCTTAAAATAATATAATTTTTTTTTTTTTTTAGTTTAAAATGAGATGCCCGTTCTTACGATTTGTTACAAATCGTTCAGTGAAATTACCCATCCTATAACAATGAAAATAAAAAATGAATACAGATATTGGTATGTTTTGATTTATAAGATAATAATAAAAGAAAATAACAGTCTAAGTTTTATTATACTCCCGGAGTTTAAAACTTTATTTTTAGATAGATATTTTATTTTTCATCGCCAAAATGTAAAAAAATTTTTTTATTTTTTTAATGCGAAATAGAAATAATTAAATTCATTAAATATTAATTATATTAATATTTTCCTAGAACACTTTAATAGGTAGGTTTAATGTTTTTTTTTTAATGTAAGTTTATTGTAGATTTGGTTATTATAAGAGGACGTACGATACTAACTGGGTATTAACTATAGTTAATAAAGCTAAAGTTAATCTTTTTAAAACAATTTTACGCAATTTTAATTGATTATTTTTGCCAATAACTGCAATACTAACTAATTTACACTTTCATTGTTTTTAGGTACTTATCATTTACTCATAAGTATAATTTTTAATTAAAAAAAAATTTTTTTTTAATTTTAATAATCAATCAGTAGGTATATAGCTAATAGATTAAAAGGTGAACAATTTTGTCAATTTCCATATATATATATATATATATATATATAAAATGCTTCATAATAATAAAAATAATAACATAATTTTTTTACATTTCATAGCTATTTTTTGAATAATTTTCATTTTCTATAAAAACAATTTTAAATTAACTTTCTTTTTTTAACCGAGTGAAGTTCATAATTTTTTCCATTTTAACGTAAATCTTTACGAGTTTAAACTATTTTTTGATAACTAGTATTCTTTATCATATTTTACTATTTTATATACATTTAATTTAACTTATTTGAGTACATTTTCTTTATGAGCTTGCTAGCATCTTCAATACATTATATTATATTCATAATATATATTACCCGCATATCATATAATATGAACGGTTGTTTCAGCGTTTTTCAAAATTTACACATTACACCCAATCTTTCTAAAAATTTCAAATATTTACTCGATTTTCGTTCAAAACGTCCCTATAATATATGTATAATATTACTGCAATAACTAGGTATATAAAAAAGTCTTGTATGGTGTGATATCGATTTAAATTTTTCTGAGGGACACAGTTGATCTATAATAATAATATCTGAGCTTATAATAAAGTTGTTATTATTATATATTTTTATTTCGTTCCATATATCAATTTGGTGTTTTCCCATTGACAATTTGTCTATTTTGGTATTATATATTGTCCATATATCTATTACAGAGTTTTTTTTTTTTTTGTCAGCTCAATTACTAGACATCGGTTCGCATTACTTTTCTTATTTGTCAATATCCAATTTGTTATATTGTCGTATATTTGTTAGAATGAAATCACATATTATACCGGATACCCTGACGTCCCCAGAAGTTTGCAGTTACTTTCCGAGAACTAATCCAGCTCTGATTTAGTCGAATAATCACGATAAAAGTTATAATTAAATTCCTTATGATAATTGACGAGCTATCGTACGTATTGCTGCAGATATATTGAATATATATATATATATATATATATAATAGTTATAATTGTAATATGCAATTTTTTATCGATCATTTAAAGAAAATGTATGAGTAATAATAATAACAAATATTATCTAAAAATTATTGATTTTTCAACTATACAAATGGTTAAAATAATTTAAAAACGATATAAATGACATATAAACGAAATTAGTATAATTTCAATGACGATTTTAAAAATCAATTGTAGGTCAAAAAATTTTTTTTAAAACTGTACTCATTTTTTAATTAACATTTAACATTAAATTTTTTGATAAATATTTTTACTTGAAATTTCAGTGTACATCATCGTCTTGGGTTAAGTGGTTAAATAGTTCATGTCGTATATGATTTATATACGTATAACGTATATATAAATATATATAATTTTTAATAAAATCCTGCAACATATTACATTATCATAATATTTCGAATTTTAATATAAATTTTTCTGTATATTTGTCGAAAAATAGTTCGGTGCACATTTTTACTCGTGGAATAAATAAACTACTCAATTACAAAGTAAATATTTATAAAATCCGAAATAGCTGCAATATTATTATTAGGGGACGTTTACACGTCTAAAATTTACATTTTTTTTGTATATATATATTTTTAACACTGATATTATAGAGCAGGACAAAATTATTCTATTGGAAATTATTAATGGTTTCAATTTTCACTTTTTCACAAGCGATATTTCAATCTGTCTAGGTACTGCATATAGTGCATAACACAGTAAACACGACGATATAAAAATATGTTCGTAAACGAATCAATTAAAATGTAAAACAGGTTGTTGCTATATTATAATGTGCATGTTGACGTTAAACCATCGTGATAACAATAATATATTATTGTTCGTTTAGTTTGATGTATTGTATAATATTTCTTCATAAATTAATGTTAATATCGATCGATTAGCGATTTTTAGTGTTGTGTATACAATAATATTATATAACAGCTGTAATATGTACCTTATACCAGGTATCCAATTAACTTTTTCGACGTATACGAAAACGCTGATATTGAAAATATTGTTTTTATCGAGTTTTCTGTACACACGAATAGGTACCACCTCGGAACGTTTCTGTCGAATTGTAATTGTTTTTTTTTTTTTATTCGTGGATTGCTATTACAGGCATATATGTAAATTTTACGCGATTTACCGAACTTTCGGTGAACGGTAACGGGTACGGTAGAAACAATATAAACATTATACTATATAACCCATATAATTATATAATAGGTATATTTATAAAAAAGTAAAGAAAAATCACTCTTCACATTTCCGGAGTTTATATAATATTATATACGCATACCTTATGGACTCGGCTGAATTGTTGAGTTTGACCCGGTGACCTCGTTCACTCGACTACCGCCGTACACGTGGCGCAAAGTGCACGCCCTCCCCAAAGGGCTGTTTGCCGAACCGGCCTATAAAAATCGGTCGATTTTACCGAACCAAACTAGACGATTATTATCGAATAACTCGTCTTTTATGAGAAACCGAATATATTATATATATATATTATACATACCTATATACATACATACGCAAAATATTAATAAAAAAAAAAAAAATCTATTCGGTACAACTTATTTTCACTATACATATATATATATATATTATATAGTATAAGATATAACTTTTGTATAACATATTATACATAAATACACTACAGAAATGTCGCATACTTTACATTATATACTTCACAATTTTAATAAGACATTTATGAAATACCAATGAAATAAAACACGAACCGAAATTTCGCATGATTTAAATACGTACATATACGAAATACGATTTAAAGTTTCTTCGACAATTTTCAGTACGTTTGGTTATGGTATGCTCATTTATAAACATTGTATTGTACATGTTATTCCGTTAAACGGATAAATTCATAAAGTGATTTCGTAACAATAATTGAAATTGAATATGTACGATACAGCCATAGGTATATAGGTTGGACAAACGAATGATCAAAATCAATATTATTACTGACGGTTAGACAGGACGTAGCGGTAGTACATCCAATTTTCATGAAATTTCCGGAAAAATTAAAATAAAATCGTTTAAAAATAATCCAATATACTTTTATAGAAATTAAATAATAGTCTTGTGTCAATACCGTTTTAGATTTTGAGCGCATCGAGGAAGCCATTGATTTCACAATATTATGTTAGTTTTTCTTTTTTTTTTTTTTTTGCTACCACCGACTATTCCACTAGAAGGTGTCTAAGATAATAGCTTTGGCGTTGGTATAATACCGATAGGAAATCGGTTCTAGACGGTTTACTTCGTACATGATATTTTTCGATTTTTCTAGTAGTTCCCTTAAGGTCGAATAAAAACTGCCTTCTATTCGGCGTATGACTTACACACACATATACCGATATATAGTGTATACATACATATGTATACGTGCACACACACAGGGTTTTTTTTTAATTACTACTGCTCATATTTATTGAATACATTTTTTTATCATTTTTAATCGATTTTTTTAATTACTTTAACTTATAAATTCGTTGATGCTCAATGACAAATAATGATCATTCGATAATATTATAATAAAAATAAATGATAATATGTGTAAAGTATTTAATATTTATGTATTTGACGATAATAAATTAAAATTTTACAATATATATTTAATCCACATAAATCACCCCCCGGTTTTCAATGTTAAAATTTCTCAAAGTTGTATAACCATCTATAGGTTAAAAAAACTCATGTACTGCAGTGGGTAAAATTCGTCTCGTTTTTGATTTGCGCATTTATTTTGGTCTTACTGTGACTATTTGTTGAAAAAAATATACACGTTGTTTTCCAAAAAAATATTCCTTATGAATTATTCGACTTCTACATAGGATGTATTTCATTTTAGATCAAATATATATATAATATTAAATACCCTGTAAACTATATTATAATATTAACTAATTCGTTCTTCAAAGTGGATAATAATATATGTATTTAGCGACCCATTGCCAGTAAAAGTATTATTATTTTCAAAGACGTTTAAAATATTTACAAAATTATAATTGCTTTTCGGAGTATTTAACTTTCATGATGACAGTATAATCCCAAACCAGCTGCATTATCTTTTCTCTATTTCTTCGAATATATATATATTGACATATGAATTAAATTTATTTTGAAATTTGATATGGCTAAATTGCTGATCTTATATTATTATACGCCCAGAGATAATTGAATATTTTTTGTTATGTCGTACACTTACCATTATTTTATATTGTTTGGTGGTCTTTTGACGTGATCTGAAATATTTTTACGCACAGGACTTAAGTAGTATATATTTTCTATGGTTCTTAATCGTCAATTTTGTGAAAAGTGAATTTTATACCTAATTATTTATTTTTTATTGGCTATATTTTGAAATCGAAATTATTACATCGAATAAGTTATAGGTAGTATAAGAATATTTTCGATAATTGACAAAATGAGGAAGCATAGATTAAGATGGCTCAAGCATGTATTAAGGAGGGAAATGGGAAGAGATTGAGGTAAATGATTAGTAATGGAATTCAGAATTGTATGTTTATGATAAGAGGGGGTGAGGAAGAATGAAAAAGAGGTGGGTGTGTATGATTATGGAAATTGATATGAGGCAGTTGTAGGTAAATGAAGATGATGTAGGAGATAGAGTTAAGTGGAAGTATAGGACTAAGGTGGCCGAATCAAAATAGTTCAGAGAGAGAAGGCGAAGGAGAAGAAGAAAAAGAAGAAGAATTTTAGAATATTGTTTAAAAACTTAAATAAATATAAAAGTTAATTTTTAAAATATATAAAAATGATTTTACTTGGATTTCAATGAAAATATGTATATAAAATATTTTTCATATTAATTTAAACTTTCATTTATAATTGAAAAAAAAAAAAATAACTATTTACGAATATGATATAGATATCATTGGTTTGCGCCAAAGTGAGACGATAATAAGTAAGCCCCCAAGATAAAGTGTATATTTTGGATTCTACTCGTATACTTTTTACGAGAATTTTGCTAATTTACTATTATTTACTTATATTTTCTTATCGACGATATACAATTTTAACTGTGTGCATCCAAATCGTATTGTTGACAAGTTGGATGATATCGGCATATTTCCTAGCGTTTTTTTTTTTTCAACAAAAGACGGCTTTTGTCACGGATAAACTTCCTGGTTTTGCTGCACAATGTATTATAAGCGCATTGCATACACCATATTTTTTGAAAATAATAACAAATTATACAACGAACACAAACACTTTAAGGTCCACACGGAATAACAGCCATATAGAACGATATTAAAAAAAACGCGACAAGCGTATTTACAGAACAAAACAAAACAATTTATCAACTGATATATTGTTTTGTCATTTGCATATTATATACATTATTTAACGTGCGCGTATTACTATTTTAATCGTGCAAATATAATATAATATATATACGAGTGGAATTGATTTTTCTCATCGAACGATTAAAACAATAACGTATTTGTTGAAATTAAATTGTTTTTTTTTTTTTTTATTTATGAAATACATATATTACAAAGTTATATATATATTATAAATATATGTTTTATTCAGAATTTTAATGGACTTGGCCAGAAAAAATCGTTACCAAATTTTACTTAAAATTGCTCCACTGCACATAGCTGTGCACCGGTTTAACCACTTAAATTCACTATAATAGGTAATATGAGTGCTACTTTAGAATTTTTTCTAAGGGAGGGGAGAATAATAACTATTATAGCTCAAAGTTACGAGAGGGAAACTAAAAATATATAGAATCTCTATACAGAGGTCAACCCAAAAGCTTTTAGTAGGTAATAATATGTAATAAGATATACTATTACTAATCATATTTTCCCACTAAATCAGAGCATTTATCATTTTAGAAAATAGATTATTTTTCGAGAATTTTTTTATTTTTATGAATAGCCCATTTAATTTAATTTAATTTTTTTTTTTTTTAATTCTTTTTTTGCAAAAACATTCGTTGATTTTGTGGAACATCTTAAACGAATGATTTTTTTGCTTATTTTCTATTTTTTTTTTAAGGGGAAACCTCCGCCGAGCTCTGGTCCCGGGGCCACTAAATTGTAAATCCGGCCTCTGTATATATATATATAGTTATACATATCGTGTATCACAAAATATGTTTAAATAGCTCTCAAAACTAAAATGGAAAACATGAAATTTTTTAGAAAAATATATAAATGAAAATAAATTTATAATAAATATATATTATAAAAAATATTATAAGTATCAACTAGTTTCGGCCGTAAGTCATCATCAGGTTACCAATTATTAAACATTTTTTAGTAATTAATTTTTAAATTTTTAATATTAAATATATATTTAATAACTGATGATAAAAAATATATCTTATACAAAGAGAAATGTCTCCCCATGACTATACACGGTTGCAGTAGTCGGAGACTACTATATAGACTGAGACGTGACGTTTACTCAACATTTGATATATATTATGTGATCCAAATAAATTATTACCTATTATAATATCACCAAATCGTCATATAATTAAACAATTATATTAACCACTCCGTGGATATATCCGATCTCCGTTAATTGTATACAAATAACCGGATCTTTAGAATATATCGTAGACAGTTGTGTAATCCTCGTGTATGTTATACAGTTTTAGTTTTTTCAAGAAATCGAACATTTTTACTATTATATATGTTTTTAAATACGTTAATCTATTAAAGAATTATTTAATAATGATTGCCAAATTTATAACAACATCATAATTATATGGAACATTTAACAAATAGCTATAAAAATTTATCACAACCCATAATGTACCTATTATATAATTGTCTGTAAATCGATTTTAAAAGCTACTACGGGAATAAAATAATGTTTAATAAATATAATTACTTATAAATATCATCTCGAATACGGCCAGTAGATTTTACACAAATATTACAGAACTGTGTGTAAAACATCGTGTCATAAATGCTGAAATAACAAATAATTATCAGTATATGTATCGTAAATATATATGGTTTTCGTCCTTATTCATCTTTATCTCGCTTTCGCTAAAAATCTGTAAAATAATAATGATAATATCGTGATAAAATGCCCATCTTATCAAAAAAAAATTAATCGTTTATTATTGTTTTTTTTTTTGTGTTTCTAGCATGGATTTTGGGCACTTGGATGTGTAAAATCGTACCGTACGTCCAAGGTGTTTCGGTAGCCGCATCCGTATACAGTTTGATCGCCGTGTCTGTGGACAGGTTCGTATATAACATTATAACGTGTGTTTAAAATATTTATATAAATAAAGTAAAAACGTCGAATTAAAATCAAAAAAAAAAAAAAAAAAAAAAACAATAATTCGCGTTTAATTTATTCAACCAACGCATACGGTATTTTAATATGTACATATATTAAATTTAAATAGTCCAGCCATGTTTATTTGCATAATAATATGAGTAAGTATATACAATATATATTTATATGAATATAGAGAAGCCACACGTCGTACATAATATATTATAATATATAAGTCACTCGACCGATACGAGAAGCGACTGTCACTCAGACCAGAAGTTTTTATTTTATTATTTTCACCTCGCCTCGTATATATACCAATGTTAATAAACGGTGCACTCGGATTTATGTTTCAAAATTCAAATTTTCTGTCAAAATATTATTATTTTTTTTTCTGCACATTTTACATGCATAAATACACACACATATATATACCAATGCGCCAATGTGCAACGATACGCAATAGTAGTCTGCATATGGAGCGTTTATTTGATTAATAATTATTCATTAATTATTCGTGCATATTATGTTAATTTATTACGGTATTAAAATGAATAGTTTTGTGATTTAAATTTAAATCCAGGTTTGATAAGTTTCTTGAAAAGTAAAAAACTAGTTTATGTGCTATATGTATTAGTTAGAATTAGCTTTCCAATAACCAAGTAAAGTTAAAAGTTAATATCTATCACCACTCAAAAATGAATGGTAATTAAATAGGCGAGGTTGATATGGTCAAGTATTTAGAATCTTAACTTTTCTTTTTAAAGTTTTTATATTTTACAAAATGATGAAAGTTTTGATGATATATAACACAAGATCGAGTGTGAATAGTTTATCTAAGTGTGGAGAGAAAAACGTCAATTATTTTGTATGTTAAAAGGATCCAAATTACGATAAATGGTGAATTCTGCAATAAGGTATGTATCATAATGTTGACCGGTAGTTAAAAAATATTTAGAAGATATAACAGAGGATAAGTGGAATGGTTATGAAAAAGACAAAATAAGATATTATAGTATGTAAGTGCTAATACATAAGGGAAGACTATTTGATAGTATGCCAATTCGAGGTAGGTAAAAAGAAGATAATATTGGTAAATTAATTGTATGTAGAAAGAAAAATGTGATAAGGATTGCCGAAAAAGTGGTAGTTAGATGCTATGAAGATAGTGATATGGAGTTAATCCAGTATAATAGTGATGAAAGTAATAATAAGAAAGAAGATGTGGGGGACAGAGTTGAGTAGAAGTTATGGACTAGAGTAGCTGACTTCAAATAAATGGGAGATAAGACGAAGATAGAGAAGAAAAAAACTGAATTAAATATTTCTTGCATTTTATTATTATATTGATAAGAAAACATAACATTGAAGTAGTACAAATATGCACATATACAAACGAGACCTCGAAAATAATTGAAAATAAATTCTGGGATATAATACATATTAGCGTACTTTACTAAGTTATAGCCACGACCGAGTAAAATATTATTATCACAATATCATATGATGAGAAAAACGATGACAATTGAAAAAAACCATTTGACACTATATAACTCTTTTGAGTAATATTGAACTTTATAATAAAACAATCTCGTCAAGTTTATATTGTTATAAAAACTAGTTGTTCATCAAGTAAAAGTTTATTAAAAAAATGATTCTTTCCACTTTTTTAACTATTGCCTCCGTTGGTTTTACAATAATCATTTTTAATAATAACGACTTTTGTTTATCGTTTATTTTTTCATTTATTATATTATTTATGAACACATTCGACTACGCATATACCACTGTAACAAACTTCGAAAAGACAAATATTATATGCTTGTCCGTCAACTCAATTCACGATTAAGATTTATCAAAATAACCAAACTGGGTTAAAAATCAATTTTTATCTTTAATTAATATTTACGTGCGACTGTTCTAGCTTTTGAAGTATAGTATATAGTATTATAATAAATGTATAGTTAATTATTTTAATATAATATATAATATGTATTTTAGATTTTTTAAAAATGATAAATTTGCCATATTAAATATATATATATGGTATATTAAATATACCATACCAATTGGCTAATGGCTCATATAAACGTATGTAAAGTCAAACCAAATAATTAGTTTAATGATATTTTTTGATTAAGAGGCCGCAACACCTGTGATTTTTAAGGGGTTCTGTATAGGCAATTTTTAAGAAATATTTTGAAAAATAAAAATCTAACAGTTTAGAAATATTTATCTACATTTTAAAATTCATCTCAAAATAGCCCCGTACCCGTATCACTTTTTATTGTTGTGTAATCACGAAACTTCTACCTAAAAGACCAATAAGCTTGACAAAATTATGGAACTATGGAAAGTCGGATTTACAATTTGTAAACAGATTTGAATGTGTCGGCCTGTCCTCTAGGGATCGATCGAGGCATTTTTCTTTATTATTACAGATTAAAATACAATCAATGTTTAAAAATTGTGATTTTTAATGATAAATAACACGACAAAAATAAAATTAAAAGAAACGCCTCGATCGATCCCTAGAAGACAAACTGATGAATTCAAAACAGTTTTCAGAATTGAAATCCGACTTTTCAAAGTCCCATAGTTTTGTCACGCTTTTAGGTCGATTTTTCGTTAGTGTTGCGGGCTCTTAAGTATTATAATTAATAGATTTTTAATGTCAATATTGTACTTATATACATAGGCCGTAATTACTTAAGTTTTAGAATGAAGAAATGAAAGTTGATCAATTTGATAAATCGAAATTATGAAAATGAAATTTGTATAAATCGTTAGCTGAGAATATGAATAAGCTATGAAGTATATGTACAGATCTATGAAAATATTACTATCTGTGCTTTTTTAAATTATTTAGGAAACCGTTGTATTGAGGTGTATATTAAGAGGAAGTCATACGTACGGTTTTTAAGAGGTTCTGTAAAGGCAATGTTAAAGAAATGTTTAGAATACTAAAAATTAAAAAATTTTAAAATATATGTGTAAATATATTTTTAATGTAATTTAAAAATGGTCTTGGTCAATATCATTTTCTACTGCCGTGTAATCACGATATTTGGTAAAAAAAAAAAAAAAAAAAATATGGTAAAGCATTTTTCATTTTTATCAGCTTGAGAATATCGTAGAAAGATAAAATAAAAAATAAATATTAAAGAACAAAATTATCTAGCACTTAATGTAGCCGGATTTTGATATGTGTATTTTTACACGTATTATGAATTATTAAAATATAACTGTAAATATTAAACAAATTAATATATAAAAAAAATCTACGTAAGATACTAGATAATTTTATTTACTATAATTTGTTTTTGATCTATTATTTATAACATTTTTATAAGTTGATAAAAATGAAAAATGATAATGCAAGTTTTTCATTGAAACTTGTATAGGTATATAACACGCGACGCCCTCTTAAGAATACCTGAATTTCAAAACATTTTGGGTTGAAATATATATACAATTTTAAGAAAATTGAAAAACCAACAATTTAAAAATATTTATATGTACCTATATTAAATGTAATTTAAAAATATATTTGTGTCAAAGCCTTTTTTTGTTGTTGTGTTATGAAGACATTTGTTTAAAACGCATAACTAATTTTTATCAACTTTAAAATATCGTATACAGATAACTTAAAAGACAAATGATAGTTAACAAAATTACCTATCGCTTTATTTGATTTATTTTCGATTATAAAATTTATAATATTTTTCGAAAATACGAAAACTAATGTTGTTAGTTATCATTAGTCTTTTTTGTTTTTGTATTTCTAACTCGTATTTGTAGATTAAATTCCACTTGTTTAAACAATATCAAATGATAGCTATAGTTTATTTTATCACTAAGAAATAACTAATAAGTTATTTACAATACACAAACAAAAATGTAATAGTTAGGTATATTGAAAATGTTCCAAAAATATTACATTTTCATTGGTATCGGTAACTCCGTAATATTTATTTTAAAGTTGGGCATTAACGAGTTAATTACTATTTTCGTTAACCAATTAACTTAACAAGTTTAAATTTTGTAAATTAACTTGAATCTTCAAAGTTAATTTTCATTATCATTTAGTTAAATTAATTGTTAACACATTGTCAACCAATGATTTTTATGAAATTATATAAATATTTAATCAAAATTCTAGTACAATATTTAGTATTATTAATAAATTATTAAGCATTTAATACTTAAAAAGTTAAATTTGGGCAAATTTATAGCACTTTGAATAACTTTAAAGATTCAAATTCAAATTTTCTTTTGAAATAATTTTTTTTCTGTCAATTTTATATTTAATAATAAGTTAAAATTACTTTTTGGTAAGTTGGTATCTATCTAACTTTTAACTGACAACTTTATTAATATATATTTAGTTTTGTTTTAGATTCTGAGCAAAGCGAGGAATGTATTATTTTTACAATGATATGTTTTTATTTTTTATTTTTTTTTTTTATGCCTGTACCTAAAAATTATATTAGAAGGAGTATTTTCCAGTAAAAATGTTTAACTAATTGGTACTTTAGAGAAGTAATTTTTCAATTTTCCTGTGAAATAGAGACCTCTAGTAATAATTAAAGGTGGGTCAAAGAGTTCGAAGTTTTCCGAATCGAACCTAACTTTAAGAGTTCGATTTAGGTTTTGAAGTCAAACCGAATTGAACTTGATCAAAAAGTTAGAACTCGAACATTTTTCGAACACGAGTTCGAGTTCGACACTAAACTAATGCCCTACCTTTTTATTTTTCGCTTATTATATTATACATAATAATTGTATAAATTAAGCACATTTAGACGGAAAACAATAGATTCGTTGTTTATTTTTAATTTTTTTTCATGTATGTATGTATAGATTTCTTCGATTAGAAAGAGTACCTAAAGTAAGAGTTTTTTGGTTTAGAGGTTTTTGAAAGAAAATTCCTTCTAATTGTTTACTTTATAGGGATCATTTTTATGATTTTCCAAATAGTTTGTAAAAATGGAACGAAAAACTACCTTTTATAATAAAAATATTACTAAAAGTTATTATTAATTAAAAAATAACAAATAAACTATATACATAGTTACCTACTTTATAAATGGTATCAGATATATAATATTTATAAAAATAAAAAATGACCGAAAATCGTTATAAATTTGAAAATTTTAAATGTCAGAAACTTGAAATTTACACCAAATATTTCACTGTAACACTATGTATAAATTGACTTAGTATTTTTTATGAGCCATATAAATGTTATATACACCAAAGCTTCCTTCAGAATCGTTTAATTTAAAGATATTATTTATTATAGCGTTCAAATTGAATATATCCACCACCAATTTCCTACCCAACGAGCGAAGTGCTACCAAAGTGATCGGTTTTTTTTTTAATTAACTTGTTTAATTTGTGTCTAATTTCATTGAGTTGATTTTTTGCATATTCTTGGCTTGATTCGGCAAAATCCAATTCAAATGTATAATTAATTAGTTTCCTTTTAGTTAAGTACAAATGGTACAATGAATATTCGTTATATTGAACCTTTTATTTCTATACAACTTATTTAATAGTTTAACATTAAGAACTCCATTTTTTAATTTAAAATATATTGAGACCATTTATGGGTAAGATGTAATTAGCTGCTTAAAAATATACGCATTTTTTTATCTTTGTTCCATTTTATTAAAAAAAACCGCTTTACATCCTAGTAAAAAAAGTGTTGATAGTTACAATAAAAATATTACAATATAGAGCCCAAACGAAACCAGACAGCTGAATTTAACTACTACTGTATACTATAAATAGTATAACTGACACTTGTGAATAATACCAAATTATAATAATTATATTTATATTTCCACTTCGATTACGTTTATCCCAATATGATATTCACTGCACACAAGTCGTATTGCAATCATTCGCCGATCGCGTCTAAAACGTATTATATTATTGTTATTTGTCTCGTTAAAAATATTTTTCTCGAAAATGTCGAAACACAGACCGCACATTCATTTCAGAATAATAATATATTTCAGATCCTTTCTAACTATTTAAATACTAAATACGTTAAGAACTCGATTTCTCTAAATCACCAAAATTAATAAACTGATATCTTCGCTTGAATTTAAAATATTTTACATTGAACCAGTGGGTATAAAATCAAAAATACAATAGATGAATAATAATATTTGATTGAAATAAAAATACATACCTAATGTAACTATATTTGATGAAAATCTTCCAAGTACCAAAAAGATAATAAAACCAAAACGGATTTGTCGATAAAATAATGTTTTATTGATTAATTAACCGTTTGAAATTTTATTGACATATCTCCTGCATAGCTGCAGTGAGCAATTCGTATCGTATTATTACACGTTTTACGAGAAAACAATAATATGTGTTTCGTAAATTCCGATCGGCGCGTGTGTTGAAAAATTCCTTTTACAGCTGCGATTTCTTGATTATTATTATTATTATTATTATTATTATCACTACCTATATAACTATATAACTATATTATCGTAAACGCGATTTGATTTTAGAAAATTCGCGATTCGAATAAAAATGTTTTACGCGATTGATAATGATAAAATAAACTTTGAGGAGGCGAGCTGGTGCAACAGCAGTAGTTGTCGACGTAACGGACGTGTCTCGATTAACCGATCAGCCAATTCTCATGTAATACACGACGATGATTTAATTGCATCGTAACTATATATATATATATATATATATACGTGAACGAACTTGTTTTTCAATATAATTTTAGAGCGAACAAAAAGAAAAAAAAATCGATAATACTGATAAATTATTGTCTTTTTTTTACGCTTAAAATGCAATTGGGTTCAGTCTTTTACCAAAGTCTCTGCCATACATAATTAAATATCGAGTAAATTATGTCATTACGTGGACCGCAGTGATCGAATTTCGATTGGGTGGTGACGATATGGGTGAGGTGTGGAACACTTTCTTCTGTTTTTATGTCCAATAAAACATATTTTTTTTTTAATCCCCTTCTCTCTCCACCCATCGTATAATTTCTACTGTATAATGTCTCGTAATTTGTATTCGTTCATAATTACTTTAAATGTTAGGTATCAAATTTTATTTTTAAACATTGGATAAGATATCAAAACTCGAGAGTTTTCCACCCCCATTCCATGTAGTTGCCATTTTTCTATTATTATTATTATTATTATTATTTTTTTTTTAATCTATTTATGAATTATTTTATGTAGGTACGCATAAAAAATCTTTAAAGTAAAAAACCTTCTAACCATATTGTATTGTACGTGGATATGCGCCTACCCGAAATCTCATCAAAATGTACGTATTGATATAATTTTTTGTATATTTTTCGGGTAAAAATATCGGCGTTAGGAAGATCTCGTCTCCGCTGTAACTGAAAACTAGATGAACATTGTGACCACAATATTATTGTTAGGCTAATTAGTCTTAGTCATCACTATATTGTATAGGATTTCTTTAAATTTTCATGAATCGAATTTACATATTAAAATAAAAACGAGATTAAATTTGGTTCAATATTTTCAAGACTTTAACATCTGTACCTATTAAATTCTGGTCAATATATTATACTTATAGACAGTTCATTTCGATACACTTAATGTGTAATTTTTTTCTGAATAAAATTACCTACAATGAATTATTATATGAATTATTATATTATTATATACCATTATAATAATTTTTACAGAATATGCATCTTCTGCATATTGTTACTATTTTTTAAATTTTAATAATAATATTAATATAAATCTTTTTATTTTTCTTCTTCAGCACATAGAGGCCGTTGAGGCTGATCACCGTTTCACACATTCTCATTTATCCACTATGTTTTACCACTATCAGTTCTAGTTATATTGACTCCAAAGCCCTTGTATATATCATGTCTCCATTTTTTTATCTTCTTTTTTTTTTTTTGGTCTACCAAGAGATATATTACATTCTGGTTTTCATTTAACCACGTCGTTGGCATCACTATTTGATTTTAGTACATGACCCAACCATCATCCATCCTTTGAGAGTCTCAACTATATTATCTTCTTTGAAAAGACTTCTCAACACGTTTTGTATTCTTCTGTCTGGTCATTTTTCTTTGGACCATAATTAAAAAACATTAAATAGATAACCCTCATTATCTATTGGTATTACAATATTTCCACTGTAAATACTGTGTTATACTCAATGTCGGCCACGCAATATTTACCTGGCCGGTAAAAATGCATAGAAAGTCAATGCATGTAAAGTCACCTAGTTGACTATCTGAGAGCCAATTCAAATACATAATTTGTTAATTTTTATTTAATTTTTATTTTTTTTTAATAAAATAACGTATACACATAATAACGTATTACACAGTAATATGCATGATTATAGTGGTTATTTTTTAATGTAAAAAACTCAAAATACAATATTTTTGATTCATTTTTATTGAAAATAAATAACAATATAGAATATTGTGCTTGTTTGAGAAGGCAATACTCGGGAAAATAATCGATCAATAATCAAAAGGGGTCAATTGACTTATTTTTGGGTCAATGTTAGTAATGGACGACGGAGTGGACGGGCACAACCGGATGGACGGCGACGGGGTGGACAGCGACAGGGTGGACGGCGACAGGGTGGACGGCGACGGGGTGGACGGCTACGGGGTGAACGGCCACCGGGTGGACGACGGCGGGCGTGACCACTCGGGCCACTGGGGATGGATGCGATTGGACGACGGTGGACGAATGTACCACGGCGGCTGGGTGGTGGACGACTGCGGCGGGCAAGACGGACACGACGGGAACGTAAGGCGCGGCGTTGGACACGGCCACCAAGCACAGGGCTAATGTGATCTAGAAAAACATAAATTAAAATTTTTATTCCATCGGATTAATATAATTATTAGGGTTTAGATTTTGAGCCTTAAAAAGTTAAAATTGTATTTATGTATTTTTTGATAGAGTTCAGTAGGTAACTTAAGTCTACAATATAGTAGAATTATTTAAATAATATATGATGACTCAATTTCTACAAAATATAACGAATTATTCTGTAGAAATTGGGTTTTCGTATTTTATGAACCTAATGCATTTATGATCAGCTAAAATTTTAAAAAAAAATTCACTTAAGATTATTTAATTTTCCAAATATTTTTCATGAATTAAAATAATACATTAAATTCGAGAAACATAGCATTTTTAATCTAAAACTACAGAGAATAATCTCAAAATACACCTAAAATATAGTATATATATTTATTAAGTATTGATAAAAGTACGAGCTGTTGGATATTATTAAAAGTTGTATATTTTATTTTAAATATTACATTTTACAGCCAAGTAAAATTTGTTTCCTCGTATTTCTAAAAATTTGTAAAAAAAAAAAATCACTAAAAATTTAATAAATGTTCAAATAATGTTATAAAAAAAATCTAAAACCTTTAGAACTCACGAAAAATTCAAATAAATGTCCAACAAAAATGTTATTATACGAGTACAATAGTTTGTATCAATAACATATTTGTAGCTTAAATATGTAATATTTTCATTATTGAAGAATGAGGATAGTATTATAGGATATGTAGGTACCTATAATTTATAATACATTAAATTTTTTAAAAAGTAATATATAAATAATATAAATTATAAACAAATAAATAATCAAAAATAAATTATATAAATTACATATTAAATAGGTACTGTTTTTCTAAAGTATATTATTGTATAGTAGGTATTTTAATTCGAAATACATAGAGAATATATTTAAATATTTTTATTCGAGTACATATAAATTATTATATATATTTAAATACTTTACATGTCTTTAGATCATGTAATATATTATTTTCGTAGATCAGTATAACGTATAAATACCAATAACTTGTACTCGGAATAATACAATATTTAAGTAAAATATACAATATACATAATATGATATATTTCACTGAACAGGAGTTATCGTGGTTTCAAAATCAAATTTCTGTTTTTCCGTTTTATTCGTTATCTGGAAATAATTTTGAAGCAAAATAAATGCTCCAAAAAATTCATAAAAGATTCATATAATATATTCTCAGAATGTGAACGCAATGATGGCGAAAAAAACCGAAAATAAAACATTTGTAAATGTATCGTACAATCTTTAACTTTAACATTTCATGTTTGATCACGTTTTTTAGGAGACTATTTAAAAAATGTTTTAATATTTTCGTACATTTTATTTTCTTGGATAGAAATTCGGAAAATAATTTTAGATACCTACTTGAAAGTGGTAAAATAAAAGATGAACATTGACTGATTAACTAAATTAAGTTTAAAAATTAATTTTGTTTTAAATTCTTAACTCAATTAGTAAATATTTTTTGCATTAACTAACTAACTAAACTAGTTCAAATTTTCGCTTAACTTTGAACAGTTAATTTTTATTACTTATTTTATGTCAACAAATATATATTGACAGGTTAACGGTTTTCCTGAATATGTTTCATATAATATGATATAGATACGTGTATTTAAATTAAAATATAAAATATATAATAACTAAAAATAAATGATTAATTACATAAAAATATAATGATGTACAATAATTATTAGTAGATAGGTACTTATATTATTTTAAAAGTAAAAATGTGAACACATTTTTTAGAATTTATTTAATAATTAATAGATTTAATTTTCTGATGTGAAAAAGTTTACTTTTTTCGAATAGATTAAGTAGGTACCTACTTATTAAAAAGAATTTTTTGACTGAATTTAAATTAACCGATTTAAGGTCATTTTTTTCATTAACTTAACACCGTTACATTGGCACAAAACGATTTAAACTTTACTTCAAATTTATAACGCTAGCTCGACTCTTACACATCTAAATAAATCTATTTCTAAACGTGCAAAAAATTCACACAATTGCATTGTTAAAGCAAAATACTAACGTCAAGTATAAGTAATATTTGTAGGTGTATTGTATCCTCGAATTCTGAAGTTTTTTACGTATATTATTCAACAATAGTAGAGTACAGTTTCTCAATTCATGCTGTAATATTTCAAATATTGTTAAATGCCTATTTTGGGGATAAAAAACGTAATTTTCCTTATTTAGTCACCACTGGTACATCATTGTCCTTTGACCTTTCTCGTGAACTCTACGCATTGAAAATTATATATATATATATACACACGAGTAAACACAGATCGTTGCTATTATATTTTGCTTTCAACCCATAAAGTCCAACCATTATATTGTAATCTTTTGTACTCATATATATATATATATATTATATACAGGGTGTTCCACGGGGATTTTCTAAATATTTTATAATCCTCAAAACGCATAAGATCTCATAAAAATATAATTCGTTCACATACAAAATATGATGGTGAAATATGGTCCATCGTTCTCAGACAGGACAGTTGTAGCATTATTATTTTTAACTCGAACGCAAAGATAAATCATTGTATTCGAATGACAATTCCGAACAAAGTTCGGTAGTTATAATATATATATATTATATTTTGAAAAAAAAAATAATATCTATAATAACTTTATTTGTGTTTTTCCATGTATTTAAAAATTTTTTCGTTATAAAAAATCGTTATTTAGGTATCTCAACATAAGTTTAAACACTTTATATACGTCCTTCCGTTGTTTTATCGATTCATTAAATTGTCTTTACAATTATATATATTTTTTTAATATTCAACATTTGAATACGATGCTGACTTAACAATCCCTTTGAAATTATAATAGTTTTATCTTATCTGTAATCACTATACATTATTGTAGTACAACTATGTATTTTAGGATAACGACTATTGTCTTTTGACAAAATATGGTAAATATTTAGAATTCGTATTTTTATAATATTAATTATTATTATATAATATATTCACAAAAATAATGTATAATGTCCTCAAAATCAGCATCTTGATGTACCTATAGTTAAAACGATAATCAGTCAAAATTTTCAGAAACTGGAAAGCGTTAATTTCCCATAAAAATAGGTAATAAAACTATCTTATAAATTGTATATTATTTAAAAACTTAATAAAATATCATTTAAAAATTTTCATTTACTATGGACTGTATATTATAACTAGAGTCCGAATTTGTATGTATATTTCATATTTTCATTGAATATGTAATATGTTCTTATTGGTCTTATATCGTTGTTTTTTTTCTTTAATAACATATAGCTATACTATCGATATACTTATATATTTTATGAAAACAGTAGTATGAATACTATTCAAAAAAATTATATGATAATTGCATTTTTTCATTTAATTTGAAAGTAAGAAATTCGGACAAAATTAAAAAAAAAGAAGTCAATACAAACATATTTTCGACAAAAAAACATATTTTTGCATATTTCGTAAAATTTTAAAAGCATATTAGGTGCGTATATCAAGATTTTACAATGTGAAAGTGTATACTATTTTCAGCTGATCAAGCACATCTACAAGTCCGGACTTTAATTGCAATACAATGAATAAATCTTTCGTGGGGCACCCTGTATACCCTGTATACCCTGTTACGTCTGAAATCGATTATGTCAAACTCAGCGGTATTATGATTTACGCGAACGTGGTTTTATACCGTGGTAACCACATCAATATATTGACAAAAACATGATTATGATGATGAAAATTTTGAGCTCTACGTTTTTATGTTCATGTAGTCCTATATTTTCACGTGGTTTATTACGTGAATTCACGTCTTGCACCACGTGTACATCGTTCTCGTTTTATGTTTTTCTACTTGAACTTTTTCACCCATTATAGTATACGCATGCAATAATGTTTACGTATACGACATACCAGTATGTAGACCATAATATAGACTCACTGTAATTTGTAACCCAACATTGAACGAGGTTAAAATTACTTCGATAATATCACAAGTTTTCAAAACTATTTTAACTGTTGAAATATACTTTTCATTAAAAAAATATCATTATTTCTGAAAAATGATAATATTAACAGTTAAAAATAAGTTAGTTGCGCACCATACGGCACGGAAAATATAGATCAATAATAAAAATATATATAGAATAATAAATTCAGTAAAGGGTTTTCGTAATGCAATAGTTGTTTTCATATAATCTCAATAAAACAACGTTAAATATTTATTTTAAATTAAACTTTTTATCGAATTCTTAATTTTTCAAAAAATTCATTCGCATCCGAATGATATATTATCGGGCTAGCTAGTTGTAAATTAAAATTACTACCTACGTAGATTACAGATTAAATCGGATCTTCCGAATTACTAATTAAACAATACATTTTAATAAGCGCGTAGGTACAATATACCTATATTTAATTATACTAGTTTTAAGTAGGTACGAAATTTTAGATTTTTTTTTTAGCTCTCATTTTCAAGTTATTTTTTTGTAAAACTGTAAAACGAAAATAATTTATGTAAAAGAATAAAATATCACAGTCATATAATTAATGATTGATATCATGTTGGTCATGCTGCAGGCTGCAGTAATATTGCCATAAAGGTTATACGAAAACGATTGTATAGTGTACCCACACACTTGTATATATAGTATTTGAATTATTAAATAAAATGTCCTTTGTAATTACTAATGACGTGTAACGATCCAATATTGTGTATAATACAGTAAGTTTTAGTAGATATTAGTAATGTTTATATTTTTTCTTTATTGTGTTTGGAAAAAAAACGAAAATTAAAAATTGATCAACCGGTGACGGCGTATTATTTCGGATTTATCGCATCGATATTTTTTATAATAATTATTCTCTAAAAGGACGGCCCATCCTCGGTTTCAAGTTTTAAAGGGTTTTAACATAAGACGTTTTAAGGAAATTAAAAATAAATGAAAGTATAACAATTCAAAAATATCTAAATACATTCTTGAAGTAAATTGTAAATATGATCCTCCATATATTATGTACGTATATGACAGTATCAGTTTTATTATTGTTATTTTACATATTATTTAACATTTTATTGAGAATATAATTAGTTTTGAAAGTTTTCATTTAATATCAACTTTAAAACATTGTAAAAAGATAGTACAAAAAAATTAACTATAAAAACATTATTATCTATACACAAAGCTGTTTTTCGATATGTAAATATAAGTGTTCTTTCCAAAAAATGTTTTGAAATGTTTAACATATTATACATTAATGAATTTTAACGTGTCAAGTCAAATTTACAGAAAAAATCCTTCAGTAAAAACCTAAAAGTAAATAGTTGACAAATAATAATTTTAACTTTGTAAAAAATATATTTACCTAGCTACTTATTTCAGTTTGAAAAGAAAATTATATTTACTTCAAAATTTAAAAATTATCCTACAAAATTATAAAGATGAAAAATATGTAAGTATATTAAATGTAAAAAGATACTTACTATTATTGTTATAACAGGTTACAGTACCGTCTTTATATTAAATTTAAAAGAATATAAAAATAATTTTTAATATAATTATATTATATTATTTGGAATTTTATTAAACCATAGTGATATATAGTTATCAAATTAAGTAAAAATATAATACAATTTAAATTAAAACTATATAGTTAGGTTAATTAGTTAATGACAAAACTAATTAACAGGTTGAGTTTATAAGGTTAACTTAGAGTTTTAATTAGTTAATATCCACGGTTGAAAAAATAATTTTTTAAATAACTATAAATCATAAAAAAAAAATCAATATATTGAAAAAAAAAACGTTATGCGTAGGATTTTAAAGATAATATAATGTTGTTATCTATCATTTGTTTTTTATTTCGATTATATACAACGTTTTTTCGAGTATTAATAAAAAAAGATAAATGCTAATATGCAAATTTTTCATTGAAAACGATTAGATTTCAGTGTCCTGATTTAAGGTAGGTATCCTAAGAGTAATTTTATTTAATTTAACTTTTTGTTAAATGAACTTAAAATAGTATGGAATCTGATACTTTATACATTTCTTCCAAAAAAAAAAATGCTATGTCGTTTTCTGTAAGTACTCACAGTTATTTTCATCATGGTTGACGGCGTTTTGCGGTTGTGTCGTCTAATGGAAAAACGAAGAATTTTTTTTCGAATTTCGGTCCGTTTTGAACTGACGTAAGTACAAAGACGTAATGTGTTCGGAATTGGGTCTTCTACAGGTTTTATACTGTATCGTAACACGATACACTACTGTGTCAAGTTTACCAAACTTACACGTACGCCCCGCACGAGACGAACTTGCCACCATCTACGGTTGTCCTACCGAACTTGACCCGGTATTTCACCATTGGAAACTCGTGTCGCATTTTTTCCAAAACCGGACACAAAATGTATAGGTTAACCTGACCTAACCCAACCTAACCTAATCAATCATTGCCAATTGTGCTGTTACGTATTTATTGTAGAATCGCAGTCCTTGGCCTGACAGACGCATTCGATGTGCGATTCTGATTTTCATGGTGACACTCGATATGACACATAATAATGATAATATTATTGTCGCTTTTACAGCGGTATAATTATATTATCACGATCGCTGTAAGTAGCAATGCCGAAAGTGTGTGTGTACCGTTATTTTAAAATTCCAATAAAGATATGGGCGTTAATTAGTTAAAAAATGGGGTTTTTTTTTTAACTTTTAAATTCAACTATAATAGTTAAATAGTTTGTTCATTAACTAATTCACTTAACCAGTTTAAATTTCCATTGGTCTAATTTTAATTTCAATCGTTATAATTTTTGTATAATCATTCAGTTAAGTTAATTAGTGACGTAAAATCCGAAATTATTTCTAGTCTAAATTTTAACATTTGTACAAAGGTAACCAGATAATAATACCTATAGGTAATACTTAATATTAAAAAAATTAAATTGTTGAAAAAAAGGAATATACTGTTGAACAACAAAAAAAAATTATCTAGATTTGAACATTAAATGTTAGATATAATAAATAAAGAAATTAACTTTTTTTTAACCAAGTTTAAAGTTAACGTTACTTTACATACGCATATAATAAGCGTTTAAATATGTAAAATTTGAAAAGTAAAATGAATTAAAAATATGCGTATTGCTATACGATAATATAATGCTATTGTATTTGAGCTTTTTACAAACATAAGTGATAAGAAGACCAAAATATAGAAACATTTGTCATTGGATCGTAAATAAATTAATTTCATATTACCAAATATTAATGTAATACCGTTCCTATTTTATTATTAAAATAAAAATCATCAATAATATTAACCTAAGTAAAAAAACGTACGCATATGGTAGTAGTCATATAATTTATTCGAATTTAAATTAGAAATTAGATTTCTAAAAGAACTTGAATTCATATTAGGTAGGTATTTGTTTAAAAAGTCCCTTTACCATAACGACTTTTTTTGGCGACGGATATGGATAGATAAACAGACATACATAACGGCAATATGAAGTTCTTATTCTTGAGAATATAAAATTAAATATTTTTTTAAAAATGGTAAATAAATTGTCATTTTGATACATTGCATAAATTAAGAATTATATTATCAAAGTAGTCGGGTTATCAAAAAGTTACTAGAAGGAACTGTTATAACTAAGTCTCCTTTTTATATAAATAACTGTAATATAGCATAGCTTAACGAGTTGCTACATATTGTAGGACTGTTATCATTTACCTGATTTACTTAATCAAGGCAAGTCTACAGTCAAATGAACGAGCTTTACTAATCATGCCATTTCTATAAACAGTTTTCAGGTAGAATGTGATGTGGAGGAATTTTAGAATACTGGACTTAGTGAAATGAATTTTAACTATTCGCTTTATTTAAAAATTAATTTTTTTCAATTTTTCCCAGTACCTAGACAGTTTTTGTAGCGAAACATTTCGAGGAGAAAAAAAAAACGAGAAATTCGTACGAATACGTGACGTGTTTGATGTCGATTTAGGTATATCATTCAGAAAATAATAATCCTACAGGGACATTATTACCATCGATCTAATAAATATTTATTTTAGTACCATACCGACGGTAAAATACATTATTTATACTGCGGCTTTCAACTGCACATTTGAGACGTTATTAGAAATTAAATCTCATAAACCCGAACTTGTTTGTGGATCAAAATCATTTCTCGGAATGCAAAGATTTTTATCAATATTATTGTTTTCAAATACAATAATACACTATATTAATACAGTATATTATAAGTACGCTATCTCGAACGATGGGTTAACTTTCCCCATATCAATACTGTGTTCGGATAACCGTATTTAAACGAAAAAATTTTACTTATGATTTATACTGTGATTATAAATATAATAAAAATGCACTCAATTGTAAAATATTTCGTCATTCGTAAAACCCAATATATGTAAGTACATATATATAGTTGGATAAAAATTTAAAACGTAGGTGCATGATTTTATTGAAATCGAACCTTTTACTAAAAGTCCTTTTCGACGAACACTTATACGTGAATTTCTGTGGTTTTAATGTTAATATTGATTATATTTTTAGTTATATTTATATATATATATATATATATGTTTTTTTTTTCTGTAGTATTTTAGTGGTTAAGCCCATTAAATAAGGTGGGGTAATCACGCCATATCCCAACTCCTTAACGGCAGATTGTATAAGCAAAAGGGGAAAAAACGCATATAAAATATTATTATCCACAAGAAAATGTGTAGATAAACATATATATATACAAGTCGATGTTATCATATAATTATTATTATTACCACTATCATATTTTTATCAACAATTTTGGTTAACACGTCGAATAAGATTTTCCGTTACAAATTTTGATGTATAGAGAATGTATGATGTATTATAAAAATTCTATGAGTACCTATAGATACTTAGAGTAAGATGGATATTACTATTGTCAAAAAGTCAAAGTTAATAGTTAAAAAGTTAATCTTTTTATTTTAAATGTCTTAACTCAACTATCTAGTTATTTTTTTTTTCAGTGTAATATTATAACTAACTTACTATAACTAGTTTAAAATTTCATTCTCTTAACTTAACACTATACAGTTGATTTTTAATGTAATCATCGTGCAGTTAAGTAGTAAGTATATGTAAAAACAAATTACATAATAAACATGGAAATGGAAACTGGTCAATCGTCCTCCCATCGATATTCGGACACGATAATTTATTATTATAATTTGAAATTCGAAAGTAAAAATAGATCGTTGCATTCAACAGACGATTCTGAGCGAAGTTTGGTATAATATTATGTTTTAAACAAATATTTAGGTAGTTTTTATATTTACGCTCAAGGAAACTACTGGAGAAATCAAAAAATTACCGCTTCAAAGTATCAACTATATATATTTATTATATATATATATTTTATATAAATATGATATTGAAAAAAAAAATATTCACTCAAAAACTCTTACTTGACTTATTCTACCCAAAAAATGTATACAGACAAAAAACCCATTGATCAATACATTTCTTGCTTCGAATATAAGTTAAAATGTGACCAAATGTATTTAAATTTTTTTAATAATTTTATAGATTTGAACTCTATAGATTTGTTTAATATACATTATAATGTTATATCTATATATAATATAATATATATATTGTTTTAAATTAATAAAAAAATATTGATGTTTTTTTTTTAATTTCTCGTAAAATGTTTTAATTCAGAAAAATTTTTAAGTAAAATATATTTTTTTTTTTATTAGCAGTTCTGTTTATTCAAAATTAATGTATAAGATTTAGATGTCTTTTATTTTGAGATGATACATAATAATATATTGAATTACTTATATCCTACCTGAAAGTAAACCAACTGAAAATCTGTTAATCCTGCAGATTATGTAAAATGAGAGATAAGTACAACTCGAAATTCGAATTAATTAAAACCTTTTAGAGTACCCTTGTCGTATAATCTCCTAAGATTATATTATAATAATAATAATATAATATATAGCTACAGGTTACCATAATTAAATAAATATTGTGTTTTAAATCTGTTTATTTATTTTATCAGTTCTATTCAATCAAAACCGTTATCTTTATAATAAATTCTCAAACAATAACGGTTTTCATTTAGAAATATCTTAATTAAAAAAAAAAAAAAAACGATTGAAAAATGTAAAAAAAAAAAAAAAACAGAATACATAGGTAATATATAGTGATATTGTTCGTTTAAAATAATTTATTATTAAAATATTTAAGGTGGATGTAATAATAAACTATTGCAATTTCATATTTCCCAATATAACTGTATACCCGTAGGCATGTGTCTATGGACATTTATACTTTTACCTTAATATATAACTACCCTGTCAAAGTTGTCACGAAATAACGAAAATAGATCGATTAGATTTTTTACGCTGTCGTCTAAAAAATTCTCCAGGTTATTTATTGTATTGCGTACTTACTGTATCCTCGGTAGATTTACGATATATATATATTGAAACTCGTAAAATGTCCTACAATTGTTTTACATTTTTATTTAAGTTATTGTATAATAAATAATAATGCGATGTGACTTTATATCACATATTATGTTGTATCCATATAGGTTTCCAACATATTGCTTAGATACGTACACTAATCTTACTAATCAAAGTAGGTACTTATGATTTTCGCATATTTATCATTGAATATGTTGAAACTTTGATAGTTTATGTACCGCCGTTTTATATTGTTATAATTATACATTCATACGCAATAAATAGTATAATTTTTTGTATACGATTGAACACTATTAAAGTATAAATCAATCAGTCACGCGTAAAGACGTAAGCTTGAACATTTTCATTTGAAAAATTTTTTTTTTCACTAAAATTTTCTGAAAACTTTCAACAGTCATTGAAAAATTTTCAATAGTCGAAATTTTAAAATTTTAATTTTTATACAAGTATTTAAAAAAAAAATGTTTAATTATGCGAGTTTTAACGATTCGTCATACTGTTCATAGTGTTCTATGGTGACACTAGCCACTATGTCACACGAGCGTCTAGAGACAGCGCCTCTTATCTTATATTATTTTTTTTTATCAGTTATCAACTTATCGGTATCGTACAGTGCTACTGCTACTACTAATTAAATATACATAATTATTATGGAGTTAGAAACAGTTTTCCTTGATTTCACTTCAGTACAAGGTAAATAAATTAGATTTTGATATATCAAATATTTATTCTTATCAATTGTAGAATTTAATAATTGGAAAAAAAAAGGAGGAAGTAGACTCTTCAACGAGATACGTGCAACATAGAGGTTTAAAAACCAATAAGGATGATATAATATACATATTATTACAGTTTTCTTTCTATTTGTGTACAATAGGTAGATACTTTTATTTATTAAAAAATAAAAATAAATAATACTTTATTGAATTAATACATACAAACTTAAGTGACATGATATAAATTAAAATATAATTCTGTTTAGTTTATGTTAAATTAATTAATAAATTTTAAGTGATATGGTGGAGACATAGAATATTCTATGGTGGAGATAGCATGTTGTGATACCTGATAAAAACATAATATAAGATAAGAGGCGCTGTCTCTAGACGCTCGTCTATATCACGGATGTTTATATATTGTCGTTATCACGTCTTGTGTGTGTATAAATGTTTTCATTATTATTTTTTTTATTTATAAGACTTCATTATACATTGAAACAAAAATACTATAGTATTTTTATCTATTTATAGGTATATCTATCTACATATAGGTCAAACATTTATAATATATATATATATAGTAATATAATTATTCTATAGCCCAACTTTAAAAATTGTCATGAAAATTTACATCAATAGTCAAGCGTTCAATTTATTCTATTAAACTGGAGTGAAAAATTTTAATTAATACATTTTCTGTAAATATATATATACGAATATTTTTCATATTAATGTAGCATTAAAATTTGAATATATTTCAATAAGTTAAGTACTATACATATCTGTATATTTTCCGAATGCGTTTAAGAATAAATAACATTATTAACAATATCAAACAATATATTAACATATTTGACCTGTACGTGAGGCTCAAAATGGAATCTCACTGGTGTTTGTGATTTTCAATACGACGGTATGTTTTTGATGAATAAATTACTTTACAATTTACAATAAATTACATTTACAAAAAACCGTATACGATAAAAATTAAATTTAAAATTCTATTTTATTATTTATATAATATTATAATATTCTATATTTTAATATTCGAGTGAAATCTTTTGAATAATTAACTTAATGTGAACTTGATTATGGAATTAACTAACAATATTTTTGTGTGTTTTTTTTCTGAGATTCAGAATGATAAATGATAAAATAGTGCCTAATTTCTTGCAAAAACCAGGGTGACACTTAACACGTATTATGTTTATAAATTAATTTTTTCCTAGTACAAACAATAATTATTTCTTCGTATTTTAGATTTTGCAAAACAAAGTGTTATAACTTAACTATTATAATTATTATTATATAGTGTATTTTTAATTCTATGTAGAACAAGGGATCTCTTGGATTTACATTTTACAATGATGGTTTTTTTTCTGGAAACATTTTTTAGTTGATTTTCGGGTTAATGTGCTTTTTAATAGGAAATTAATTCTAGTTGATACCTACTTTAAAGAGAAAATTTCTTTATTCTTCCAATATTTACCTCTAGTGTTTTACATCTTAAAGAAAAACTACCAAAAATAACGGAAAATGTTGTTATAAATATTAAAAACAAAATAAAAAAATACTAAACTTTTCGAATTCAGTGATTCATCATTACTTTCAAATTTAAAATTACAATACTATACTGCCCGCACAACAATTTTGGATTTTAGTGACTTTATATAAGTATATACTATCATTCTGTCCGAAGACAATGGATCAACTTATTTGAATCTGAATATATTTTTTACATATATTTACTCAAAACCACATTGCAGATGGTTCAAAATAGATTTGAAACGGAATTAAGAAGAACCAGTTCTGGAACATGCAGTTATTACACTGAAATTTAAAATACCGAAACCTAATACATTTTAATTAGTTTAAGAACCTTTAGGTATAGGTATCCGATTATTATTAAAACAAAATTTGTCAGTTAGTTTTAAATTTTAGGCTCAGATTATTTTTAAATTATAATTCTGACATAGGTTATGTTTATGTAGTTTTGTACAAACATTTAATAATAAATTACAATATTAAACAGAGTACTTCGATAATATGGAACAATATAGAATAATAGCTTTGTTATTTTTATACTTCAAAATTGTTAATAATATTGTGAGATTAGGATATAATAAATAAAAATATGTATATATATACTCGGACAAGGACACTCAATGAGGCGCCGTGGTAGGAGACTAGGGAGCTGTTGCTCACCAATGTTTTAGTAAATAATATTTAAAAAAAAATATTTCGTCTTCTTCTTCTGATCTCTACTATTCTTCAAGAGTTTTTTTTTGCCATTACTACATCATTCCATTTTTCTCAGTCGTGCACTATATCATTCCAGTTCCACACTCTTAGGCATTCCAGATATTTTTCTCCTCCATCAATACACCCCTTCCAAAGATGGCCCTGTAATCTTTTTCCTTTCAACTTTCAGTCCAGTTCTAATCTAATCGTTGAGTTCTCATTTCACCGCATTGTATGTCTTAGCCAATGATTCTCTTAATTTTTTTATAACCTCAATGATTGTCGCCATTTTAATTTCTTCCTGTAAAATTTTATATATATATATATGTATATTATTATTTATGGTTGAAAAATAAACCATATTTAATCTATTCCCAACTAATTGGGGTCAGCCACCCTTGTCTTGCACTTTCACTCAACTCAATCTCCCGTATCCTCTTCACTTACACTCGACCACCTCATATTCATTGATATCATACACCTCATACCTCTTTTTCATTCTTCCTCTTCCCCTTATTCCTTCAACATACATTCCCTTTAGTGATCACACTGACTCTGACTCTTTTCTGACTTCTATTATAACGTGCCTGAGTCACCTCAATCTGTTCCCTCTCGTTTTTTTGTCTACTATTCAAGCCACTCCAATCATCCCTGTGTGCAAAATCTAATCACATACACATTACATAGTAGTTGCACTGTGACATGTGAGAAGATTATCATTAGTTTTATGTGACTTCTCTGCTACACACCCTAGACGCTTAATGCCCGGTTTTAAGTATCGGATTTAAGAAGTGCATGCGATATCACATTCGGTAACTCCAGTGAGACGTTAATTAAAAACTTGAAAATAAATATGAAAATATATATTCACTGTTGCAAAAACTTGGAAGTACGCTGTTGGATTTGAACTCATGACACATGAACATTATACATTTATATCTAACGCCCAAATTTACCTATCTACTAGCCAAAATACCAATTTGAGTAAAACTTGTTTATTTAAGCAATAAGTACCTATACGATTATAGGAACGGAAAAATATTGAATCGTTGCAGCGTATCCAATACAGCCCGAACGGGCTCGGACCGGTATCAAAATATGTTGTACACTAAGGTATATAACATACTAAAAATGACTTTTTTGGGTAGTCCAAAACTGAATTTCGGATTGCTCATAACTCAAGGGGAAGTGAACCTAGCGCATCGTGGTTTTGGCTTCCTAGGCATACTGCCTTTAACATGCTTACCTACTTACATCATTTCTTCTTATTCAGTCTCCTCTAGTCACTCCACTCGTCCACTCCAAACATTCTCATCACTGCTACACTCGTTCTCAGTTCTGTCTTTCTATCACACTACCCAACACTGCGATCCGTACTACATCGTTGCCTTATAGAATTGACCCGTTAACCTAATCGCGGAAAATAGCCGACGCACGTGTTTAATAATTGCAAAAATAATAATTTATCGAACAAAACGTACGTAATTTCATTTCACTATACCCAGCTAATGCCACTATGTTTTGTTGACAGGTTTCTGGCCATTTGGTATCCGCTGAAATGCCAGATCACGACGCGCCGGGCCCGGTACATCATAGGCGTGATCTGGCTGGTTTCCACCACCATAACGATACCGTGGGCGCTGTTCTTCGACATGGTGGCCATATTCAAGGACGCGCCCACCCTGGAACTGTGCCTGGAAGTGTGGCCGGACTACCTGGACGGGAACCTGTACTTCCTGCTGGGCAACCTGGGCCTGTGCTACGTGGTGCCGATGATCGCTATATCGCTGTGTTACGCGATGATCTGGATCAAGGTGTGGCGCCGGACGATACCGACGGACAACAAGGACGCGCAGATGGAACGGATCCAGCAGAAGAGCAAGGTGAAGGTGGTCAAGATGCTGGTCATGGTGGTCATCCTGTTCGTCGTGTCGTGGTTCCCGCTGTACGCGATATTCGCCCGGATCAAGCTGGGCGGCCGGCTCATGTCCTGGGAGGAGGACTTCCTGCCGGTAGCCACGCCGATCGCCCAGTGGCTGGGCGCGTCCAACAGCTGCATCAACCCGGTGCTGTACGCGTTCTTCAACAAGAAGTTCCGCCGGGGCTTCACGGCGGTGCTGCAGAGCCGGCGGTGCTGGGGCACGCTCCGGTACAACGAGAACGTCACGTCGGCCAACTCGTGGTCGGCGAGCAAGGCGTCCTATTACATAACCAACCATCACGCGTACACCAAGCGGCAGGCCAGCCAGGAGACGAACGTGTCGTACATATTCAACGTTTGAGCGGACCGGCGTCACATCACATAATATTTAGTCGTTCGAAACGACCAGAGAGTCCACAAAACAATACGTATAATATAATAACACAAACAAAAAAAACCACAAATAAATACACACCGAACCCGTGTAAAACCTATCGATGATCATCTCTCATCGATCGGATGTCGCACACAACGTATATAATACAATGTATTATATGCTATCCGTATCGAAATAAATAAAATAATAATTAAACTAAAAAAAATAAATAAATAAATAAATAATAATACTATTTGATAAGACGTATATAAAAAAAAACCTCCTTCAATGACGTTGGAAGTGTTCTCGGGTCCGGCGGCGGGACGCTATATCATATACTTCACGTAATCACAATAATAATAATAATAATAATAATAATATTCGTAATAATAATAATGCTATACTCGATATATTCGTACGTTATAATATTAAAAACTATATTATTACAATATTAATAGATATATTATTGGCGATAGTTTCCCGCCGACCGTCGACATCGATACAATATATACATATAATATAATCATACATAATATTACCATAAATACATATACACAATATACACGGCCATCTTTTATATTATTACGTTATTAGACGATATACAAAATGCGGAAACCACGCCGTCGTCGATTCGACGTCGGCATATAATATAATATTATAGTCCATCGTTTAAAAACGATACACTTGCGCGGCGTCCTACGTGAGCGAACGCTAAGCGGCGCGAAAATTCGACCGATCAAACGTGGTGCGACGCGATGCGAAGCGATGCGGCGACACCGTCTTATACGTCACGCGATCGAACGCGTAACGTGAAACGCGAACGAACGCGGCGCGGTGCGAAAACTCGAGCAATCCAATGCCAGTCGGCCCTGTACCTCGTCACTGTACACATTCCATATATATACGTGTCATTGTTACAAACCATAATAAATTATTATCAATAGTACATTGATCATAAACGGACGAAGGGGGTTTTTAATGGAAAACTCGTATCCCATTCACGATATGATAATAATCGGTTATGATAGTTTTTACTTCTCTTGTCCCACAATGCAGAACGTTCTTGGACAGCACTGATCAAAATTTCCGGCATTTTAATTAATTTTAAAAGTCGATAAAAAAAAAAAAAAAAAACAAAATAATGTGAAAAATAATATGTTTACTCCACGTGCTTTTAATCACAAATCGCGTTCAGATCGTTTGAACGGTTTGATGGCGTTCGGTTCGCTTCGCAATGCGCCTATCTACGTTTCCACGTGCGTTCGTGACACCTCCAGTGAAGCCAACTGTTTGATATTTTCGCGCCGCACCGCGTTCGCTTTGAATTCGCTCACGTAGGACACCGCGTTATTACTACATTGTGTATTAAACACAAAATATTATATACACGACATATTTTATATTACAATCATCATCAATTCGCACTGTATATAATATATTCATGTATTTTAGAGGGTATTCGATACTTTCACCGCCCCCTCCCCCCGCCCCTAGTCATATATTATTATAGACGTTTCTCGACGTTTTCAGTAACTTTAACGATTTTTACACCCACGTCGTGTGTACATATTATAGGTAATAATATCATGTTCGTTTCGGCCACGGCGTTCGGCGATCCGACCGGGTACACATTATGAGTTTTAATCGTTTCCCCTCTCGTCCCCAAATCGTGTCCAATGCCTATACGACTCGATCTTCGCAGCCGATCTCGGATATGGCGTAACGCGAATTCCCAACGGCTTCGTCCATTTTATCGATATATTTCAATATAGTACATCCACTTTATTTGCAGCGTAATCCACGTAAATCAATTATATGCGCGGTTACCCGAAAATGTATCGAACAATCAATATTATATAACGTACAGGGACAATACATTATTATTGGCGCAGCGCAGTGTTTGGAAAGGACGACGTTCATATTTAACGCCACTCGTTTCTGTCAAATAGAACGTGAACGTGAACGACGTTCATATTTTTTGAAGGTATTTGAACAATTTTCCGGCCGTTCGAATTAAAATAAAATATATTTCACCATAAACCTCATTAGATTTATATATAATACTTAAAACTCCAATTTCCTTGGATCCGCTATAAAATGAAAACGATAGTTTCTAC
Source organism: Pemphigus obesinymphae (assembly GCA_025469235.1). Taxonomy (NCBI): domain Eukaryota; kingdom Metazoa; phylum Arthropoda; class Insecta; order Hemiptera; family Aphididae; genus Pemphigus; species Pemphigus obesinymphae. Next base: position 94,087 of record JAIPRL010000110.1, read on the forward strand.
GAATCGGTAATTTTTTAGTATATATTTATAAGAAAAATGTATATTTTGTTAATAATCGATTGATTAAAATAAACGACCAGATGAACGTGTTAATTTTTTTTTAAAGATCGTGATTGCGAACGCGTTCATTTTGTATGCATTGAACGTGATCGTGAACGAATTCAATTTTTATGTGAACGTTCCAAACACTGGCGCAGCGTATATAAAAGTGACGACAATACACGTATAATATAATTAATATTTATGTGCGTATGCCAATGCGTGTTGTTCAGTGTGTGTGTTTGTATTTGTGTGTGAACGGGAAAAGAGAAAAAGCAACGTGGAAAAAGAGTTTTTATTTTTTTTATTATTATTTTGGTAACATTTTTTACACCAAAGTCCCCGGGAAAAGTGTGCAAAACCTATACGTATTTCCTGCAGGGATATAATATGTTACGAGAAAAAAAAAGAATATTTATATGTATACGAATACTCGTATATATATACATTTATTTTTTCGAAATGTGCGACGAGGAAATTTGTGTGATAATATCATAAAATAATGCAACACTTGCATCGGTACATACAATATAATATGTGCAGGACATATGCAATTTTCGAATTTACGTGATAATTATATTGTATATTATCCCCGCCGAGCCCTTAGACGATACATATTTTATTGTATTCATTATATCTATCGCTATAATGTTACACAACGATTATCATGCACGTATAACTGAATTTTAGCTGCCCGTACATTATAATTCGACGGAAAACACAGTAATATAATATGTATATGTACTTTTGCGCGTTACAGTAATAATTATGTACAGGGTGTTGCGTGGGTACTATATATGAAAAATGCAATAACTTTCGTTTCTGTTCAAATGTTTAAAAATCATTTTTTCCTTCGTAATAACTAGTTTGTTACACCGCTGTTGCGGGACAAATAAAATAATTTCAGGAACCGACTTTCGACATTCAGTTCTAATGCTAAAACGTTATTAGTTTAAATTGTTCGGTCATGAATAGATATTTAAGATTTCCGACATATTTTGTAAAACTGAGAATATACGTTTTTTTCGCTTATTTAATACGCGTTGAGGTGTACGTACCTACGTTTAAATGTTGTTTCCGTGGTTTCAACGATAAAACACAAGGCCAGCGCTAGATTTCGCGAGGCTCTGGACAATAACGCATCGAAAAAGTGAAAATGTGCAAAAAAAAAAACCATTCTCGTAAATTCTCTTCAAAGTTAAACGAAATCGATCCCATCATAATTTGTGAAGCTTTAGATAAAGCGTGTCTGCGGGCATCTGTCCTGCAGTTTCCTCCACTCCCATTTCTGCTGGCACCGATAAAACATAGTATTTCGTACCTTGTACCGTCTACAGGAAAAAATGAATAAGTATATGTTGATATCGTGAACATTAACAAAAACATATTGATAAGTGAATAAAATATTCATTTTATTGAAAACTTTAAAAAATCGTACACGACTAAACCCAAGATTCAAAAGGAAAAACACTACCCTTGAGTTTTTTGAAAAATCCGATTAAAAAAATAGCTATTTAAAACTTATTTCAAAAAAAATTTGCCTAAAATTTTAATATTTTATTTTAAGATCTTTCAAATTTAATATGTAATTATGTACCGGTTATAAAAATAAAATAAAAAATATCGGAATAGAAACAAAAGTTATTGTTGTTATTTATCAAATAGTTCAGTTACACCCCTGTATATAATATATAGGTACTATTTAATAAAAATCTATCTATCTATACATACGAACGTGATATAATATACACTATAATTCGTAGTAACATTTCTATATACACGCGTGTATATTATAAAATACTTAATATCGTATTAAATAATTCCTATTGGAGACGAATCTCCGGATCTATATAATATAATTAATTATAAGTATACATGTTTTATTAAAAAAAAAAAAAATAATAATAAAAATGAATTTATCTTTTACACGAAAATTAGTAATAATTATATATATTATACTGTGTTTACTTGGAATACTAAAATAACGAGCATATCGTTAAAAAAAAAAAACCAATATTAACGTAAAATTGTTATTTTTATTGTAAATTTTACACTTAATTTAATACGTTTAGATGAAATGCGAATAACTACATAATATAGCGAGTAGGTATATATGTTAGGTTTCATATTTGTATTTGTGTTTATCGTGTAGGTGTTTATTATTATATAGGCCTAGAGATAGGTTTAGGTAGCTTGTTCGATTCGTTAAAACGATAATAATATTTGTATAGAGTTTTGCCAGAATTTTAAGACTAATAAAGCGATTGATAATATTAAATTTATAGACTTAATTAAAGAATTATAAAAACATTTAAATTCTAAGTTGAATTTATTGTTAATTTAGGTTAAATAGGTATAATATAATAATATATTGGTAACTATAGAACTATATGGTTATACCATAGAACGTCAAACCGGTAAATTGGAACACGCCCCATGAATTGATCGTAAACAATAATTTTTACCCACTATAACCTACGTTTATACTATAAATTGATATAAAACGATAATATCAAAAACCGTTAGGTAATCGTAATACCTAAATATTTGGTCACTCGACGGAATTCTCTATATATAATGACCGTGGAAATATCCCCTAAAATCCAACATGGAATAAGCAAAAAAAGTATATTTTGGAAGAAAAAGTTCCGTTATACAGGTTAACCCGCGAATACCTACACCGATTATTAACACATAAATTATATAAATATATAATATGTAATAATTATATAATAGTTTAATTTATATTATGAAGTTTTGGACAAATTACTTTTATTTTTTTTTTTTTTCACTAATAAAATATGTTATAGTGGTTATATTTGAAATTATTAATTAAATGGTTTTCGCGTTACTAAAAATATTTTCTCTGAAGTTAGAAAATTTTTGGATTTTAAAAATAATTACAGCCTAAAAGTAGATTTAAAATGTAAGAAATCAAGTTTTATTAATTGCAATTTACTTTAAACACCATATACCTAGGTAATAAATGAATAGGTAACGTGTTATTCTGAAAAAAATACTATTTATAAGTAGATAGTTAAATTACGAATAAGTAATTTGTGTTACGTTACTCTTTAATACAGAATCTATACAGATATGTTTTATAATATTATATTAAAAAAAAAAATGAGTAATCATCATATAGATTTAATAGAAAAAACCAGTCCACTATTCTCTTTTTTTATTCTATAATGTCACTTTTTCTCAATTGGAACATTATGTTGTCTGAGGGAATTTGACTTGAAACTCAGTCCGTTCGGTTTAACAGGTCTACGATAAGACTATCATGCCAACGGTATACTGAATGAATAACACATATTTAAGTCATTATTTATAGTAAGTATTTTATGGCATATACGTACAAATAAATGCAATTTACGATCAATACCAAAGATTTTTAATCTTTTTTCTTTAATAATAAACTTTCTGAGCTAAATCGTTGACGATCGATTAATGTTTTCTACATTTTTTTTTTTTTTTTTTTGTAAAATGTCTATTAAAATGCTTTTTTCTTTATACATATTCCATCTATATATAGGTAAAATTAGTAGCCCATCAGCGATGGTTAAAAAAAGTGACCCTCCCCCTCCAATCCTTTCTTTTTTTTATAAGGTATAATAATATAATATGTACCGAATGATATACACATTCGTATGTTTTTTAAGTGATTTTTTTAACGCGGTTCCCATTACGAATTATATTGTATAAATACGAGGAGAGTGTAAGGGGCATATCGCGACTTCTTATATTATTATATTGTAACATCGTCCCCTGACATGTTTATTCTACATAATTAATATTATTATTGTGCTACGTGGCTATAAAAATAATAAATATATATATATATATATTAGGTATATTTTATAGATAGGGTACTCGCGATTATAGTAATGTTATGTAGAATCCGATCGAGTATTTAACTAAAAATATATATTGTATAATTTAAGTATTTTCAAAACGTTTTCGCGAGCATAATAATTTAATCATAACGAAAAATTTCAAAAAAAAAAAAAAAAAACAATTATTATTATAAAATACATTGCAATGTAATTAGATATTATATAGTCATTACGTTAGAATTATTTCATAGGCATGTGTAATGTGTCTCATATCAATGTATCTCATAACATTACATATATTATAATAATAATGTATTACGTGCGTCATGATAATATATAAATGTATTGTTGATATAATAATATTATGTTAATCGTTATAAATATTATGTGTTCAAACGGTAAATTAATTAGCACTTGGTTAAACACGTGTATGAAATGATTAGTTTTAGATTTGACTGCTGTTACACACGGAAAAAAAATAAATGAAAAATATCTTCGGTAGATTTATTTCGTTGTATGATTTCATGAAAGCAAAAGAAAATTCGTTTTTTTTTTTTTTTTATATATATATTATATAGTATTTTAGTCATTGCGTCCGAAGAAACTATGTCTAAATACGTTAGTGTTTATGGGACAGAAAACCGTCCGAAACATTGTTGAAAACAATTTGGTGAGCACATGTCGACGACAAAGTTACTTCGGTCCGACCGCAGCATTATGCGCCTATACACAAAATTACGAAATAATATACATAATATACAGAAATTTTCTGTAGTTCCAATATACCTACACCATGTGCATAATATTTCAATAAATATTCGTGTTTTAAATTATTGACCTTTCTAGGGACAAAAAAACACGCTTAATGCAATTAAATAGCGATAATATTTTCATTGAAAACCCGCATAAAATCTTTTTATCAATGTTAAAAGAACGAAAAAAAACTTTTTGATTAACCGATTGTTTATCTATTAAAATACAATATTATGTTAAAACATATTAAACATCTCTACAATTTATCAATACATCGAGTCAATATTTTTTTTCCTTCGTAATATAGCATTTTTGTGAATGAATCATATATTATGTTATTTTTCATCCATATATAATCGGTATGTGTATATATATATATATATATATATATAATATCAATAGTTACTTATAATCAATATTAGGAGGACACCCACACTCGTTTTTTAAGGGGTTTTGTGTAGGCAATTTGTATTCAATTTTATGAAAAATTAAAATACAACAATTTAAAAATATTTTAAAATTAGTTTGAAAGCATTTCCCGTTAGTAACGCCTATTATAGTTGTGTAATGACGAAATTAATTTAAAAAAGAAAACTGTGTAAAGTATATACTTATCTTCGTACTTCAAGTTGTACGGCTTTCACAATGATCGCAGATCATTAATATTGGCTCCAACAAAAAAAAAAAAAAAAGAGAACTTTTTGTGACTTTTGGCAGACGAATTTTTTCATAAATATTTTACATATATTCTGTAATGGTTGATCCTTAAAACGTTAACATTTTCCGATTTTCAATTGCTCACAAAAAATATAATATCAACATCAAACAAAAATGGCTCGGTCAAAATTAATTAAATGTTTTTAGGTTTGTATTGATAAAAAAAAAAACAAATTATCTACAATTATATCCAAGCCGATAATATACTTGAAGTATGAAACTATATATTTACGGACTATTTTTTAGGGTGTGGCCGTCCTCTCGACAGACAATATATGATTTGATGTTTTCTTCGTATATAGTTTTAATATGTAACGATGATAATAATATTATCATTATAATATAGCATACCTACACGTCTTGGTAATTTTTAAAATATTGAAAATAACAAAACAAAAAACCCTGTAAATTATACAAATTATTATTGTTATAAATCAAACGGAACAATCAATATGTACACTTTTTCTAGCATATATATTATATAATATCAAAAAGCAACATAGATATTGTCGTGTATATATATATAGTACCATGTGCAGAGTACGTTTTGCCCACGTGACATCTTAGACTTAAGTATAATTATAGTTAAACATTAATTATTTATTATCATACTATATATTATGTACTCTCGACTGTTTTCTGAGTGTTTATTGAGTACACGGTATTTGAGCAAATTCAAATATGTTCAATAAAATGCAATAATTATAACCACAAAAATAGTTTTGTTTTATTTATATAATATTTACAGAGAAACTACTCGTTTATTGGGCAGTGGTTGCCAATGTAACCATTAAGGTTTTTTTGAACCCGGATTTTGGCAATGCAAATAATAATGTTATATATATCCTTCTTCTTCTTCTTCGTCTCCTCCTCCCTTGCCTTCTCTTCCAACTATTTGGGGTCACTCACCCTGGACTTATACTTCCAGTTAACTTTATCTCCTGCATCTTTTTCATTTACTCCCCCCCCACCTTCCTAATATCACTCATCATAATATCCCCTCACCTCTTTATCGGTCTTCCTCTCCACCTATTTCCATTAACATACATTTTCTTTACTAATCTTAGTGCTTCAGTCCCTTCCCTCCTTAATAAGTGCCCGAGCCATCTTAATCTATTTTCCTTCATTTTATTAACTATCGAAACCACTCCTATACTACCTCTTATACACGCATTCCTTATTTTGTCCTCTCTAGTTACTCCACTCATCCACCTAAACATTCTCATCTCCACTACACTCATTCAATGTTCTATCTTTCAATCTACTGCCAATATACTGTTCCATACATCATTTCAGGTCTTACCACTGCCTCCATCCATCCACACTTATTCCTGTGTTTCATATCCTCTTCGAAACTTCCATTATTCTGTAGAACGGACCCTAAATATATGAATTACTCAACCTCTCTCACTAAATTCCTACTTAACTTCAGTTCTAGTCTTTTTCTATTCCCTCGGTATTCCCTTTCACTAAAATTATACTCTATATATTCTGTATTACTCCAACTAATCCCTAGTCCTTTACATTGAAGAGCTTCCATCCATTCTTCAAGTCTACCATTCACTTCCTTAAGACTCCCTCCTATTAGTACCATGTCATCTGCAAATAACTTTCACCATGGTACCTCATTCTGTAAGCCCTTGGTCATTTCATCTAGATTAATAAATACCATACGTAATTTCTTATTCCTATATCTGTACTTCTTTACAATCTGTCTTACAAAAAATATTGGCTCCATTATTGATTTTCCAGACTTACACCCAAACTGATTTCTAGTAACAGTTGTCTCACCTCTTACCCTTTTATCTATTATTCTTTCCCAAATCTTCATACTGCGGCTCATAAGTTTTATCCCTCTATAATTTCCACATTCCTGTACATCTCCTTTACCCTTAAATATTAGTACTACACATCTCTTCCTCCACGCTTGTGGAATTTTTCCTTCAACTAGTACTCGTAGGTCCCCTGATAAGAATTTTATCAGCTATTCTTTACCTACACTTCCTAATACCTTCCATACTTCTATTAGTACTCCATATTGTCCCACCACTATCTTGTTTCTTATTTTTCTCATGGCGCTCCATACTTTCTCCTCCTTTATTAAATCCACTATACTCGATAAATTGCGTCTCTTAGAAATTCTTCACTTAATAATCCTTCAAGATATTCTTTCCATCTCTTTATCACTTCCTTGTCCTTTGTTAATACCTTCCTATCCTCATCTTTTATATACCAAACATTTCTAAATCCCAGAATTGTTTTTCTCTTTGCTTAGCCAGTCTGTACACTTATTTTTCCCTTTTTATGTCCTTTCTATGGTACATATATTATTTTTGGTAATTTTCTTTTGTATGTTGTATAGTTCAAACTTTTTTAGATTACCATTACTTAGAACTAGGGAACGGATTTTATAGCATTTTGAATTTTTTTTTTTTTTTTGGTAAGTTAAAAAAAATATAGTTAGTTAGCTATATGAGACAGATATCAGTTTTATTTACCAGAATTAATTTTTTAATATTTTGATACTTTATAGATCATATTATTGATTAAATTTATCAAAAATCGTAAATATAGCAATATAATTAAAAAAATTCATGTATATTGTCAGCCTATTATATGGCCACGAAGAAAAACTTTATATTTATGTACATATTTTATTTTTAATTAATTTTTTTTATACTAAATAAATAATAACAAATATAAATATATAAATATATAATTTCAAAGCCTATTTGTGTTGTAAATCCATATTTAATGATTTTTTTTAAATAAATGCATATATCAAAGTTTTAATTGCATATTTTTGAGCATATATTTACGTCATTTTTAATGCATACTTGCATATTTTGAAGAGCATATTTCATGTTTTTTTGTGGCATATAAATCCGTTCCTTACTTAAAACAATATTTTCAAAAAAAATTACACTGCAGCCGAATAATTTTGAAAACATGTCGTTATCGTAATAATTGTTGAAATAACTTAAAATTTAAAATTGTATTTTATGTTAATTCGCATTATAGTAGGTAAATTGTAATAAAATACGGTTGAAATGATAAATTCTATTTGTCATACCCGATAACAAATCTACCAGTAAGTTGTTAAGAATATCCAAAATATTTTATTATAAAGATAATATTTTTTATCATCAAGATACATAAATAACATTTTGTACATTTCATATTAAATAGCCAACTTGATAATAACTATTAGGTATATTCGCTAAATAATAAAAAATAAATAAATATTTCACTTTGATATACATTTTATAAAACGATAACATTATTCTATCCTCTTCGCAGTTTGTTTTACACAAATGACAAAGTTATTATGTTAAACACTTTACAATGTATGACAATAGATATAAAATATGTACACTCTACATGAACTTTTACCTTAAGATCTAAACTACTAAAATCAATATTATCTTCAATCGGCAGAAATATTGTTAGTTAAACGATTTTTTTTCTTTACATTTTGCATTTTGCATTTTGTCGTTGTAGTCATTGTTTAAAACAAAATAAATTGTCCAAAGTTAAAACCAAAACATTTTTCTTATAATTTTAACAGAAAATGTTTGTTTTAAAAGTTAGGCTACCTAACTCTTTTTTAACGTACTTTGTCATTTTAAAGATAGATTAGTAATATTTAGGATAGGATAAAGATTCGAGGTTGAAATACATTTTGTACCCACTGAGCAGATTTTGTGCAAGTGCCCCTGGACACAAGCCAATTTTTTACTATGGTTTTTTATTCATTTGAATGCAAAAGTATATATGAATAACGATTCTAAGCGGAATTCACTTTATGTCTGTTTGTAAAAATAGTAAATATAGTATATTTTATATAGATATTTCGTAGGATTTTTGATATCAACTCATCGAAATTTTCTAGAAAAGTAATAGAGAATTCCAAAAACGACTTAAAAAAACTCGTAACATAAAGGAATATTAATAATATTCTAAGAGATACGTTTATTTTACTAATATTCTAGCTAAAATGGATTTTTGGAAAAAATAAAACAATATATTGAAGTTCATGTGAAATTAAAAATATCGATTATTGTTATTTATAATTTCATTTTATTCTCATAAAAAATAGAATACAATATTTAAATTATTCTTGGTGAAGATTTTAAAGATATTTTTGGTATTGTGGACGTCTGAAGTTCTCCTGAAATACTATAATATAATATTGGTATACTGCAGCACTGAATTAATATTTTCAAAATTGACAACACAGTCGACTTTTTACCGAGAAGAATACATCAAACAAAATAGGAGATACGTTCTAGAAGCTGATTATATATATATATATATATATTCATTTATAATATACAGTTCAATAGAAATGAGCAAAATTTAGCTCGAATGCAAATCATAGAATATTAATATAAAAAAAGGTAAATAAAAAAATCTAAATCCCTGATTTTTGAAAAGGTATTTTGTCATGTCTAAACTTACAGGCTTATTTACAGGCTAATTTTTATCATTAGAATAAAATTATTCACAGAAAGAATCCAAAGGTTTTTTATGTGAACAATTAATATTATCAATATTCTATAACTTGATAGAAGTTCAATAAATTAAAAATATTAATAGTAAGAAAATTTTGATTCTTAGCTCACAATATCTATTGTATGTGTATATATATAAATTATATAATATAATTATATTATTATTAATATTATTATAATATTAATATTATACAGAAATATGATGCGACAAATAATGGTTAATTATGAAATCTCAAAACTCATTGAAAATTTTGGTCTTTGAAATTATAATTAAATCACCTTAAAGTACAGAAAAATAACTTTTCATTTTAAATATACAATATCTGTACAGCTAGAGACTCCACAATGTTTAATGCATAATTGATATTTCAGACGATTATGTCGAACAAAATTTTCATTTTGGATATTTCTTATCAAATTTTAGTTTAAATTTGTGGCTGTGTATTATACTTTGATTTTAAAAGTACACCAATCACCTAAAAACTTTTAGTGAAGAGTATAAAAATTGAATGTCAATGACATTAAATCAAGAATGGGTATCACCAAGTTAAAAAATTAAACGGTCAAAGTTCATTTAGTCTTAACTTTTTCTAATTTAACTACCTACTTAATACAATGTACTAATGCAATTATATAGTTAAAAATCTGTGAATAAGTTAATAACTAGTTAAGTTGTATTTATTTCGAAAACCAAAAAAATTGTATGTACAAAAGAATGAATAAAATAAATATATAAATAAAATGAATATATATTATAAAAAAATGATATATAAAACAGAAAAATGTTCTTTTAAAAATGAATCTAGATTATTATTTAGGATATCCATTTTTGTGTATACAATTAATCTTATTGTGTTATCAATTGTTATATGTATAAATATTAACTATTTAACTAATAATAGATAAAAAATATCAGGTTTTAACCTTGACCACTTGAAAAAATGTTCAAATTGACCTATTATTAGCTACCTAATTAATTTATGGTTAATTTTGTTCATACTCTCCCTTTAAATCCTCAAAAAATTCCCCTTAAAATGTTTTCCGACCAAAAATAAAACTGATAATATTGACTTGATTTTTTTTTTTTATTATTTAGTTAATTACAGAAATGTATTTATTTTGAAATACCTACTTTATGATATTATATAGGTACGCGTATGTAATAGATGTAATAGAAGAATATGAAATATTGGAAATAATTTTTTCATTCACATGCCAATTTTACAAAAAAAAAAATGTATATATATATATATATATATATATATATGTATATATAATATATATTCGCCTATTTGTATAATAGCATGAAAATAAATGAAAAATTTAAAAAGCATTTTTTTTTGAAGCTAAAAATGCAAAATAAAAATGAGGTAATATATTCGGAATCTTTGAACCATGAAACTGATTTGCATAATTGTTAGCAATTAGTAATAATAATTAGTATACCTAATATGTAGGATTTATATGGGAAAAAATTTGCCAAAGTCATCCAAAATCTTATCGCCATGTCATGCGATGAGATATTTATTTCTGTGAAAACAGGTTAAAAGTTTAAAACAAATAAATAACGATTATTTTTTTTCATTATCTTCATAATATATAATTGTATATGTTTTGATTTACTAACGTTCTATGATATCATAAATTAACATGAATTATTATTATCTATATAACATAATAATATAATGCTATAATTTATCAATATACATATAACATGTTAACACATTAAATAATAACATTAGCACACACTTTACTATAGTATATAATTATTGTCATTGTTTGTATATTATATATGCAAATAGATAATGTAATTTCCGTACAACAAAATAACTATGTTAAAATTCAAAATTTCATTTTCTGAAAATATAATTCGTAGTACATGTCATAGATTATATTATCTTTATTAATTATGATAATAGGTTATCATATCCAAAAATCGACCAATTATATTCGCAGAATTAAAAACACAAAACCCGATTTTACTATACCTATATTGAGCGTGTATCAGACAAAGACAACCGTTAAAAGGAAGGACGTGATCCGTCTCCGTCTCCGTCTAACCAATAATTCGTACCTAATAAACGAAATTTACGTTTAGCATTTTTATCACAACTTCGTCATTTATAATATTAGAAAAAATTGACTGGTTATTAAATTTAAAGACCGCCGTCTATATGCCGTCGCGTCGTCTTTTCCCGAAATTTTAATTTAAACGATAACTATACATATATATATCTGTTCAAATTAATGAGATATGAAAATGGTTATTTTATTGTTATTTTATTTTTAATTGCAATTTCAGTAAAAAAAAAAAAAAAAAAAAAAAAAAACGTTAAGGCATAGATAAATATATCGTCTATAAATTACGTAATAGGTAATTTACTCTAATGCTAAAAATGACAAAGTTGTGATAAAAATGTTGACCGTAAATTTCGTACATATTATTATACTATATCAGTTGGTACTTAATATAGAAGGAGAGACGGCAAATTCGGCGGGTATCACGTCCTTTTGAACTAAAAAATATATATATATTTTTTTTTTTTGGCTTATCATTTAATATTTGGCATTGTTCTCGGTCAAAGGTATGTATTGTTCGACGAAATAAATAATAAATTTAACAACGAAATAGATATTGCTATTTCTATATTGTGAACATATAATATAATATATGGTTTTGACGATTTGATTTTGAGGAAACGTTTTACATATGTATTAGGTACATCAACCTATAACCCGTCCTAATCTAAGATTGATAAAGGTCAAATCAAATAGTATACAAATACGGTTTATACTATATATATTAATTTATTTTCAACGATTTTTTCGCGATTCAAACATAAAATATATAATATTAATCACGTAAACTGATTTTCATGAAAACACGTGCATATACAATATGGATATTGTTACGAAGATTTATTCATTTATCGTATGGTTTATCACATATTATATTTAAAATTGTCCATATTATTATCATATACATTATACCGATAAACCCGTCTATATATAATATATATTATGTCAAATGGAAAATTCAAAATTTCTAAACTGTACGTTTATCGCCATGAAAGTATATATTATATTCACAGGTACGTTATAGTGTTGCATAATAATATATAAAAATAAAATATATAGGTTTTAAATTGAATCACTGTGTCGTTATACTACACTGAACCAAATGTATCTGTGATTTCAATAAAAACATAGATTAATTTAACAATATGGTTGTTATATACGCCCAAAAAAAAAGGTTTGTTGATTTAGAAATAAAATATTCGTTAATTTAACAGTAAAATAACAAAACGCATTTATTGATTCAACGATGTCTTGGGTAAAATTGTCCAGTCGAATACAAATGTATTTGAATTAACAAATATCGTGTTAATTCAATTATAAATATTTTGTATTCATTTCTTGCTTTCTTCGTCGTAGAACAAACGCCCATTTGTTCATCGAAATAGTAAATTTAAACAGAATATTTTTTCAATTTAATAACATATTTTATTATAATAATAAAATCTGTATTCATTTTACAAATTATGTTTTATTAAATTATAACTTGTGTATTTTGTGAAATTTACAAAATAAATTTGTTATTGTAAACATTTTTTCTATTGATTTAACAATACATACATTAAAATAATAAAAATTGTATTATTTCAACAAATATTCGATGGTTAAAATTTGATTATTGCATATTGTTAATTCTACCATAATGATATTTGGTTCAGTGTATAGGTGGTAATATTGATAAAACCCACTTGAAATGTCACTTTTCAATTTAGACGCTCGAAAAAGAAATCAAATTAAAACTATACTAGTTAAATATAATGAACATTTTCAACTTTGTAAATTGAAAAAAAAACACGTAGGTATATGGGTATAAACGCTAAACTTGAATAACTGCAATATGAGTATGATCGACTGAAAAATTGCTGTACTATTATGTAAAAGTCAATATTCAAAACTAATTTTCAACAAAAAATTCAAAGTAGCATTTCTCGTATTTATTAACTATTATACGAACATGCTAGAAATACAAATACAAGTGATAGCTAACAACATATTATATTATCTGGCGGGCTATCCGACCGAATTTTCATAAGTGCATTTTGACACGTTTTATGATTCGGTAAAATTATAATTTTTTTTAAATTTTTAAATAACTATTTATCTTCAAAAAATCAACTCATGGAAAAACGAATGGAGCTAGATAATGTTGTGGGCCATTGTTAATTTTTCGTTTCATATTTCTACGATATTTTCAAGTTGATAAAATTGAGAAATGCGTAAACATGTTGTTTTAAAATAGGTAAATAATTATCGTGATTAAAAAACGATAAAAAAAAATTCTGAACTATAGGTAAGTACTTATACTTACATTTAAAATATTTTTTTAATTCGTTAAAAATTTCCTGAAATTTTAATGAAAATGAAAATCCAATTATTTAAAAATATTTTAAAAGTAATTTAAAAATAGTCCTGTGTCAATATCAATTTTATTGTTATTATTATTATTATTATATTTACGAAAATATTGTTCAGACGAATACATAATGTGATTTAAAAATTAAAACGCCATTATTTAATTTACAAACTAGTGAAAATATATTTTTATTGAAAACAATTAGAAACATTTAACTTTTTAAAAATTCAATAACTTTTTTTAAATTTGATAATTAAACGAGGTTCGCTCCAAAGTGTTGTCTTATACTGATTAGTATAAAATTACATGACCGGCTTTTAAGCTCTAAAATTACTTAAAGAACCTATTTTAACAGTTTTTTCGAAAACATATTTTTATCACCGAAAATCGTTGGTGTTGACTGTTGATACGGCACTAAATTTAACTAGTTATAGTTTCTAGCCTTGTTCATGCAATTGATAAGTGATAATACGATAAATCTTTATCTCAATAAAATAATATATGTTTCGACTGATTGTAAAGAAATTAGTTGACCGAAATATCAATGTTATTGGATATTCGACGGCTGGTGTTTAACCGAGTTAGCAACGTAACATTCCTCAAGAATACTTTACGGTTAGTTATCCGAGTCTATTTTGAAAAAGGATGAGCATCAATTATATAGTTAATATATTATATTAAAGCGTTAAGTAATTGTTAACTCTTTCACTTAAATAGTTAACGATATAATGATGTACTGCTGTAAACTTATTGAATTATCTAGTTAAATAAACATGTGATTATAAGTTATATATTATCTATATCTATAGTCGATCTTATAATATTGTTCGTACAAAGTTAAGTAAAAAATGAAATAAAAAATTGTTCATCTTAGGATCAAATAATTATCATTAAGTGCTGAGGATTTTCTTAGGTTATAAATGCAAAAAAAAAAAATACGCCAAATTATTCAACTCATTACTTAACGATAGTTATTTTTTTTTTTTTTTTGTTCGTTATTAAGTATTATAGTTTTCTTAGAAGGTACGAAATTCAAATCATACGATAAAGTATTGAATTTTAAAAAACATTTATATTGTAACTTTTGGAAATTTTTTAGATAAGTTTTTAGCATTTTCTGGTCATTTTTTCGTTTCATGAAATTCCGGTCAATTTAAAATATAAAAATATTTTACACAGATTTGATTTTAAAAAAAAATGTTTAATCAACTAAATATAGAATAATTTTGAAATTGAATATGAAATTTAAAACATTGTTTATGTCTACTATTCCCATTAAAACGAATTTTTTTTTTCTTTTTAGTGCAATTTTAGGATTTAAATAAGTAGGTACCTACACTTTTCGATATATTAAATTAGTATTTTTTTAAATTTTTTTTTTTTAGGTTTTACAGTGCATTAATTTCACAGTTTTAAAACTTATGAATAAAAAATGGATTTTCAATGTACAATAATATATTTATACCACGGATAAAAAAAAATTGACTTTTTAATTAACTGAGTTAAGTTAACAACAATATTAAGTCAAGTCTTCACTTTAAACTGCATTAAGAAAAAATATAATATTATAAATGATAAACATTATAACAAATTGATTTCATAATTAACATTGCTCATCCTTGATTTTGAATATCTATAAACTATTAAAATTAAAAGTAGAGCTATACACAATACGATATAACATTGTAGGTTATCTATCATGATATGGGAACTTTTAATTTATTTATTACCTATACGTGATAATCAGTGTTATTAATTTAAATTATATATAATATTAGATAACAATATTATAATCTAAATATATACAGGTTATTTTAGATGATCAATATAATATATATATATATATAATAATATATATATTAGATATGTATAATAAATATATAAAGTACATGCAATTATTTAAATTGCGCGTATTATACGCAGTAAAATTTTTAAGTGTTGTTGTAAATGATTTAATCGTTTTAATTTATTGCTATGATAAAATTTCTGGTTTCAGATTTCAAAAACAAAATCAAATCATTAATAGTATTGAAACTATGAAATTTTTTTTTTTCAAATTGTACCTAAATATAATAAAACACAAGGTAGTATAGTATATTTTTATAGTATATACTATACTATAATAACCGTTATAGGTATAGAGCATGAAAATATCTAAATCTTCCGTTTACTAACATATTTCACTTATTGAAATTAAATGTTTCTGTAAGAATCCTAAGAACCTATTTATTATATATAAATATTTATTTATTTATTTATTTAAGTTACCAATATTTTATAACATACATTATTAACATGTGCGTTGTATAATAATATCGTATTATATTTGAATATAAATTATTGTTTTGCATTTTAATTACTCAAATATTATAATGTAGGTAATTATATATATATTGTAGTAATTTTTTTTATAATTATATATTGTGTTATATAAAAAAAAAAAATGTAGATAAGTACCTATAGGTACTTAGTCTTTCTATTATTTGATTGGTATATTATACACATTGCGTGCATTTCACAAAAATTATAATGCACTTAATATGATTTGTACTGAAAAATATAACTATATATTTAAATTGAATTATCGATTATCAATATAAAACTTTTCCACTAAAAATTTCAAACTAAAGATGTATACATACAAAATTATTAATAATATATGTACGAGATATTATAATTCTAAATCCAATAACACATTAGTAAAACAAAATTAATTATACAAAAAAAAAATATATATATATATATATATAATAATTATAAATCAAATTGTTTAAAATAATATGTATTTAATATATAATTAATTATTGTAGTCTGTATATCTAAATATTGTAATAAAGTGTTAGTTAATGAAAATATAACTTATCAGAAAAATCGTAATTCTTATGTAATATACATATAGATATAAAAAAAAAACATAATATTTTCTCTAATCTTATCATAGATTTTTTTTTTTTCTACGCTTCATGACACAGAAGTTCCATAAGGCATTGATTTGGGTTATCCCACTAAAAGAATGGTAATTTACACTGCACGTGATCGTGTTATCGACATGGGTAATAATTCATGAAATAAATTATTAACAACATTGACAATTTGAACGGTATAAAAAAAAAAATCGACTGAATTCGTCGTGGGTACACGATATATAATTTATAATATATAGGTAGATACGTTTTATAAATGCAACTTTTTTTCGATTTTCCTATACTGATATTTTGTATAACATATTATTATTATTATTATTATTATTATTATAATCATTTGTCATCGTTAATTATTATTATTCGCAACTAAATCGAATTATTCTATCAGTATAGGTAACACACGTCTAAAAACTTATGAGTAGGTACATATTATATAGTATATAAAAAAAAAAAACGTTATGTTTCAGGTAAAAAAAACACAATTTAAAATATATTATATAATTTCGTGATCCACGGGTATAGGTCCAGTTGGTATATATATATTGATAAGGGCCATTGATTAAGGGATGAAGTAAAAAGGATCAAGTAAACAGTATTACAATATAATATATATGCAATGGTAAAATAAATTACACTTTTATTTAATAAAAAATACACAAAAAATAAAATAAATTAAATATATAATTATCATGATAATATTATTATAATATAGAGCATTACGAGTATTAAAAACTATGTATGTATTGTTTACGATACAATTTGGGAGACAAAAATAATGATAATATTTTAAGTTAAACATAATAATAATAATAATAATATTAATAATATCTACAAGAGAACACAATACAATTAAATGTGATAAATGTAAAAAAAAATATATATATAATGATATTAAATGGAAGATTTTCAGGGATTGAAACATAAATAATCGTCTAGTGAACATAATATACGTCTATCGTCCTGTTTTCGGATAAAGAGATTTTTGTTGTACTTAACGTAAAATCGTTGAAAATACACACACACACACACACATTATATGATATTTCATTTTACACCGTCACATTTGATAGGATGTGTATCTCTATAATTACGACTATATAATATAATTGTTAGTATTATTATTATCATTTTATTATTATTATTTATTTTTTTTTTTTTCATCAAAGATATTTATCATGAAGAGGTACACGTAGGCTGAGGAATCTTTTTTCGGCGGTGCAGTCGTACCTGTTGTGTATATACTGTTGCAATACACAGCCAGGACACACGTCGGATAATTTATTTGTACGATTCCTGTCTGAACAACATTTGAATTTCTTCTAACGTTTTGTTCTTGGTTTCCGGCACTTTTTTGAACACGTACAGTACGAACAGGGCCAACAAAACGACGAATATGAGGAAAACGTTTGAGCCCAGTAGTGCCTAGATGGCAGAAATAAAACAAATGTTTATATACGATAACATAATATTGTATTGAGTTGTTTTGCCGAGAGACGACGGAAAAAGTAAAGTGTATCGATGTTAATATCGACAGCCAAGTCAAATTAGAAACTGTTACACAGCTTTTAATTTATCGACCTATAAAAAATGTACAATCATACGGACGCATTAAACTCCCTTATACAGTATGAATAAGGAATAAAAAAAAAAAAATTTTGAAGAAAAGACAAAGTAATGAGCGGAAAAATGATTGAGGGCTTTACCTTAATAAAAAAAATCCCACCTCTCCCCCTTTGCTAAGTTTAAGGAGGGTGGAGGGTAAACAGTCCGTTTAAAACGATTTTTTGTATATAAATAATAATATACTATTTTATAGAAAATTCTTTCTTTTACAATTTGTATTATTAAAATTTTTGTTATACGACGAATAGAAAACAAGATATTTACAAAAAGGCCGTTTTTTTTTTTTTTAATTAAAAATCATAATATTCAAATAATGGATATTTGGCAAGTCGTATACCGCGAGAACGGTCGCTAATACATGAAAAATGCAAATTACCTCGTTTTATATATTATCGTATTTCACATAAAACTTTTTGCTGTACGATAAACTAATAGAGAGATATTTACGTAAATGCTATTTTAGTTACCTTTGAATACAAATTAAATATAAATTTCCAAATAACCTTTAAAGGGTAAATGATATCGATGGGAACTTTTTACATGTTATTTATAATGATGTCATTAAAGTGTATTTAGCTCGCTCCTAGTTTTTCCGTACTGAAAACTTAATTTTACTGGGCTAATAAGATCTCATACATAATATGCTTGTACATATGACGTGAAGTACCTATATGAGGTATGAGAATTTTGTTAAAATTCGGCAAAGCGAGTAAGGATACAATTAAAAAAATTAATAAATTACCTGCAACGGTAGGAAACCTAGTCCAACGACAAAGTTAGCCGTCCAATTGACTCCGACGGCGATACTGACCGCCAATGGACGGGCGGACGAGTTGAACAATTCGGAGACCAAGAACCACGGGATCGATCCCGGTCCGACGGCGAACGCGACAACGAACACCATCACGAACACGATGGCCAAATAAGACACCCAAACGTACGTTGTCTGTGAAATCGAAAACAAATTAAAATTACTTCTTTTGGTTTTTGAATTGGTTTTATTTCTTTTTTTTTTTTTTCTTATCATTTGAGAGTTGATGTGTGATCTGTGAACGATTACACACACAATAGCAACTGTTGTATTATGACAACAATAATGTGTTTGAAACTTACGACAAACATCAGAGCGATGGTCAGCAACACGGTGTCGACAAACATGGCGGAGAATCCGATAAGCAGCAGGGTTTTGCGGCCGGACAGTTCGACCAAGAACAGAGAGATTAACGTCATTATCACGTTCAGCGTGCCCATGCCGAGCGTGGCGTATTTGGCGCCGTCGGTGGACATTTGTGCCATTTCGAAGATTTTCGTGGAGAAGAACATGACCTATAAAAAAAACACGGGGAACGTGCATAAAATAAATTGAAACATTTCATTCAGTCGTTAACATTTTTTTTTTTTTTTTCGATGATTTCGATTTGACGACATATTGTATTAGCGATATAATCACAGATTAAATGAAACCAGATTGTGCACTCAATGCTTATTGAAAAAATAATCGAATTCGATAGTTATTATCGAGCCCCCAAATTAGTGTTACCACATGTTAGAATCTAAAAGTCTTTAATGATTTTCTAATGATTTAAATCCTAAAATTATTTATTATCATTTATGAACAGTAAAATATAATGTTCAAGGTTTATAGATTAAATGGGTCAGTGTAGCAAACATATTGTAAATGAAGCGTACAATAAATGTATTCATTGTAACTGGATACGTCACTTAGCGGGCATTCAATCACAGCATCTTATTCACGATTCTGTTATTCTAAGCCCGAGTGCACAATCTGGTTTCGTTTAATCTGTAATATAATAATATGACTTACGGCGTTGATACCGGACAACTGTTGGCACAACATGATCATCACGGATATGCCAAGAGGAATTTTCAACATGGGGTTCGACAGCATCTCCCGTAGAGTGACGCGTGGGATGACCTTCATCGCTTCGTTTTCCGCCCTCATCTCGTCCATCTCATCGTGCACTTCGATCGTTCCTCTCAGCCACTGCAGCCCTACCATATCATAATAACGCACACACATGAATGATAACAGCACAAACGCATTATCACGACGATATCATCGTGGCCAAAACATGTTAAGTTACAAGTGTACAGGTACACGAGTATCCTCCCATGATCTGTACACGCTAGCCAAATGATAAATCGTATACATTCTTTACAGATACCTACATGTGGTGCAGTTTACTCAAAATGTTCCGCACGAGTGCACCACGTGAGTACGCCCGATCACGTGATCCGACAACAATTATATCGTTTCGATACCTACCTATATGTAAATGTGTATGTGTATGTATTCTATTTTTCGATTGGGAAAAAGTTATTGCTATTTAAAATGTAAAATACCAGAAAAACATAATATATATATATATATATTATATTATATTGTATTCTATTACTTTCCGGGACTATTTTCAAAATACGTATCAAGTATTTGCAGACCTATTGGAATGAACTACGTAGTTCAAATGAACTAATGCAAACGAACTAATTTTATGATTTGCAGAAAAAATAGTGAAATTTTTGTTTAAATCAACTTTTTTTGAATTTAGTTCATATTTTCAATGAATTTGAACTTAATGTTAGTAATTAATTTTACTGTAAAAGTTCAATAATATTTAAAAATTTATTAAGAAATATAATTATAAAAAATATGTTTTGTCAATGATTATAATTAATATTTTTAGTTAAAATGATAAAAAAAAAATCATTGATATAATATATCCGAAAATTTTTGAAAATTGAACGTATTTATATATAAAGTTTATTTATTTGAAATATTTAGTTATTTGCTAAAAAAAAACTTAAACGAAATAAGTTTATTTTAAAAATTATTATATAGTTCGTGAACTCAGTTTAATTAAATTATTTTGAACTAGTTCATGAATTAATTTATATTTTAAGTGAACTTTCGGATGTCAGAGTATTTGTCAAAAAAATAGTGATGCTATAAAATATAAATCGTTAAATTTTTTTATATATATTTATTTTTTTAAAGGAAATTTCGTAAATTAATTGTGTATGGTTTTTAACCACTGTTTTTTTTTTTTTATACAATTATTTAGTAGGTATCTATATGTTTAACATCAAAATTATTTTTATTAAAATTTACCTCTTTCGGCTTCGATGTCCTTCTTCTTGTTGATCAACGTGTATTTGGGCGATTCCGGGCAGAACGGCAACGTGATGAACATGAATATACCCGGTACGATGATGACGGCCAATAGTATGGGCCACTTGTCCGCCGTACCCAAGATGTAGTCCAGACCCAAAATTTGGGAAACCAAAATCGAAATTGTGACGACCAGCTGGTAAACGGTTCCGACCTGCGCATAACACGTCCAAAATGGGTTTTAATGACACCGCATATTGACCCAGACGTTTGAAATTTTCAATATATTATAATATTGGATTTACTTACGGATCCCCGAAGATTCATGGGAGAGATCTCGGCCAGGTACATCGGGGCCAATCCAGCGTTAAGTCCGGAGTTGATGCCGATGAGGAACCGGCCGACGATGATCAGCTCGTACGACGCGTACATCTTCGAAACGCCTATAAGAAAAGTAGGACACACGACGTTTAAAATTCGTGTATAAACGTATCTACATAATATATTATCATATATTTCAAGAAGAAAATAAACTAAATTCACTTAATCGTATAAAACTGAATAAACGAATTTTCTAAATATAATTTCCAACAATTCCGTTTGTTACATTTTATAACCATAAAACTCGGTAAATATTTGCCCGAACGCGTATAGGTATTTACATAATTATTATACTACACGCATTGTTGACGATGCTCCTATTAATTTTTTTAATAATCGTGCAATTTTCACGGTAAAACAATATGGAAAATATTCCATACTCGAATCCGAATGAATTTAAATAAAAACGGTACTTGAATGTTAAATATATAAACGGTTTTCTAGTCATGTGCACCGCGTACTTATATATATATATATAGAACAACAGTACAGTTTAAGGGCACTGCGCCTTAAATGGTAAAAAAAAAAAAAAAAACCTTTGGCGGACAGTCAATGGGTTGGTGGTGAAACCGTTACACGCAAATTGTCAGTATGGAAAAAAGGTATATATACACTCGTATATTATGCTGCATATGTACTTAGCATCTGATACAATATAATAGCTCGTATATACAGCTAATATACTGCAATACCCGTCGAGTAAACGTCGTTGTGCAAACGATAAAATAATTGAATAGATAAGAATAAAACATATATTATCAATGTGTAAATGCGGAACGGAAGAAAAGACATTATAAATATTTTTTTTAAATTGAATTTTTTTTTTTTTAATGCCTGCATTGAAAATATATAAGTATTCGAAAATTATATACGAGAGGTGTTCATAAACTAGACCGTTTAAACATAAACCGTGTTCACACACGGGACGATTCGAGTTTGCGTTTTTAAATCGCAGCAAATAATCGCCCGAAATAAAACACCTGTATTTCGATGTTCATTGCGTGCGGATTTACGTATTTTTACGTATATTTTCCCCATTCATTATTCATTTTAATGTTCATTATCAATATTTTATGCTGATTTAAACGACGCAAAGTGTTCTCGCGATAAAGCATACCAATGGCGGTTTCAGAAAGGATACATGACCCATCATTTATTCATCATTCCATTAATTTCGTTCAATTTTCAGGAACGTATTGGGAACGAAGTTCCTTTTTTGAGTGGAGGGACGCATTGGAATTTCGTTTATTTTTAGGAGAAACATGAACGTTTAATTTCGATCCATTTTTTTAAAAGAATTGTTGAACATCATAGTGTAGTAAAAATCCGTCCAGATAGAGATGGTGGAAGTTAGTTATCGGTAGGTACTCGAAGAAAATAGCGCATTAATATTATTTTAGATTTTATTTTTATTTTTATCACGTCAATATTATAGTGCAACTAATAAGTATTAAGTATAAACTTCAAGTCTCTGCCTTGATTATTTTCCAATTTATAATAAGTGTTGGTCATTTTTGGTCATTTTCGGTAACGCATGAGAAAATTTCTAGGGAAAATGATCTCTTTAAAGAATCAACAAGAATATAGTTACTAGAATGTACAAATATAATAATTAGATTCAAATAAATTCTTTACTTCCACATACATTATTGTTAAATCATTCATACATTCATCGCTACTCTCAGAATCCAAAACGATTTAGATTACCTACCAATTTCCACCACCAATATTCTACCCGTTGTATGAAGTGCTCCTCTGACTTTTTTAATTTTAAAAAGAAAAAGAAAAGACACAAAACAAGGTGGGTACTTTAAAGGACGTACGTCTGCAGATTTATATTATAAATGATTTCCTATCGTCCCTGCATATTTTTAAAAGTCAAAACATTCTTAATGAACGAAAAATGTTTCTGTTTTAGGAACGAACTAGTTCCTTTCTTCAAGCCTGGAATGAAAAAGGATTAAGTTCTGTTTTAACAAAAGGTATATGAACGTGAACTGGTTCCTTTTTCAAAGCACTGAAACGTGTATAATAGTATTTGTAATGCAATTAGTAATATTGGTATGTCTCGGGTTTTTATTGGCATTAAACATAAAAAAAAATGTCACCAATTACATTTCTTCTGGCCACCCTCCTACCCAAAAGAAAATTAAATAATAATAGAGCCGCTACCGAAGCACACGGCGTCCGCGTGTGCTTATTATTATAGTTGGCGTAAACGCGAACGCGCGCGATCGAATCGCTCCACGTGTGTTCAGAGGGTTTTTTATTTCGTTCCTTGAAAAAGGATTTCAAAACATATTATAACCATTATGGTAGCTCACTTTGTACGATAACACTGTTTTGTCGTCGTCGCAATACACAATTTGACGTTTGAGTTTTGTGGAACATTACAAAAAATTATCTAGGTAGTATTTTACTATATTTTACTATATACGAGACGCGCAGACATAAAAATACGAAAACGCATATTTTATTCCGTATAAATATTCCAGTAAACTATAGATGCGCGTGCGGCGTATAGGTTTTACGTGTACGGATATTTTTAAAACACACAGAACGAAATAATTCATAACGATATATATGTATGCATAATAATATTATATGGATAAATAATTCATGAGAATAGCTTGTTATACTATTTTAATGTTATAATATATAGTATGTAATTCACGGTAACATTTTCCAACACATTTTTTCCTAAGTTAACACAGACTGTACACTACACCGCGGCAAACAAACAAAATATAAATCATTCGGCACTTTAAAAAACACGTGTGGATTCTTAGATTTATGCTCCCCGTTTACATATTATTATTATTATTATTATTATTATTATATAATATACCGTCAAATATGCATCATAGGTGCACCTATATATATATGCAGGTTTGTGACGGACGCATAATCTAAGTATTCCATTAAAAACTCGATAGCTTGCATTCGATTTTGTTCGATTTTAAGTTTTAATCGTTAAAGTATATTTTTATAACGAGACGCAGACGACGAATTTACAACGCGTATACCGAATACCGGGTTTATCTCATTACGTTTTTTTTTTTTTTTTTTAATATGATTTATACTGTACAGCTATTATTGAATTGACTATAATTATTGTGCATTATATTGTTATGCATTTGAGCACACGATTATTTCGGCACGGCCCCTTGAAGTATATATACCTGTACCTGTAAAGTGACTATCGCAACAACATGTGATGACAATACGGGCACTATACCTGCAACAGACACACATTCGGCCTTCATTGTGCACCTAATGGTAAATAAGTACACCCGGCTAATTTTGAATTAGGGCCCTACACACCCGATTTTTGAGGGGTTTTCTAAAGGCAATTTTCATTGAATTTTAAGGAAAATTTAAATCAAACAAATTAAAATTATTTAAATATATTTTAAAAGTAATAAAAAAATATATCTGCTTCAGTACCATTTTTAATATTGTCGTTTAACGACAATATTTGTTTAAAAAAAAACATGTTTAAGCATTTTTTTCATTTTTATCAACTTGAGAATACTGTAAAAAGATGAAATGGAAAAAAAATTAGAAAAACCAAAATTGTCTAACGACTGCGATGGACCCGATTTTTGATATACCTATGCATTTTTACACGTTTTATAAGCTGTTGAAAAAATTAAAAAATTAATATTTAAGTGGCTCATAAAACGTTTAAAAATTCATTTGTCCGACATCAGCTCCATCAGTCGCTAGATAATGTTATAATTTATTTTTGTTTTGTTTATTTCTAACATATTTATATGTTAATAAAAATGAAAAATGCGAACGCAAATTTTTTCGGTGTGACGTCCTCTTAAGTTTTAAAATTACTTTGGTCGATAGTAGGTAGTGGGTTGATATTCAATATACCTGTAATTTCTATGTTATTAGATAATATAAAATTTTAAATTTATAATTGATTACATTTTACGTATTATTAATTTTTTATCGTTAAAATTTAAAATTTATTTATAGTCTATATTTTGTCGTAAAATTTAATATTTAAAACCAAATAAATATAATCATATACTGATTTATCGTATAACATTTACTTTAAAATTTAAATCAGTAACGTTATTTTTGTAATATACGTACGTATGCGACTGCAAAAGTACCCTTCCGCAAGACAGAATAATAATTGTGTTTCACATACATTTTTTTTCTATTAAATCACAATAATTTAAATACGTATATCATTTTATATTCATTTTTGTATAGAATAAAGATACGATCGAGATTTTATGAAAGAACTTATGAAAATGATTTATAGATAATATATTTTAACCAGCACGACATACCTACTGAAGGTTAAGGATGACTACATTTTGAGAATTTTCAAAGCAAACCGCAAACGTTAGTTGTAAGTGTATAATTTGAATTATTATAATAATAGTGTATGATTGATATTTTTTTTGTGTTCTGCGTTTAAAAAAAAAAAATTTTAAAAAATATTGAACAGGAAAAGAAACACATTAAAAACAAGAAAATTGATCCTTTAATATATAGGTATTAAGTTGTAAAATGTTTAATATTTTTCTACATAATCTTGTAGAGGTTAATGAATAAAAATTATTTTATTAAATTTAAATCAGACCTCTGAAAAACATTCTCCACTTATAGTAGTTTTGTAACAGTTTCTCATACACATTAACACATTAATTAGTACGCTTATTATGTATAAATTAGTAAATAATTAAAAAAATAAAATATGAATATAATAATAAAAATAAATATGTACAAATAACGTATAATAACGCAATGCATAATATCATGAATTGCCTATACTCATCGTATATTGTAAATTCTCCACTCCAATGGCTATAAGAAAAAAAAAATGATGAAATGATCGATAGAAGTGGTCAAATATTCGTAAAACGTTTAATATCCGGAAATTCGTTGGTATCATTCAATTTAAATAACGACCAAAAAATTATTAGACAAGAATTCGGAGATAAAAAAAGAAATTCCAAAATTGACCATATTCACATACATCTTACGGTACCTATATTTAAATCGTAATAGTGTAAATTATTACAATTAATTATTACAAAATGGGTATACTCGTATATTTCAATTTAATACCTATCGTTTTCAAATTCACTTCGGTCCCGAACAAAATAATAATTATTTCGTATACGATTCGAATAATCGCCGGTAGATCGTTCTATACGCACATATACTATATTATAATACCATGCCAATGTTTCTACATATTTTATTCGTGATGATTTCGTACAGTTACCGTTATCGGATGGTAAATTAGGGGTCGCTATTCCAATTTCCGTTTAAATAATATACGAGAATATTGCATAGGCGAAACTATCGATTTGCTCCTCTGGCGAGAAAAAAAACAAGGCTATAGGCATTAACGAGTTAAAAGTTAAAATTAAGTTAAAAAGTTAAGTAAATTTTAATTAAATTACTTAAGGCGTTACTTTTTTTTCAGATTAACTTTTAACTTAACAAGTTGGCTCCGTCAAGTTGGCACTGGCACATTGTCCTAGAAAGTTCAAAGTGGTATCAAAAATTTGCTAGGAATTTGCTAGATTTTTCTAGGCTATTTTTAGAATTTGCTAGGGTCTCAAAAGCTTACAAATGAAGAAACAAACATGCCGGTGTTAATTTGACGCTGCACTGGCACATTAGAAAAATGGAAAAAAAAAATATTGAATCACGTTAATAAGCATACCCCTGATTTTGCTAGGTGGTTTTTGGAATTTGCTAGAGCCCCAAAAAACGTCAGGAACGTTTCAAAAAAAAAAGTTAGCACCGGCACATTCTTCAAATCAAAAAAAAAATTACACCAGATCGTAGAGACGAATTCGCTAGATTTTGCTAGGCAATTTTCAAATTTTTAAAATCACACCTTTCGTCGCTGTGGGGATTGAAAATTTGGGGTGTAAGCTCGGAACTTACTCCGAATCGAACATAAATCATACCGAATTAAAGATACGAATTTGCTAGATTTTGCTAGGAAATTTTTTGATTTTTTAAATCACCCCTTTCGTCGTTGTGGGGGTTGAAAATTAGAATATTGGAAGTAGCATCAGAGATGTCAATAGAAGTATGGGTCATTACACAGCATATATTTTAAGGTCAGATCATTGGGATCTTCATGACGATCTCCGAGATAAAATAATATACACATCGTCACAACCAATAATTACACGGCATTTGCTCATTTATATACTTCAATAGAATATGTGTACATATGCGACTATTCTATATAATATTAATGTAAAATTTAATTTAAATATGTTTTAAAAGTGATCAATAAAAAAACGTAAATTTTAAAGTTGTAATATCATATTAACATAAACAAATTAAAAAATTTAATTTATCAAAGAAATGATAAATAAATAAATAGGAAAGAACTTCGCACGACAGGTGGTGGAAATATTAAATTTGAAAACAATGATTTATCAATACCTATCATTAATAAAAAAATTCTGATCCAACCTTCAGTGTATGTGTATACATTTTAGGAAAGTAAAAAATGACCAAGTACCTAACAAAAATTGTCCATGCAAGTGTACGAAATCTCTTTAGTTGACTATTATATCTCTATAGCAAAAATTCAATACTTCCCAAATATATGTTAAACCCTAGAATTGTAAAGTTTTAAGTTATAACACAGTACAGTATAGGTAATAATACATAAACATTATGTATATTTATTTTAATAAAATGCAACTTTACGGGACTTAAATACTTAATGAAAAAAAATATCGTTAACAAAATATAAAGTTTAAAATAAATATAAATTTTTAAAAATATATTATTATTTTCTTATACGTAAATATATATAAAATGTGTTACATTTTTCGTAAACATATTTATGAACAAATACCGTCGTTATACACAAAAATAAGTATAGTGATACTAGTATGGGTCATGAAATCGATATTTTAACAGCTCATAAACGTGTAAACGTGTAACTTTACGGGATTTAATGAAAAAAAATATCTTTAACGAAATACCAAGTTTAAAATAAATGTTAATTTTCAAATATGTATTATTATTTTCGTATACGTACGATAAATATAAAAATATGTTACATTTTTCGTTGTAATAAATACCATTATTATACAGAAAAATAAGTAGTGATACTAGTATGGATCATGAATCTAAAAATTGCCTAGCAAAATCTAGCAAATTCGTATCTTTAATTCAGTATGATTTATGTTCGATTCGGAGTAAGTTCCGAGTTAAAATCCCAAATTTTCAACCCTCACAGCGACGAAAGGGGTGATTTTAAAAATTTGAAAATTGCCTAGCAAAATCTAGCAAATTCGTCTCTACGATCTGGTGTAATTTTTTTTTTGATTTGAAGAATGTGCCGGTGCTAACTTTTTTTTTTTGAAACGTTCCTGACGTTTTTTGGGGCTCTAGCAAATTCCAAAAACCACCTAGCAAAATCAGGGGTATGCTTATTAAAGTGATTCAATATTTTTTTTTTCCATTTTTCTAATGTGCCGGTGCAGCGTCAAGTTAGCACCGGCTTGTTTGTTTTTTCGTTTATAAGCTTTTGAGATCCTAGCAAATAATAAAAATAGCCTAGCAAAATCTAGCAAATTTCTAGCAAATTTTTGATACCACTTTGAATTTTCTATAGGACAATGTGCCGGTGCCAACTTGACGGAGCCTAACAAGTTACTTTTTTATTAAAATTAACGTGTTAACTTTATACAAAAGTATCTAAATTAAGTTCAATTTTTCCGTAGAACAATGCAAACTTTTGAATGAGGATTTTACTTTTTGGTACCTATACGCAATTCTAGTAGGTACCTACAATAGCATATACGTAATCGTTAAGAATCGATGTACCACTCACGCACACGCCGCGACGTTGTCCGTTCACGAATATTGGTCCGGTCTTTTTAACTACATGGAGGCTGGTATTTATGTCTATCCAATATAGAAAATATATTGAAGTGATAAGTACTGCTTATTTTATACTATATTAGTGTGAATCAAACAATAATGTAGGTATCTTGGCAGTTAGAAGTTATTTTCTGATTTCTTATTTATGCATGGGTTTTAAAGTGACATGATGTATTTTTATTTTTACGTGTATACACTTTTTCAGGCAGAAAAAGTCCCCAGAAATTTTTTTGAGCGTAAAGAATAACCATCCTTTTTTACCTTTTTACGATATAATAGGTATATCGATTTTTTTTTCCTAATTAGGAAATTTTAACTTTTAACTAAGTTAAGTTACTTTTTTTAAAAGTTAACTTTTAACTTTAAAATTTAATAAAAAAATATACGAGTAACTTTGAACTTAAGTTAGCTTTTATTATTTTCAATTAACTCAACTTAACGAGTTAAAAAATATCGTTAACTTGCCCAGCCTTGGAAAAAAAATACTTAAAATTATGTTGTCAGTTCGATATATATACATATATATATATATATACAATTTACATGAACAACTATAGGACGTTGTGCGAGATTCGCGATTTAAGGAAACTCGGTGTGTACGAAATTAAGTGAAAATTTGCATGAAATACGTATCGAACACGTAATTAAATATAGTGTCGGCTAAAAATGTTTTTGGCGTAGATAAAAATCTGTATTCGTACGTGTACGCGTGTAATGTATACATTGTATATTATATACTACTGCAATATTCAAATATCAAATAAAAGTATGCACCAAAAATGGCGCCACGCTGCTCGTTCGTGTGTAAAAAAAAAAAAATAACAAAATAAATATATGTATGAATTTGCACGTGTATTACTGGGTATATTGTATTACGACAAAGTGCAAAACGACGTTTTATGATATTTTCTCGATGCAATAAAATCATATTAATATTAACGAATACAAATAACCGGTACGTTTTGTATTTTTTACATTTATCGCGACTCCTATATTATGTGTACCTACCTATATATACATATTACAATATACCAGATGATAATATGTAAATATACAATATGAGAAAAAAAAATCGTTTGCGCCTGTGAGCTGAGGAATAAAATCTTATAGCGACGGATCCAATTAAAATCAATTGGAAGTTATGTAATTGACAACTATATTATGATAATATATTGTACGAACCAGAGCACGCGATGTTAATATATTAGTTTGTCGTTATAATATTATAAACACGTTCTTCAGTCGTATACCAGTGTACGCAGTGTGTTTATTGACCTTTATATTACGTATGCGACAGGCTTCAATATGAATCCTATCATTGAAATCGGTAGGCTCGGACCACGAATTAAGATTATAAGGATGCGGAACGGAATGCGTTATTATCATAAACATTTTTGAAACACAAACCATAAAATATACGGAAGGCAATTTTGATAAAAAAAATTACATATGGGTTCTTATGACCGCCCGAAAAATGGTCGGCCATATTATAAATTCATCAGGGGTACAAGAAATGTAATACCTATTTCCTTGTTTTTAAACATTTTTGGTCACACTGTCTCATAAATACAGTGAGTTTTCATATAATGATAATAATTTCTAGATATGTTTACATTATAAATGCCGATTTCCATAGACATTTTATATATCTATGTTGATATCACAATACCATGCTTCATTATCAGTATGGCCAAATACCATAGAATAATGGGAATTTCATACACTGTTGAATTTAGAGAATTTATACATTTTTCAATATGTCTGCGAGATTCCCTTCTGTATATTCCGTGCACAAACCTTCTCTGTTCATCAGCTACCTATGCGGTTTGACAACTAACGCTAATATTTGACGCCAAATTTTGAATTTTATTTTTTGTTTTATTAACAATATTGTTAGGAAGGCGGGATTTAGATGATATTTTAAAACAACAAAATTTAACAGATTCAATAACATTTAAATGTGTCGTATATTATTTAGTTGAGTAAATAAATAAAATGAAATTAATTTAATTTAAATTTAGGTAGGTACCTACCTAATTACTATATTTTTAATTTTTTACAGTTATTTAGCAAGACGTATTTGTAAAACAACTGCATGTCCTACATGTATTTCGGGTGTTAAAAATGTTGATAGCGTAACTACTATATTGACCCCTGCTTCTCAATTACTAAATTTGAAATCAAAAGGATATCTCACTCATCCTGATGATAATTTTTTCATTTTACTACGCCAAATTGAAACTTAATTTCTGAAACATTCAAAAAGTCCTAATGTTTTTGAAGATACAGTAGATAATTATTTTGCTACTCACCATCTTATAGTTTTCCATGTAAAGAACACAAAGAAGAAATGATTGAATTCATATTTACTTCTTATATAACAATGAAGATGTGCCAATATACATATTAGACCAACCAACGAATGAAACAAAATTATAAGATGAAAAAAAAACTTGCTAAATTAGCTACTAATTAGTAAATAAAAGTCACATTTTATATAGGTACTACCTATTTTAAATCATTGTGATTAAGTACTTACTTATTCTGTATTCACGAAATATAATTTAGTATTATGGTAAATATTTATAGTCTGTGCCTTCTAGTTTTATTATTGCTTATCTATAGAAGATGTTAAGATTTCTATAACAGCATCACGAATTAAGATAATAATCTTAATTCGTGAATAGCATTCATATTAGGTATATAAGATTTTAGCATCTACGTGTAATCTATGATTTTATCACAGGTGAATAGGTGACAGAATAAATTCTGTGATATTAGTTTGATTTTTTTCTCAATTAGCGTTAGTTGTCGAACCGCACTAGAGACGATATTCTTATTATTTCACTGATAACGTATTCGTTCCGCATCCTTATAGGTAATCTTAATTCGTGGCTCGGACAATTATTTGTATTGTACAGTAAATAACATGTTGTAAAACTTTATTATGTAATAAGCGAGTCTTTGATTTATTTTTCTCTTTTGAGACTTAACGTTGATATTACCACCGATCGCTGAAATATACGCATACATCATATTATACCCATTATACATTATATAAATGAGCGCCGCCGGTACATATCGATTTTTCCTATTGAATTTAATGTTATAATATAATCTATTATACAAAACAACTCGCAAACGCTGGTTCGAATCGATATAGTAGAGCTGTATATACCTAAATATTATATTATATAGGTACCTAAATGTACGTATAAAAATAGAAAATTCGATAATTTCACAGCAATCGTATTATCCCTATAATAATGTTTTGATTTCGCAAATAGTTTACGTTCGATTTAAAATATTATAGCCCGTAACTGCTTGTGGCGTGCGATCCGAATGACGTGTGGGTGGTAAGCTAACTATTGACGTCGTGGCGCAGTGCAACGATCGGACGGGGCGCCCTCTCACTGCAGATAGACACGGCACACGAAACCGTTTCACAATAATATATATATTATACTATCGATAACAATCCAAACTATATCGTATACGGCATAAGTACGAGCGAACAACGCGGGATATCTCGGAATATCAAAATTCAAATATTAAAAAAACAACATTAAATGTTGTTTATTTTTCTTTTGAAAATTAGAAATTGGTTATGAATAAATTACCATTAAAATAAAATATATAGCCTATGTTTTATTCATCGAACAGATAACGTAGTAGTCATGTCACAAGACGCTGTATAGAGACGAGCAATGCCATTAAAGTGCAGTATACTTTATACTCAATAAATTATCATAATACGACTGTTGAGATAAAATCCTAAAATATAGGTAAATGTAGGAAGTATATTTTATATTTTCGAAAATCAAGAATCCACGTAGAAATGCATAGAAATGTTAGACGAGGCGATAATATTATAATTTTCGATCCTGTATATTTCCAAATCATAAATCATATTCTCATGAATTCTGCATCATGTTATAGATACATGATAGTATTATATGACTAAATATTTAGCCAGTTTTCGTTTCAACGTATATATGATCCAAGTAAATCGTAAAGACTATAATCGAACGAATACGTGTGAGGTATAACAACAATGTCATTAATCGTTAAATAAAAGATAAGGTATTTTCTTCAAAAGCATTTATATTTAATGATCTAATACGATCGAACTGTAAGGGTGATCCTTAATCATGCGTTTAATTATCTTTGGTTAATTTGAATAGATATAGCTATATAGGAATAGAGAGAAAAGGCTATAAATTGCCAATATAATATAGGTCTATAAATAATGGCGTGTAATTTATTTTCTTTATCGGATATTGTTCAAATTAATCGTGTGTACTTATAAATTTTTTAAAGTAAATTAAATATAAATACATTAATTAAAAGTGATATGTATTAATGTTATTATTATTATTTTTTCTTTTTAACAACAACTAATAATAATTTATCGAATTTTATGGAAAAATGTTTATTCGTAATTCGTTTGTTAATATTAAAATTGTTCGCAAAAATATTAATTTCGATTAATACGACCATCAACAATAGGTCTCGATGCACTCACCTTGAAGAGCAGCCGATATGACGACCAGTACGTTGGAGACGAGCAGACCACCCTTCCGGCCGAATTTCTCGGCGACGAAGCCAGTCGTCAGACCGCCGATCATACCTCCGAAACAGAATATCGCCACTGCAACGGACCAGATGAGGGTCACCTGCGATTTTTCCACTATGGCTCCATTGTTTCTGCTCGAGATCACTCCGCGAATCCAGTCCTCGATCAACTGTAATGACATATATATACATATTAGACAGACGTTAATTTATATAAATTCCCTCGTCGATCTTCGATTTCCATACAAGTCCCCAAAGTGTCCGCGAATCGACGAGTTCATATTTGCGGGCGAACGATAGATATTTCATAGTATATTATATATCTACAGTAGAGGGTTCAAAAGCAACGCGCCTTTGAGAATTTTGAAAAAATATTTTAAAATTTGTAAATAAATATATGTAGTTATCGTCTAATACCAGCTATATAACTATCAGAAAACCAATTCAAAATTATATTTATCATTTCAGATTCTGAACGTAGCGAGAAATGTACCTACTGGTCATACAATGATGTATTTTTTTTTTTTTTTTTGTGTATGAGTAGGTCTACACTTTTCATATAGGAGTAAAGTAAGAGCTTTTGGGTATAGAGGTTTCTGAAATGTATTTATTTGATTTTCTAAGTAGTTTTCAAAAGCCTAACGAAAAACTACCGAACTAACGAAACATCGTTATGAATTAGATAAAATATATATAAATTCGTCATGATTACCTACCGACTTATATATACTCTTATATATATACTCGTATATATATATATATATATATATATATATGTACGATCATGTATACACGTTTTTGGAAAGAAAGAGTTGAGTAGGGGTGTAAGAGATATCCAATAGAAAACACATTATAATTGGTACTTTAAATAAGTAATTTTTCGATTTCCTTTGTAGTTTTCTTTAGTATAAATAAATATTAAAAACTACTAAAAATTAAAATTACCATAAATTATTATAGGTCAGTTGGAAAATTAGAATGGCTGAAATTTAAAATTTACGAAATTCACATCAAATATTTACTATATTTAAAAGTGCTACATTTACGTTGTAAAAATTTAAAACTTTTCGAATTTTTTTTATGAAATTTTGAAAACAAGATGTTAAAGGAGACAAGAAGGATTTTTCGGATAAAAATAGTTTTTATTTTAAAAAGGTTAATTTTCGATTTTATCAGTAGCTTTTTTAGAGTAATGGAAAACTACTGAAAATAATAGACAATAAATCGTAATAATTAATTATAAGATGATTTAGCATTGCTTTAAAATTCAATACATCCACCACCAGTGACGCATATCCGACGAGCGAAATGTTTCCAGTATTTACTGACCGACTCTTTTTAAAAATTAAAATTTTGATAACTAGTGAAACTCGTTACGTTTTGTGTAATAATGGATAAAATTTCTATATATATATATATATATAGGAAATAAGATTCTAAATCTCATTCTTCTAAAGGAATGAAAAATACTAAATTTAAAGAACCAAACTTTTCATAAAATAATCTTAAAAAAAAAAAGAAGCTTTATCGAAACGGCCAAGTTATTTTAGACTACCCGTGCTAGGGGGAATCGGTTAGTATGTTTGTATATATATACCCCTATATACTATATAGCTACCGAATACCGATCGAACAACAAATTACCTTTGTCCGACCGGGAAAAACAACCTCGGTGACGCAATAGAAACGCGGACGTCTTTTTTTATTTTTATATATTGATAGTATATCGAACGAGTACGAAATGTAAGAAACTTATAAATTTATCGTAAGTCGATGACTACCTATATTATTATCGAATCGTTCATGAAAATATAGTATATAGGTAGCACGTATGACATATAATTATTATGTTTATTTTTTAATATAATTCACGATACTGTTTACAAGAGTCAACTCGGACGCTGAATACATTAACATTGTAATGGTAGAAACTGGGTAATATAAACGTACAAGGCGGATAAACTATACGTAATATACTATTATAAGAGTATAGAAGCTAATACACACATTTATATAAGATAGCTGTGTCAGAACTATATAGTGACGAAAATATGCCTATACTTGAAACGTATTTTATTTTTTTAATAATATCGTTTGATAAACATATTATATTATACTAACGAACGGTGGACGACTGGACGAGTATATAATAATATGCAGTATATTTTCGAATCTAAAATGTTTTTTTTTTTTTTTTCCGTAATTCTATATAACTTATAATGACGTGGAAATGAAATGAATTCTTAAGAGGTTTAAAGAAAGGAAAAAAAAAACACTTTCGGCGGCTGATGCCGTCATATATTATAAGTAAACAACAAAAATGAGATTTATATCGGACGGGAGAAATACGTTGTCCGACAACGTACACTGTCAACGCATCATCTGCATATAATGCATTTTTTCTTATTTTGATTTCCCCCTCCCCCTCCCCCCCAGTGCATTATAATATTGTTGTGCTCGGGCGTTTATAGCCGTGTACGGGTAAACACGAGTATAAATAACGGACGTTCGTTAGGGGTTCGAATTATTATTCGGTGTAAGAGGAATACGGCGTGAGAGAGATAAGTATAAGAAAAACACCATTAATAACGTTAGCTGTGTATTATACGCGAGACAGTATAATAAAATAAGCCTCTTAAAATCGATATACGGACGATGGTATATTATTAATATTATATAGGTAAAACAGACGTAATACCTATCGGGCCCGTCCCCGAATCCCGTTGTCGTCGGCAGGTACGGCAGACGAATCGAATACAATGCTCGTCGGGAATTCAAAAACCCTTTTTTCTTTTTTCATCGTTAAGTACAGGTACACGTTTTTTTTTATAAATACATTTATGTTTTTTTTTTTTTATTAGTAGACATACTCGCTATACGTGAATATTTTGTGCAGGACTTACCGCTTGCGGGGCGTTCACCACGCCGGTGTTGTATCCGTGTTGGAACGCCGAGCCGAATGCCGACGCTACGATGGCGAACAGCAGTCTTCCGTTGAGGCTCTGTAACAGATTGAACGCAGACGGTCGCTTTAGTACGTCGGACTCGAGATCGTAACGGGTCGGGGAGCCGGGCGAGAAAACGCGCGTCGGGCCGAAAGAAAACCAGCGCGTGTCGCGCGTGTCGTGGAAATCGCGCATAATTTCGGGACGGCGTTTTCCACGACAACACCTATATTATATCGGCGATAACCCGCGGACGGTGGCAAGGAGGTGGTTTTTTTTTTCTCCTCGGCTGTTATTAATGACAACAATACGATATTATTATTATTATTATTATTATTATTATAGTGTTCGTGTGGCGACCCAACGGTCGATGTCGAGAACTGAAATCGCTCGAAACGCGACACGATCCGATACGATATTGCCGTTTGGCTTTCAAACACGCGCGAACGTCGGATATTTACATTGAACCGGGCTGCCGATAACGCGACGTGTTTTCCATGGTCGTATTAATATACGCGAATTGCAATGGTATCATTGCGCGAACGTTGATAGTGTACATATAATTATTATAATATTATATACACGGATACCACAATATCATAATTTATACCAGTGATTCTCGATCTCTTTAACACTAGCTACGACTAGAATTTTCCTCGGGAAATTTATCGCCACCCACATGGTTTAACTGGACAAAAATTTGGTTCTAAAAAGACGGAAATACTCTAATATAATGACATTTTATATAAAGCTGTAACTTTCGTGGTTCATAATAGGTAGTTTATATAGTATAAACTCTATACGGTACAAAAAAACAGAAATTTCTCACCGCCCACCAAAAGTTAGCTCGGGACCCACCAGTGGGTATATTATACTATATAGGTACATATAAGTAGGTGCCTACGCGGACAAACGAGAAGTCCGAACCAGATTCACGAGCGTATCGTGTTATCACATATTGTCTCTATATAGCTATTATAGTTCCAAGTGGTTGGAAACCGCCCGTCGGTATATGGTAGAAAACAACATGGTGAATCGGAATTATCATTGGGAAGTTGCGCGCTCGCTGATAACCGTTTCGTTTGGATATTTTTTCCCGGTTAAAGAAAACTCGTTTCGTCAAGTTTATACTCGTATATTGTATGCACAGCTCAGCAGTTAATTGACTCGTCGGATATTTGGCGTTTATTTTCCTTATACATACATAAAA
Organism: Pemphigus obesinymphae; assembly: GCA_025469235.1. NCBI lineage: Eukaryota > Metazoa > Arthropoda > Insecta > Hemiptera > Aphididae > Pemphigus > Pemphigus obesinymphae. The sequence continues at coordinate 133,065 of JAIPRL010000110.1, forward strand.
TCCTAAGATATGTATATAAAATATTATATTTTGTCAAAAACTCGAAACCGAAAGGCGCGCAACTCCACGCTTATAATATACCAGTTTTCTCATATTATACGCCTATTGACTTGGGCGTTTCGAAAATAACAATATATCGTCAATTTATTGTCCACAATGTGTATTATATATTCTGCTTTTCCACGGGAATTTCTCTTCTAATACTTTATTACATCCGTAGACGTCCTGCACTAATGAGTATTATCATATTATGTTACAGGTAGGTACCTATATATTATTATACTGTATGTATGTTATTCAATTATATTTATCGCCGTTTATACGGTGAGAAGAATATAATAATATAATATTACAAATATAAAATATCAAAACGTAATTCTATCATAATATATACCTACGAATCTAAAATATGCTACCTAGGTACTTAACTGTAATCTCATATACATATATATAGTTTTGTATTTAAAGACTTTTATTATTTATATTTATTATTTTTAATTCTATTCCATTTTCAAAATCATCAAATTATAATATTTTTCATTATTTAACAAGTTTAAGAGATTTTTATTTTTATTTTTATTTATTTTTTTTTTTTGTGGCATTGTTAACTAACTTTAGGTCATATTTGCAAAGTCATTGTTTAAAGTATTTTAAATCATCAACTTTCAAACTCAATAATAATCAAAGATGATTAGTGAAAATTTAAAACTAAGTTTAAAAATAATGTTTCTGATACTGCAGAGCAAAGCAAGAAATTTATTGGTTTTACAATGGTGGGTTTTTCATCTAGTTTAGTAAAATTTTAATATAATATTAAGCTCCCAACTATATTCAAAAGCTCTAACCTAACCTAAATCGAATATAATAATAAAATTTCCGGTTTAATGCTATATATAAAAATTTTCAATTTTAATATAATAATAAATTAGTTCATTTTAGTTATTACCAACAGTAATACTTATGTTATATATACACCGAAGCATCGCTAAGAATCGTTTTACCGAAATAAATGATTTATCATTGCTTTAAAATTCAATATATCCACCACTAGTATTATACTATTCCCGCCCAACGAGCGAAGTTCATCCATCCCCTATTGACCGGCGTTTTAAAATATTCAATATAACCATAGTAACTAGTTATTTTTTTATATTTTCATTGTATTAACTTGTACAGTTAATTAAAAATTTTTTTTTATATACCTACTCTATTTAAGTTAATTGTATGTAATATGTAAACATGCTCACCAGTATATAATATACATTATTTATTAATCGATATTATGTAAGTATCGTATATATTAATCAAAATAATTTTTATATTAATCTAAATTTTAATAAAGTTGGAAGGTCCTTTAAAATCCTTCATAATAATAGTAATAATAATAATAAGTAGGTATGCTTAATATATATATTACATATATATAAATATTTTTTAAATAACTTAGCAGGATAATAATTTTCATTTTCTAAATTAAAAATAAACTTATTTTAGATAAATATATTGCATATATATGCATTTGATATAATATTTACTAATAATAATAAACAAAAAATACGAAAATGAATTAATATCTACATAATAACTAGAAAATTTTATTAGTTATATTAGTATTAGCTATATATATATATGTGTGTGTGTATATGTATGTATAATGTATGTATGTATATTGACGTGTACGTTAGGGGTAAAAATTTATTTTTTTTTTTTTTACAAAACAAGTTAAATTCACACTGTATAATTTAAATCATTTATTAGAAGAATTAAGTCAAAATTGTTTTTTTCATTATCAATTAAACAATACAATTATTTGTTCGTTTTACACAACAAATCGCATAAACGCCAAAGGGTTATATTAAAGCTTGTATAAAGCGTTCTATATATTTATATATATATACCTATCACGATATAATTATGTATTGTCGTTTAATTTATTTAATTTATGTACGCCTATAATTATCGTTTAATTATATCATAAACGAATTATATGATTACATAATTATCGTTTATAACTGCATATTATCAAGTGATTTAAATATGAATCAACTTTAATTTGTAGTAGGTATATAGGATTATTTTTTTTAATTTAGATTTTTGGAATATCATATACCTATTAATATTTTATTATACATTTTTAATTATTCCTACAATTATTATAGATCGACTACACTCCAATAACTTTTCATCAAAAATATATAAAATTATAATTTTTTTAAATAAATTATAGGTACCACATTCACACGAATGACAAAACGCATAAAGTTAAGTAATTTATATTATATATTATATGAATACTAGAATGCAAATAAAAACCGGTTGTACTAACCTAAAGACAGGTTTATTGGATAAAGTTTACTTGTGTCGGCCCCTATGGCGCATCGTGAGTGCATTTATATAGTTCCATCTCATTTAAAAAATAAAAACTCGTCTTTTAAATCCCAAAACGAATAAGACGCATAGAGTATTTGGTTACAAAACGTATTTTAAAAACAAAAATATATGTCACGTTAAACCCGAAAACGAAATAACATGCGCGCGTTCATCTAAGTAAATTCAAAAAATAAAAACCATTATTTATTATTGTTGTATATTAGTTTAAGCTAGTTTACGTTCAGAACTGTAATGATGTCCTTCGGTAAATTATACGAGTAATTGCAATAGTTAGTATTAAACGATGATATATATTATAATATATTATATATTTTTATTTTAGAATATGAACTACAGATTAGTCTTAAAGATGTGCTTTGAAGATATTGATAATTATTATTCATAATTAATAACTTTTTCATAATTTTAATACTCTTTATACGTTTATGTTCTGTGATAAACTTTGGCATACGTATATTTATTATCATTTCTTTTTACATTTATGGTAGACACTTTAAAGGCGGTTTATTAGGTACTACAGACTTAAACCTCGTTCTAGACAATTAAGACAATTATTTTTAAATTGATAATAAATGGTTTTAAATACACACTTATAATTCAGTATCTACTACCTAGCATTAAACTGCAGCGAATTTATTATTGTGTTAATTCATTAAATGTTTTAATAATAAATTGAAAATGGTAATTCGTCTACTTATTTATTAAGCGAATATCGTTACATACTCAAGAAACATTTTCTTTCTTTCTTTTGGTTAAAACCTTCATTTTTATATTGGTTAAAAGCGGGTATTTCGAATCAAATTTACCCCCCCCCCCTACAAAAAAAATATAATAATAATAATAAATAAATAAAATAACGTATCAACAAATATCGGTTTTTTAATTAATTTATAAATATATTATATGTATCTGTAAGTAATTATACACTATTATAAAAAATATAAAATATGATAAATCAAAAGATCAATGACAGGTATTTGATATACAAGTGCAGTATACTATAGGCACTGCAATATAACTGCTATAATATAATATAATAAAAAAAACCATCATTTAACGACTGTTATTATAATAAAGGAAAATAGTACATTTAGTTCGTATATAATGTACCAATATATATATATATATATATAATTTCAATGATTGTACAAATACGTATTTTATTTCATTTTATATAATATCATTTGTATTTATTATGTGTAAAGTTCGTTGATCCAACGTTAGACTATGAGAGTAAATAACGCATTAAAAAAAAAATATGATAAGTATTAAGTATATACGACGAATGATGCGTTTAATTAGACATTTATCTTTTAATTTACGATCGATTGTGCAGCGACTGATTTTTTTTTTTTTTTTTTATGGACCAAGTTTCGTATTTTGATTAGTAAAAATATAGAATAATTGTATACAACACTTACAAAGTTAAATTCGCAAATGTATCTCTTATATTATAGCTGCAGGGGTGGGCAACTCAAAGTAAATATGTATACCTAATTAAAGAGTATTTGAAACTATATTAACACTATATTGCAATCCAGAAATGATTAGTTTGTGTAAGACTTTGGTATTTTTTTTTCATTTATCCACATATTATTATGATATAAAAACGCTTGTACCTACAAGTTAAGTGCATTTAATTAATATATAGTTATAATGAATTTTTTTAAATAAATGTCCGTATTAGTACATAAAACATCTACCATGGACAATGTAATATATGTACTACATAATTATACTTGTAGTACCTATACATTTTAGTACGATTTTAAATAACATTTTTATTATTTCTCATTGCACGTTAGGTAAGCCAGTTTTTTTTCTTTTATAATTTTTTACTGCAGTCGGTATTTCATGTATTTTTATAGTATTCTAAATATACATTCTTTTAAAAATATTTTTTAAGTATTCTGAATGCTTTTTATAAGTAATTTTCAGCAAACTCAAATACTTTTGTATTTAAATACTAAAAATAATATTCAGTCTTATTAAATGTCCATAAAAATTTCATTATATATTATCAAAAATACAATAACGCTGTATGAAATATTAATAACTATAATAATAAATATATATTTATATTTATATATGATTATTAAATTATTATACCTATACATATTATTATAATGCATATTATTTAAAATGAAAATTTGCTTAATGTGTTATATATATAATATATATTTTAAGTACCCATATTTTGTAAATAATATAAAATTTAATTAAGTAAATAGGTATAACATATAACATGAAGATTTATTAAAACTAACCTTAAGAAAATACTTATACTTGTAATTAAATGCTTCTTAGAAGGTACTCGTAAAAGGCAATTTTTTATACACAGACTTACACACTTTATGGGATATACTTTTCGAATGCTTATAGAAATATTATTTGTACTTTCAGCAAATAAGTAATTACTATTGTATATACATTTTTTTTCGATGAAAATGAATTGCATTTTTTATTATTAGGCTATCAATATTTTATTAAAGCCTATAATAATATTATAACATTGAAATTCAAGAGATAATGTTGATATACCAATAATTATTATAAGATAATAATATACATGTAATATATTATAATGGAAATTAATTATATATTTTGAAATTTGGAATAATTAAAATATATTATATCTTCAAAGTATTAATATTTAAATGACTAGAAAGTATTTTTACTTGTATTTGAGTACATATTAATAATAAATTATTTTAAATAAATTTTTAAACAAATATTTTCATTCGTATTAAATCTTATTTTTGAGAATAATTGTACTTTTTTTTATAAAACTGTTTATCATAATCGTTATAGTATGCGGACTATACATCTATCGTTTATTTATCTAACGAAAACAAGTACATATCATATATGGATATTGTACTATGGGCGATGATATTACCACTGTGTTGATTTTGTATAAAATATACACTTTTGATTTTTTTTTTTCGTTACAAACAAGTCGTTTCAAGTGTCGTTTATATATTACAATATACATTACCCGATATATTATAATATTATATCGTACGAATACAAAACATAAAAAAAAAACCAAGTTTATATAATACTCGTTTTTTTTAATGATACTTTTTTAAAATATAAATTCATATTGCTTGTAGTGTATAATACTATATATTATATGTAATAATATATACGTCATACGCATGGCGACAGAACAACTATATCGACGATTTTTTCGAGTCCATCGCACGAAATAATAATTCGATTGTTTTCGATCGCGTGATAATATATATACAATATAATAATAATTTACTCTTGGTATTGATTTAATTTTTTTTTTTTTATCAATTTATACAATATATAATTATAACGATTATCAAATTAAAAAAATAAATAAATAACGAATCATAATTTATATAAAGAATCCAGTGGACTAAAATAATAGATATTAAAAAAAAATATATTAAAGAAAGAATATGAGTGTTCAGGACGGATGAGACGCGTTTGGTTGAAAGTCAGGATTTGGAAGGAAATTAAAGAAATTAAATGAGATATATATGTATAGTGGCAGTCGAAATTTGAGTGTTTAAAAGTGCAAAAAGTTTTCATTTCATATGAAAGCGATGTCATAGAATGAATTATGAGACTATTGGCGCAGGAAATAAAGAATGCTATATATTATTATGACCGATTCTATTTGATAATTTGAATTCATTGTTTTATTATTGACGTCAAAGATCACTTAACAGTAGACAATATCATTAGATGGCATGTATGACATTCCAAACGGGGGAAAAAATAAAATAATCAACGACAAAAATATGGCAGTAAACTGTTGGTTGTCTTATTGACAATAAAATCGCATTAATTAAGGCTATACCTAAACCTTTATAAATTACGATTAATAAAGTATCGATCGAGTACGCTAGATACAGTATTGAAAATACAAATCGCTACACGAATAAAAAATCTAACGCATTGAAATTCCAACAATATAATGTATTATTGATATAGTTTTGAATATTTACACCTATATGCATTATTATATTCGTCTACATTATGGCTAGACAGTATAATTTTTGAAGGTCAACCTGCAATAGTCGACTCCGAATATATTTTGATTAGGTACTATCAATTATATCGACTATCGGACAATTATCAAAATATTGAAAAACAAAATGAAAAATTATTAAAAATTTGAACCCTACAACGTTGTAAAAATTCAATATTTCAAAAAAATCTTCAGTGTAAGTATGTATAATTTAATAATTAGAAATGTCGTAAAAATTAATTCGACAGTTTAAGTTATATATATTGTTATAAAATAAACGTATTTAATAAATATTTATTAAATATACGTTTTTATATTATTATTGTTTACATCGATGCAGCGTGGCTGGGTTGTGTTTATACAGTAACACTATATCGTTATAACTATAGTGGCGTTCGTAATCGACCGTTTCCGTTTAAAATAAACGAATAAATCATCGTGACTAGAGATTTAAGATTTTTTTTTACAATAAAGAATATAACATCAAATGTATTTTATAGTTTTTAAATTATTTAAACATTTTATAAACGTCATGAATTACTATATATAGGTAATCGTTTGAAAATATCATTTTTACGATTACAATAATCTCAGTTATGCGCTATAATTTTTAAAATTGTTTATATCGTCTTATATATTATTATGCTTTTAATTTATACTGAAACATGAAACCGTTGTGAAAAAAAAAACGATACTCAAACTAATGTAATTAAATATTTAAATCGTTATGTAATGTAATTTGTTTTGAGGATTATATTGTATCCATAACAGTGACGGATTTTAGAAGGTGACCCAACAATCACCCTAACCTGTAACTCAGAGTTTAATTTAGAATTTTTTAAGAATTATATTGAGATTGATATTGTGGTAAATTTACTCGGTTATCCTGCAAATATCTAATAAGGTACAATTACAACACTGATTATTACCGTTATTCCATAAATACCCCTATTCAAGTTCCCCTTAAATGAGCTTCAGATTCACAATTAATCCATAACAACAACGAAAATTATTCAATTTTCGTTTCGAATATAAAATTAAAAAATGACTTTTATAGAAAAATTTCATTTTTTCCCTTAGATGATTCACGTACAAAATATAGATACAGTTGCATTTTATTATAATCGGTTAAAGGTCGAAGTGCAAGTGTTAAAATATTGTAGATAGGGGCATTACTATATGGGCTTCATAACCTTTTCTCGTGACCGTGAATATAATAGTACTATTATTATGAATAATTTTATTTTCTTATGGATACCGTCTGGTCGATTCAATTCCATTTCACGACGAATTATTATGGTTGGACACGGCTCAATATATTGATGGACACATCCATAAATTAGTCCTATCGTGATATAAAAAAAGAAAATCATTAAAATAGATTTAAGGTTTTATTACGCTATAAATAATATTTAATTGCCTATACGGGGAGAAATCGTGCATATTTTATGTGAACTTCTTAATTACTATATACAATTAATGTATGATTACCGTTTTTCAAAATGTATCCAAGAGTATTCGAAAACAGCTGCAGTGAGCGTACAGGCGTATATATATATATATATATATATATATTATTATTTATGAACGAAAAGCTAAAACAATATATTCTACACGTACCTATATGAAATGATTACAATAAATTATTATTCTGTGGAATGGATTGTTTCGCGTATATATATATAATAATATGATATACAATATTATATTAATACCTGTATTGGTTGGTTTTTTCGAAAAAAAAATTCTCTCGTTTCATTTCATCGTACATATATATATATATATTTTGACGTTGATTTATCATGAATATTTTCAACTTAAATAATTTGTACGTCAGCATAATATTATAAAATGAATAAACCGTTCATATATATAGTAACTTATCGATGCACGTGCAGCGTGTTATAAGTAAGGTATACCTGCATGGTGTATATTGCACCCCGTTAAGATAATAATAATAATAATAATAACCGACTTAAGTCTATAATATACGACACTGTGAAAATAAATTGTTTAAACAACAAGGTGTAGTACATCCATCATACAATTCATTGTGTTCTAATAAATAATAATATATGCCCGTGTTGTTATTCTATATAAATCAATTATACGAACCGAGCGGCTACCGAAGCTCTTCTCGGCGGCGACCATTGTGACGTGGAAACGGCATTTTTTTTTTTTTTTTTTTTTCATTATACCCAAACACAGAGGAGCCGAAAATCCTTCGCGTTATTATTATTATCATCATCATCGTGATAATAGCAATAATAATAATAATAATAATTTGTATACGGATATATAATAATTATAAATTCCGGCATTGTCACGGCGACAGAGCGGCTCTGTAGATAATGGAAAACGAAATACGCGGGATTATGATGAACAACTAGCGCTCGTATAATAATATGGGCGGATGGCCCGGGGCATTTAAACGATTTTCGTATGCATTAGGCGCCAAATTACACTACAGGACATTATAGAGTGTATATACGTTTAGGTATCCTATATATACATATGTACAATTCTATAAAAAAAAGCAGAAAAAAACACGATTATTTGCCTTTAGAACAAATACCTAAACCTACCTAAAATACCTATACCTATAATATATTTTCGTTTAAATCTCATGCGTATATAGGTACTTTCCATGACATTCTAGCGTGCTGCTGTTGACGTTATTTTTATACAAATTTGTTACCTACCATCTATATATTATGCACACGAATCTAATAAAAACGACTATATGACATAAGCGCCAAAGGTACAAAAATTACACGTCATTTGCGCCAAAATTTGTAGGACATAAGCGCCAATCAATAGGTATAGGTATACCTACCTGTTATGCTCAAAATATGACATAAACGCCAAAATCAAAATATTAAATAAATATAAATAATATAGTAAATCGGTTAATTTTATAATCCCGCTTTTTTCACATACCCATTCCATTCGATCTACTTCAACATCCTGGTATTTCTTCCGTTGAACAATTATTACTTTGTGAGATATTCCTTAATTTTTTGTTAGGAGGAGAGTTCATCAATAAATATGTTTCATTTTGTAATTATTTTAATAATACATCAAATACTATGTGAACGGAACTATGAGCCACACAAAATTGATCTTTTAAATGTGTTTGTAGAAGTTTTCGAATGATATAGCTCTAAATTTCATATCTGTTATTTATTTGATATTTAATATCTATTAACCGTGGCACACAGGTACCTAGGATTTTAGTGCTTTTGTACGATACGATTCTTTTTTTCTTATCTCATTTTGGCGCTTATGTCTTCCACCGATAAAAATAACAAAGGACGAAATACCTACTCGTATAAGGTACATTTTTGGTAAAAAAAAAAAAAACCCCATGAAAGTATAAACGCACGAGAAAAAACATAATCAGATAATAATAATGCATTAGTAAATAAAATGTACGAAAAAATGTAAGTATTTGTATATTTATTTTTAGAAATTAAAAAACGTATAATATTAAATATCGATTAATTTTTTTCATTAACAACCTCGTTGTTCAATGGTATCAATAAAAAAATAATATATAAAATATATTAAGTTAAATTATAAACATAGTAAGCGTACCTTTTAGCGTACCTTTGGTCTTTGGACAGGATAGTGTATTATTATTATTATTATTATATTTTTTTTTTTTTTAATATAAAACAAAGATAAATCATTGTATTTGATTTACGATTTTGAGCGTAGTTTGGTAAATATATTATTATTTTTTTTTAAAAAATTATCATTTTACATTTTCCTCTATATTTATAAAAAATTAATTATCATTTTACATGTTTAAATCATTGATATACTTCTGTTTTACATCATATTAACTGTTAGATACTTACATATAGAAGATGAAAGTACAAAAGTTAAATCTAAAATTAATGCTCATGAATACAACTTGTCGCCAGTTTAGTCACAATTATTCGATTTAAACGATTTTTATATGAATTATTATTTCTCTGAGATACTTTTTTCTTGAGTATATTTTTCACTTACCTACACGGCTACACGTCATAATTAATATACACCCATTACTCTGGAATTCGTAAAAGTGAACATTTATGAACTTAAATACAGTAAAGCTATGCATTTCATACTAGCATATGTTATTATAATTTACGGACATAATATTTTTGATTTCTTTATCACTGATAAGTGATAAATAATGATATTATTATAATGTAATTACAATAGATATCGAATATAATAATTATCGTACAGGCACAATGAACCTCGTTCGAAAGAAAATCTATTAAAGGTGTTTTAATTAGACACTGATTCAAATTATGTGTTTTAATGTATTTCGATCAATATAAGTAATTACGAACATAATATGTTCAATATTGTAGGTAATTCATTTTACAAATCGAAAATATCATTTTCCAAACAACAAAAATGTGTAGTAAAATAATGCTCTAATAATGTTTTTGGTTCAGAAAATTAACGTTTAAAAAAAATATATTTGTATTATTATTTTTATATTTATTTTTTTGCTGTCAATAATAGTTATAACCCGATAATGGTTATTCGCAAAATACATGTTTCTTTCGTTTAACGATCGCTATAACATTCATTGCCAAGTAGTATAAAATTGCAAATTTTTTGTAAATATTTACTGGTTTCCCTCCTTTTTATTTTTGTCATCAATATTCTCACCGCAATACTAGCTACTATCCAAAATTACTTTAAAACTTATTATTCCTAATATATTATACTATAAAAGTCTAAATATATTATATTCGCCCATTTTCAAGTATATATTATGATTATATAAACATCAATAAACGTAAATAGGTAATTTAATATTATTTATGAGTATAATAAAATCAATACATCGTTCAAATAAAATTTTCGTATTTTTTTAGTTTATTATATGGCTTAATTTTTGTTGTACATTCTTGTTATATTTTAGATTCTCATCAAAGCGAGGAAACTATTAATTTTACAATGTTTATTTTATTTTTATTTATAGGTAAGCACATTTTTTAAAACAATTTACACTGATCAGAATCATTTATTATCGAATACCAATGATTTATCTTTACTTTAAAAATCCCTGCTGTCAGGACATTTTTTTTTTTAGTTTTCTATAGTTTATTATATTATTATTTGAATGGATGTTTAAAAATAGATTTAACTATAATTATTCGCCGAACACTTAAAAACTTATACTCTAAAAATGATCTGCTATAATAAATGAGAAATCTAACGGTCGTATTTCACGTATATTATATATTTGTTAACAATTTATTTATCGTATTCGTTTGTATATTATTGATTACAAAATATATAGAAAAATCAAAGTTAGACCTTGAATAGTGTTATTTTTGTTCATTTTAATGATTAAAAATGTATACCTAATCAAATTTTAAAGATAGGAATTTTTTTGATAATATGAATTATTTAATATATACCTACCTGCTACGTTTACACTGGATTTACTGGATTAATAATAAATCAATACAGTTGTGTTCGTCTATAAATCATTTGTAATTTACATCCGTATTTAACGAGAGTATGTATATATACCTACTTACACGTTATTCATGGTTTGTATCATAATAGTATATATCTTATCAACGCTTTTTGATATTTTCGTATTTACACCGATCAATTTGATTATAATAATTTGGTCACTCTGGATTTATAGATATCGGTTTGACATAATGCATATACCTAAGGTGCGTTTACACTTTAAATATAGCTGTTGACTGTTGTCCAAATCCTACTAAATCTGGATCTATGGCCACTGGTCACTATGAACACGCATACAATAGCTTTTTCGTAAAATATTGTTTTGACAAAGATGCCATATATGTATACTGCGGTAGTGTTAATTTTTTGGTTTTTTTTTAATAGCTATTCACTGAGGATATTCAACAAAAATATCGAAACGTTCTCAAAAACAATATATTTTTTTTTTAATTCCGCAATATTAATGTTTAAACTCTAAATTTAACATAAACGTCACAATTCGAGTTCTAAGTAGCATACGATTAGGTACTCGTTGATTTGTTAACACACACACACACACACACACATATATAGACATATTAGCCGAAAATAGAAAACGCTAAATGACTATTATGACTTCCTCTTCAGTATATCTGATGTTTGTCGGTACCTGTAGTAAATGGTATAAATACTAAATATGCATGTATATATTTTTTTACGAGTATATGTTATGTGTATGCGTTTAGAATATTCATCTTAGACGATTGTTTCTTTTAAAACAAGAAAAAAACGAATATTCGGCAAAATTTCTATAATACGTTTTCGAGGGCCAAACGAGTATATTAGGTACCTAAGTGTATATGTACATTGTATACATATTCTGGTGATGCTCGAGTGTTAATAATAGATTAAATATTTACCAAAGTATGAAACAATAATAATTTAATATTTACGACGGTTAATATATATATATATATATAGGTATTATAGCATTATACGTCTATATCGCGTAAAATAATTTAAAATAGAAATACGTTCGCGCTGCACTCTATAGCCTATGTATTGGTTTTTATTGCGTTGAGAACGCGCTATTATTTCACGAGAATTCAAAATGGAAAAGTCAATTTTTTTTTTCCACTCGGAAACCACATTATACATAAGTAGAGGTATATACACACACGATAAACATGCACAGTATTGACATTGACGCAAACTATCGATTATTATTATTGATTGGTATTCGTATACGTTTATCGGTTATATATATACTGTCCAGTGTTCGAAAATTTAAAACAGGCGGTTACAATATCCAGATCACGTACAGAAACAATGATTATTATTGGTTTCTATAATAATATAATATTGCACTTTAACATATATGCATGTAGTGCATATACGGATAATTGGATACGTATACCGGTGTACAGCCAACAGGTGGTCTGGTGGTATATGTAGGACATTTTAATATTATAAATGCATATACACGAGTGTTATACCTGTAAAGATTGTGCTTTCGATATTTTGTTCGTACATTATATCGAGTGTGGATTATACGTACCTATATAATATGTAATCCGTGTTCGTTAATTAATATTGTAGATAAGATAAACAGAATGAAAAAAAATCGTATCTCAATTCGATAGAATTATACGCGAAACTATATTATAATCATGACTGTAATGGAAAAAAACATGTCAAATTGTGTATATATTATCGACGACAATATTTTATTTCGATGAACATATTATTATTTTTACGCACTCGTCAAAGACGATGAAATTTTTCAGTAAAAAATTCCAAACAATACCAAGAATATTATTGTTTTTATCCGTAATAAGTATATTATAAACATACCATAAACGGTTGGTATCGGAAAAATGGCAATATAAAAAAAAATTCCATAACAAAACAATAACAATATTAGTGAATACTATTATGAATACTATTAGAACGAAATTAATATGCAATTTCGTGCAACTGCAAGTATAATATTTTACAGGTATGTTTTTCGCTCAATCCCGTTTTTCATTACCCGCGATGATGTCTTTTTAAGGAAATCACGGTAGTAAACATAAAAATATTTAATACCATGACATACCTATAGAGTATATAGGTACGTAGAAATTATAAATACCTACCTATATTTTTAAAAAGGATTTTATTTTATATTTTAAGAAATACATATAGGTACATATTATATAATGTATATAAATATCGGTATAATATAATAATATATTATATTATTTAAATATATACTCGTATTTTACAATAGGTGGATTAAATATCGTAAAAAATATATATCAAATCAACACATTTAATTTTAATTTCTTTCTTCGTATAAATTCGAAAATCAACGTGCCTATAATATATTATTTTTTCCATATAATTTGCATATTATTCGATATGCAAGGATGAACGTTCAAATGTCAGTTACTTTAAATTTTAATTATGTAAATTAAAATAACGAGTTATACTTATATGTATTAATTGACAAGTAAATTTCGAATTAATTGTAGGTATACAACAATACTTATTATGTATAAATTAGATTTAAATTGGCCTAAAAGAAAATGTAAGATATTTTTTTATAGAATAACTCTTAACTTAATGTAAAAAAGAACTTTACTATTAACAGAAATTACTCATTTCTAACGTGCATATGTTAATGTAGTTCAATAATAAGTTTAAAAAATCGAATAATTCGTCCAGCCTTTTGCCGATATCATTATTATAATAAACATTAAATAGCTAGTTTAGAATGAACTAGTGCGGGATTCTGTATTGCATGATTCGTACATTAGATATTTGGAAAACGTTCAAGCGACCAGATTCAATCTGCAGTATATTTTAGTTTATTTTCCATATTTTCGTTTTATTAACGGACAACATATAATAATATGTAAGTATATATAAATCTCATTTTTGGTTTAAAACCACTAATAAAACGGTATACAATATGTATATATAAAATTGATTTTTCAAAAACTGGATTTAGAACCCGTTTCGAACCTATTCTAAGTGCAGCTATAGTGAAATTCTATACGAGTGTAACGTTTTGTAACACGTGAAACACATTATACGTGTACGGTTTAAAATATTAAATATTAATATTGTAATATATTATTGCGCTGGCACATCACAGGCACGATGGCCATAATATTATATAGTCGGTCTGGGTCTACGGGCCGATCCCTCATTCCGACGGATTATACAACAAGGGGTGAGAGAGCCCGATGGAATGCACCCAGGGAGCATTAAATAACGCCCATATAAGTACACACACACGCGTTTAAGTATACGTATATATGCATGCGAGTATGACGACTAAGGTTAGTTTTGTGTGTTCATTCACGTACATTAAATGTGCGCCTATATGGTATATATTATATAAGTATGGTGAGAACTAAAAATAACACGATACGTATGTATACGTCCCCATCTGTACCCTATACACCCAGGTCCTCACTATACAGGAAAAGTGGGAAAATGGTTAGAAATACAAAAATTTTTTTTAAAAAACAAGTAAAAAAACATAAACAAGTTACTCGGTGAAAACCCCCGGTGCGCGTTATACTGCAGCACACGCATTATTACACTAAATCGTGCATTATATACTATAGGTATAGATATTGATGTAGTCGTTTCCTTTCATCTGCATTATCGATGCACCAGCACATCAAAATAAGACCGTTGTGTTGAAAAAGCTTTATCGACAAAACAAATGTAAACGGTTGCGGAAGAATATATTTTGGTGCAGTTCAGTGACTCGTGAATCGACATTTTTCCCGCCCCCCCCCCCCCAATAATGCGACCATAATAACCGACACTCAAACTCATAGCCGGTAATAGCTGGTTAGGTTAGGTTGAAACGTTACACCGAAAGTCTACATAGCTTATAGTTTACACTGAGAAAATCTGAACGGAAAATACATTACTCGGCCTAGTGAAATAGAAACCGTTTCTATACACTGAGGGCACTGGGCTAACCCCATTACTGCGTGGGAACCCTATATTACTATATTCGCTGGCTGACGCATTGGACGAGTGTGAACTGCCGACCGAGTGCCGAGTATAGTCTAATGAAAATCTCGTTAATTGACTCGTCAAAAAATATCTTCTTCTTCTTGGAGTTCCTCTCCTAACGGAAATTGGAAATAATCATATTGATCTGGATTTTCTCTCGGACCGCCTTGAACATTTGGTCGCCGCTGCAACCAAACCGCAGATTTTACATCCAATTTGTTCTAGGCCTACCTCTATTTCTTTTACCACATATCTTTCCCTCTTAAATGAATGACAGAATTTGATATTTCTGTCTCCTCATCATGTGCCCAAAATATCGCAATTTTCTTGTTTTGACTGTCTTTACTACTTCCTTATCTTTCCCTGTTTTCTTCAGCACTTTCACATTTGTAACGCGATCTACCCATGATATATTTAAGATTCTTCTATAGCACCACATCTCGAATGCTCCTATCTTCTTCAAATCGGCTTCCTTTAAAGTCCAGGCTTCTACTCCGTATAGTAATACGGAAAGCACATACCACTTTAACATTCTTATTCTCAATTCTAGTGATAGGTCGCGATTTGAGAAGATTTTCCTCATTTTAAAGAATCCTGTTCTGGCAATCTCTACCCTGCACCTTATTTCTTTAGAAGCGTCGGCATTACTGTTTATCCACGTTCCCAAGTATTTGTAGGAATACACTCTTTATACTGCTGTATTGTTTAAGGTCAGTTTTTTATTATAATGTTGGATATCTGTCTTATCTTTGGTTATTAACATGAATTTCGTTTTATTCGCATTCATTTTCAACCCATACTTACTACATGTTAGAGAAAGCTTATCCATAATTCTTTGTAGATAATGCTAGATGATAATAACCGTGTCATCCGCAAATCGTAAATTATTAATGAATTTCCCATTTATTTTTATTCCCATATAGTCATTTTGGAAGGTTTCTTCAAATATTGCTTCGCTGTAGATATTAAACAGCAATGGAGACAGTATGCATCCAGTATATGTATATATATATATATATATATTTAATACATTTTCCAAGATGATATCTCTAGTTGTGGATAGATTTCTTAAAAAATTGTTTTAAAAATAGCCGTTATCGGATAGGTATATCAACATTTTCCAATCCTTCCCCTAAAATTATGTTCGTCCTGCCTGTGAATTTAGTCTAACTACGGCGTATGTGTACATAATATAATATAACATTATAGTGTTTCAGTATGTCTTCCGTCAAGGTCGTGTCCCAACGCGTTCACGCAACGGTACTCCGGATCCGATCTCATCCTATTGTTGTTTTAATAATGTAATAATAATAATAATTATTATTATGCAAAATGTTGCGTTCCTATATATATGTATACATAATAATATAATGTGCGTGTTGCATACATTGTGTGCATCGTCCGCCATTTCCGTAGCGATAGATTCGCGTATGCTCCCGTGTAATTATATATTGTATAATATGTATGTTTAACGATAATTGATAAATATACATATATTATAGTATTTCGTAGTGGAACGATCGATAGGGATCTGTACAATAATAATAATAATAATAATAATATAGTAGAGGTGTGGTAAACGTTACCGATTTGATAAATTACGCGCGCGCATAAACGATAAATCGTGAAGAAATGGACGTCGGAAAACTATACAGGTAAGTACTCTTTTATATTATTATGTTATGCTAAGTCTCGTCATTATAATATATAAGTACGAGTTGCGACCTCGCCCGAACGAACACAACTATCGATCTCGTTCCGCGTCCATACCCTTGCGCGGGACAGAAAATTTCGAAAATAATATATATACCCAAATAACGTTGTACAAATATATAGTCTGAAATGTGTGTATATAGACGGATCGATAGACCACATAATATTACATTGAAGTAGGTGACGCAGTAGTAAATTTATAATTTTGGGCCACATGATCTTAATCACTGTAACCTTCGAAGAGGATTTAAGTGAACCTAACGAAATCGTAAATATAAAAAAAAAAACCCATCTAACTGAAAAGTTTTAATCTTTACACTGTATCTGTGACATGAAAATTCCATCGGCGTGACACAAAAATGTAATAATATTGTCAGCTATATACGACCCACGTCGTTGCGGCGGAGTACGGCCGGTGTGTTTTAATCTCGACAATACACACGGTCTTTTAGTGGAAAATATGGTATCATCGTTATAAAAAGCATTAAAAATTCCGTTCAAAATGACTACCTACACATTGATAATAATAATAATAATAATAATAATGAACAGAATCGTATAATATACTTACCTACCTAAAACCGCCGTTATAAAACATCGTTACGACGTACCTACCTACTGCAGCTGCACCACGTCTTCGCGGTCGTTTATTACGGGAGTTATATGCGGCTATTAGATTTTCATTCCGAGGTCTGAATACTAATGTCAGGACTAATAGTTACACTGTTTGTGATTATTAATTACGTTACATCGAAATTAATATACTAAACGGACGTACACTATACACAATAGCAGGCCATCAGCTAATAATATACATCTATTCATTAATAGTAGATATACATTATATATTAGGTAATTTCCACCCCGAGTTATAGTATAATTAATTTAATTTAAATATATTTTAACATGACATCATATATATATATATATACAGTCTGTTATTAAAGGTCCGGTAATTTATAGGCGATTTCAGGGATATTTTATGAGAATAAAATTTAAATATAACGATTTAAAAAAAATGTCTAAAAACGTTATAAAATAGTTATATCTAAGTGGTTTCTTTATTATGCTTTATTATTGTGTATAATCATGATATTTGTTTAGTAAAAACAAAACATTTTTGCCCAAAAAAAAGTGCTTTTTTAAGAAGTTTTACGCTTAATGTACCTATAATATAACTATAATTTGTACGTAATATATTTACGGAAATAACATGTCATCGGGGTTTGGAAATTTTCTGAATATTTAGCTAATTTTATCGAAGGTACCTATGTGGAATTTTTTTGGGTATATTATCATGATGTGGTTAAAAAAAATATATATAGGTACACATTACAATGCGGAAATGCTTACACTACGAAAGGTACGAAAGGTTAACATATATTTGACCAACTGTAAATAAATTTTGTGTTTGATAATTTCCACACCGTTTCAGTGAAAATTCATGGAATAATATAGGTATACTTTTCAAATACTACAATATAGTGTATACAAATGAAAATTTAAATACTATCAGACCTAGAAACACTATAACTATAGTAAGTAAAAATTGAATAGAAAAATTACTTTTTTAATAATACTTTACAAATTTTTCGGCTGGGTTAAATTTTCATAATATCTTTCTAATTTAATAATAATTGAATCAAATACTTATGTGAAATTCTCTAGTTTACCGCATTAAAAAATATATAGCGGTGCCTACCTATATATATATATATAGGTAGTTATTTTTATTCTAGATATTTTCCACAAAATGTTAAGTATAACACAGAAAAAGTTTAATTAAAACTAATATAATGAAATAATAAAATGTTTTTTTTTGCAGCAGCCAAAAAAAGTTACGAATTTTAAAAATGTACAATCTAATTAAATTTTTTCCAATATTTATTGATATTTATTTTAAGTGCCTACTTCTAAATTTAACCAATATCCAAAATGAAATTTCTCACTTTATTTATCTATAATAATACTTTGAATTTTGGTATTTTGTTACATTTTATATTTCTATATCAGTAAAAAATATTTTCAAAGCATTATGACTAACTTTATATATCTACTCAGAATTTAATTTAATTAATTCATAATTTATTTTATACTGTAATAAAATTAATAGAGTATAATTTTATTTACACATTTTAACGAATGGTTGTATTTTTATTTAACACTATAAAAATGATTGTAACTTACACTTACTACTCTCTGTATAATACTTAATTAATAATTCCTTTCCTTAACTACTTTATAATTTATCTAGAAGTTCGAAATTTTGAAATCTTAAATAATCAACTTATATTATTTAATTTTATTGGTATTTTATTATATGTTTAATTAACTTAACTTTTATAAGTTTATACTTGTAAAGTTTTTCATTACATATATACATAGTTATATGGACAGTGGATATTTACAGAATAAAAATGTCAGTATTAAAACACCAACGATGATCGCATTATAAAGGAAAGGATGCAGTTTTTTTAAGTGATCACGCACAGGTAAAAATAAAAATAACAAGTTAATTTATTATCTAATCTAGCATAGATATATAAAATATTGTGATAAGTCTGCATGGAAATAAACTTTACAGAAAGATCGATAGACTTTGACCTCCGTGCACTCTAACTTTTTTTTTTATTTATCCTATCATATTTTGGTAAATGACCGCTAAACGTTCTATTTTCATAAAGATAATGAAAGGGACCAAAAAAAATATATATACTTCCTATTTCATAAATTAAATAACAGAAATGAATATCCAAACACTTTTAAATGATTATTTAATTATATGGTGCCTATACTGATGTCACTTATTAATTCGACATTAGTATGAAATGTGGGTGTTTTTTTAATTTTTTTTTGTTTTTTTTTTTGGAAATCCACAAACAACATAATTTTAATCATTTGATAATCATCTAAACTGACAATATTACTCGTTCAAAAGGAATCTGTATATATTAACAACATTTTAATTATACGTAGGTTACGCATTTGGTTTAATCGAAAAAAACTGTATACGGTTAGTCGAATATCTAATATAAAAGAATAAATGTGAAATTTTCTAATATAAAATTTTATTTTTCACTTTTTGCTAACTATATATTTGTCCGTGAATTATATGCAGAGAAAGTTTGGTTTTATCAAAAAAATTCAAATATCACAATAGAGAAAGAAAAAATGAAAGTATATAACATAGAATTTTAAAAAAATATTTACTATATATAGATGATACACATAAAAGTGACATTTAAAATGGTAAATTACTTTTTCGATTTACCAATATATAGGTATATATTTACAGCTGAATATACACTACTATACAACCTAATATTATATTTTATTTATCAGCAGTGACACAATATTGTGAAAATGAAACGTTATTATAACGCTAATGTTGCAACGATCGGTGATATCTTTCACACTAGTTCTAGAAAATTTTTTTCAAATTCATCTTATCGATAGAGGAAAAAAATTTAGTCAATTTAAAATATATCGCATAATAAATCAATTATAATAATTAATTTCGTAATTTATTATTTATTAATATATTATTTATTTCGATATAAGCCCGAGATACGTTTATTGATTTGTTCAGTTTTTATACACCTACACGTGAATAATATTTATTCCTTTATATATTTATAACTAGTTTTGAGGTATTTTTTTTTTTTATAATTGAAAGATAATAAATGAAATAATTAATTTTTTATACCTATCAATGATATATATATATGTATAAACTCTGTACAATGAAAAATTTTCAATTTCTAAATAATAGATAGGTATATATAATAATTATTGTAAAAATCAATGTTTTATATTGTGTTCTTTTTTTTCGGTTTAAACACACGGAAACGCTAAACACTATAATGTACCTATACCTATATTATAATAATATTATCTACATATACATGTCCGGCGTAAAGAGGTATTACATTCAAATTTATGATGAGCACACGCGAAATGTTTTATGCTTTTTACCAAAAAACTCGATTCTGTATAATACAAAAAAAAAAATTACCTTATTTAATCAACCGTTTTATATTTGTATTTTTATTGATTATATTGATTCCAAATTATTAGGTACTTACATAAACAATATTATTATGCAATACGTTATATCGATTCGATTACTATTTTAAGTATATGTGTTTAAAATGTACCATTCATACAAATCGTTTTATTTCTTTATTGCCCCATCGTAAAACGAAAAAAAATACGATGTTTGAATTCGGATATAGGTAGGTATATAGATACGGATGTCTTACAATAAAATATGATATTTTACGTACCTATTCGCCTACTAATGTTGTAGTAGTGGATTTGTCAGAACGTTTTTGGAGAACTTCCTGTGTACCCGCTATATTATACTGTATACCTACCTATATAGGTACTATCGTTTGGTTAATATTTACCAAATGACCCAACCGGAAACCACAAATATCTATATAGGTACACACACGTTGGTCAGTGGACAATATTATAATTTTCGTATACGAATATAAATTTTGATCAATGATTTTTACATATATTTAGTCTAATATTTAAATCAGATGTACATATATAAATTATAGTTAGAGCCGCAGTAATGATTATACATAGGTAACCTAACCATTAATTCAAATGTTTAATCATCAACGGAGATTTTTATACTCATAAATACTGTATTTGTGAGTACAAGATATGCATGGTAAATTAATTTTCAGTCTAATCGGAATATGAATCATATAACGTGAGAAAATTGAAACGAAATATTTAAAATAATTGATATTTCCAAAATTGTTTATCTATAATTCTATAGTAGTTATAATATATATAATATAATATAATGTATATATATATGTATGAATACCCAGAAGAAAAACTGCTATTAAGTAATATTATATTATTTATTATGAATGCACTTAAATATAATAATGATAATATCTAATAAAATTACGCAAGCCTCTTCAAATGGCCAATTGTTTTTTAGTATTATTCATAAAAAAAAATAAAAAAATCATGTTTTAGGTAATAAAATTGTAAAAGTTTAACGAGTGGTATGTTATATTATAAAGACAAACTATTCGAAAATCTAAATCTATGTACCCTCGAGTATATTATCCAATATTTTGTAAATTGACACGAAACAAATGGATTATTTTGTTTAAATATTATAGGTACTGTTGCAGACTAATACACCCACGTATCTATTAACAGTTTTCCAAATAATTAATCTTAACATGTTACATTATTAAATTTATCATTAGTGTAATACATTAATCCTATTATTATCTATACATTGTATTTTAGCTATAAAATATAATACAATCGATGTTTTGCAATAAACAGCGATGATATACTTATTATTTAACAAGAGGTTTTGACAAATATTTATTTTGTAATAGGTACCTACTAATAATACTTAATATTTTATGCAAACATCACGTCAGACAGGGAATATGGAATTGGTTCCCGGATCAAAAAATAAATGTACGATTGCACATTCTTATTAAAAATTATATATATCCTAAACATTTGTAAAATATTTATCTTTTTTTAACTTTAGTTTTTGTTTTATGCCATTATATTTTTATAACATATTTTATTATTTTTATTCTTATAATTATTTTAGTTTTATACTTTTTTTAAATAGTAACTTATATTTTTGATTTCATAATCCAACGCAATATATTTTTCTAAAAATTTTTATATATTAATATCGAATATTGAATAAACAGTTAATTATTTAGCGAAATAGTGCGGGGATACTATGAAAACTATTCCCCGAGATACACTCTTATCAAAATTTTAAATGATTATAAAAAATGGACTGTTTGTTCTATATTCGATAATAATACATTAAAATTTTCAGAAAAATATACTGTTTTGGAATATCAAGCTAAAAATATAGACTACTATTTAAGAAAAGTATAAAATATAAAATATAACAAGTATAAAGAATATTAAAAGAAATTTAACTTTTTATACAAATGTATCGAAATGAGTGTCTTGAATTTACAAAAACCAATTATTTCAAAGTTATGAATATTCACTGAGATAATTAGGTAAACACGATATAAAGACTGATACCGAATTGGTTCCCGGGTCTAAATTACAGTGTCCGAATTGTTTTCCACGTAGATATAGTACTCTCATATACATAAATAAACTACACAGTTAATTAAATTAATAAAGCTTTTCATCTCCCTTCCCATTTATACATACTTAATACTATCATTATTATCCTAGATGTAATATTATTGAGCAATGAGCATAGATCATACCATTTATAATCAATGATAATATTGAGGTAAAATGAGTATAAATGTATAGGACACATTGATTTTTGAAAATTATTTTTCAAACGATATAGATTTTACGTTATTTTTATAATAATTGACCGAAATCAGAAAACACGTACAGTAAACAAGATTTTCGATGATTAGCCTATATGGGAGTCAAATTAGATACATTTTCAAACGATAACAAATTTAGTTCATATCTACAATAAATTCATTTTTAAACGGGAATCAATTCCACCAAATGAGATCCAATTCGGTTACTCTCGATAAAAGAATCTCCTTGTATACCTGATAACTAACCAGGAACCAATTTGTAAATATGTATACCTAAAAACTATGCTGTATATTTAAAAGACTAATGAATTATAGTTTGAATAAAAAAAAAAAAAAAACATAAAAAACTTGTAAAAAGACGATTATAGATTGAAAATGTACATTTTTTATCTAATGATCCGTATGCAAAATACATTTTTTATTATTAATATACGTATTACATTATATTAATTTGGGTTCAACGTTTATAATTGTCATTGAATATTCATTGGTGCACCTATACGTCACATTATGTGACCTTATATATATATTATTATCACATCTTAGTATATATATGTCATTATAATTATTACTAATTTACTCATTACTCTCAATTTACCAATATTCCGCTGATACTTTTCATCTACAGAAATATTATACACTATTCTATATTTTGTATGGTTATATTATGGTCTCAAATCCACATATATATATCCACTTATCTATTGTTACACTGAACATTTTTCATTTATGTGATACTTTGTGAATCGTACTTAAAAAAAACTAACTAGACGAACGATAAAAACTATTTATAAAATAATATATGTACCTATATAAAATAATAACACTTATAATATACGAGTCACGAATATATTACCTTTGTTGGCATAGGTAGGTACCTAACTTGTAAAATATGAAAATAAGGTATTAAACAATAAACAATTTTTATATATTATGTACCTTTCTAGTAAAATAATGATAAATTTGTTTCTTTTAAAAATAATAATATTACAAATATATGTGGCAAGTTTTTTTTTAGTTTTAAATTTACGACAAAATATTAATTTATACTAATTAATAATATTATTCATATAATATTCATAATATTCATTAATAACATATGTATTTTACAATATTAAACGTATTGAATTGTTTAGGATGTAAATATAGCAACTACCAAAACTTTGATTTACTGCAGTCCTCGTAGTGGCAATAAGTGTATTATAACTATCAAATTATCAAAAATGATTAAAAAATGTTGGACAAAATGTTATTTTTCCTAAAATAGACTTTGCAATTATTTCACTCACCACTATACGAAGGCTGTATAACTATATACTTAACCTATACTTAGATCTTAAGTATACTAATTTTTAAAGGGCCGTAATACCTCGCTCAGTTGTTTGTGTGTGACACGCATGAAACCTAAGAAAATCGGGTTTTATGTTTCCAATTTCGCGAGTAATAGGTTGATTTTTAGATATGATAAACTACGACAATAAAAGAAATTATTATAATCTATAGTATGTAGGAATAATTTTTCAATACATTAAATTTCAAGCAAAATATTCATTATTTCATTATAACATTATTCATACATTTGTAAAGAACTCGTAATGTAGTTATGTCCTAGATCTTGTTCTGTTTATTAATTATGACTATAGGTCATCATATCCTGAAATCAAACCATTGTTTATGAAATTGAAAATATAACACCCAATTTTACTATGTGTCAAACAAAGACAACTTAGTCAGGAACTGTATTCTCTTAATAAATTATTAAATATTTTTATTAAAAAAATTCTCCCCCCCCCAAAAAAAAAAAAAAGAAATACAATTTACTTCCTCAATATTTGAAAGTGAACTTGACATTTATGCATATAACTTTTCTACAAATTTAACAATCAATATCCACTTACATTTAGAAAACATTAAAATGCACTTACATAAATATTAAATATTCGAAAAAGGAGTGAATTTCATCTAAATTTAATGATTAAAAATTGATAGAAAATCGAAAACGTCAGTGCATGTTATTATTATTCAACGAGGTCGCAAGTAGAATGACTTGTTTGAAACGTGAGCAAACCATACGATACTTCAATCGAAGTACTTATACATTGTTCCAATATATAGATATTTGAACGAGTATAATCTATATATTAGACGAT
This sequence comes from Pemphigus obesinymphae, assembly GCA_025469235.1. Lineage (NCBI taxonomy): Eukaryota > Metazoa > Arthropoda > Insecta > Hemiptera > Aphididae > Pemphigus > Pemphigus obesinymphae. The sequence goes on from JAIPRL010000110.1 coordinate 159,158, forward strand.
TCGGAACAACTAAAAGACTAAAAAAAAAAACTCAGGACATACAGTTCAATAGACCATACTCGGGATTTCGATTTAAAAGGTGGAAAATAAAACGAATATTTTGAAATTATAATATATCATTTTTGAAAACGTATAATAACACACGTCGTGAAACAGCGCTAACATATTATATAGGTATCTAATAATATAACGTAAATACGAGTGTCGAGTATATACACTAAATCAAATATCATTGGTAGAATTAACAATATGCAATAATCAAATTTTAACAAACAAATATTTGTTGAAATAATACAATTTTTATTATTTTAATGAATATACATTGTTAAATTAATGAAAAATGTGTTTACAATAACAAATTCATTTTGTAAATTTCACAAAATATATAAGTTATAATTTAATAAAAATAATTTGTGAAATTAATATAGATTTTATTATAATAAAATAATGTTATTGAATTGAAAAAATATTCTGTATAAATTGACTGTTTTGATTAACAAATGGGCGTTTGTTCGACGAAGAAGAAGAAAGAAAGAAACACAAAATATTTATAGTTGAATTAACGAAATATTTGTTAATTCAAATAAATTTGTATTCAATTGGACAATTTTATCCAAGATATTGATAAAAGCTATTGTTAAATCAATAATACGTTTTGTTATTTTACTGTTATTTCTAAATCGACAAACATTTTATTGGATGTATATATATTAACAACCATATTATTAAATTAATCTATATTCTTATTGAAATCACAGGTATATTTGGTTCAGTGTATGATATTATAAACAAATACATATTTTTCTCTTATAGACCGTAAACTTTATGTATACCTACCGGGTACAGAAAGTATATTTATATTATAATGCCTGTATACAGATGGGCGACTAAAGTAATGTTTGTGCTGCGACGTGCTAAGGGGAACAAAAAAGGGTGGTCGATACATTTCTCGAGAAAATAAAAAAAACTGGTCCTTACCTGGTTTTGTGGCGCTGGGGCCTGTTTTTCCGCGTCTTTCACCATTTGTTTCTCGCTCATCACACGCTATACCGACCGGGGTCCCGTCTCGTCTTTCCACGAGACGACGTGCAGTGGTGATTTGTCGAACGGAACGGAAACCCTCGAAATCCCTCGAAAAACCGACAGTGAAAAGTGTAAAAAATAAAAATAAAAATAATAAAACGAAATTAAATAAATAAAGAAAAAGAAAAATCCGACGACGGGAATGGAAAAATTTCGCGGTCCGGAACGCACCGTGCGCAGAGTACGACTGAGGGGTGTGTCGGCGGCTGTTGGGGTCCGTCCGCTGTTATTATCCTGGCGCGCGTAAAATAACGAAATATCAACGCGGTGATAATATCGAGCGCGCCCCAGCAGTGCGGTCCTCCTCGTCCTGCACACGGCCAAACGCGTTGTGACGACGTGCGCGGCGGCGGCGACGGCCCGTGCCGCGGCCGTACGATCGTTTTCCTTCTCTCCGACACCCCCCCCCCCGCCACAATACTGGCGTTCGGCGGCGCGCGCAGGACGCGGGAACGCTGCTCATCGTGCAGTTGCGCGCGCCGACCGCGTGCCCCGATATGCGATATCATACGATTATTATAATACAATATAATATAGGAGGTATATAGGGGGTACACACACGTCACTCAGAATGTTCGAAATGCAATTTATTCATTTATATATTATATATATATATATATTTTTTTTTTTTTTCAAAACCCACTTGATCAAAAAAATGTTTTCACCGTGATAGTACCTATCACTGAACCAAATATTATGTCTGTGATTTCTCAACAAAAATATAGGATTAATTCAATAATAATGGTTGTAATATAATATACGTCAATATACGTCCAATAAAATATTCGTTAATTTAACAGTGAAATAACAAAACGTATTATCAATTTAACAATATATTTTATCAATGTCTTGGGTAAAATTGTCCAATTGAATACGAATTTATTCGAATTAACAAATATTTCGTCAATTCAATTATAAAATATTTTATGTTCATTTCTTTCGTTCTTCATCTTCGTAGAACAAACGCTCGTTTGTTAATCAAAATTTAAACACAATATTTTTTCAATTCAATAACATATTTTATTATAATAATAAAATCTATATTGATTTTACAAATTAGTTTTATTAAATTATAACTTTTTTTTAACTAAAAGAAGTCTAGTAGTATATTTAAAGCTTTTATTGGCAAATTAGTTCTAGTTGGTAGTTTTAAAAGATAACTGTTTCGATATTTCCAGTAGTTTCCTTAAGTGTAAAAAAAATCTATCTTTTATAATGCAAATATTTTATAAATGTAAGGGAAATAATAAAATAACAATTAAAATTGTCATGGATACCCATTTCTTGAAAAAATTATTACACCAAAACTCTGCTCAAAATAATTTTATTGATTGCAATGATTATTATCATTGAAATACTTAGAATGCAATTATCATTTTGAAATGTAGGTATTTATTTGCCAATTATTCTATTTTCATGTATAAACCTACTATATATTATTTAAACCTATTTCTAATAAGTTTAAAATATTTAATTACACAAATTCAATTACTCAAAACTTGTTTGGTCGAGTGAGTATTTAGCTTTCCCGACTGCGCTTTAAAATAAGCCCCGCTATCACTATTTTCCCGTACAAATTCTCGGAAAGTTTTAAAACATAGTATGTCCTATTTAATCTTGAATTTAAAATTTGAATATAGTTGCAATACAGTGTGAGTACATTGATATTTGTATAACAAATGTAGTATGTCCTGATGGGTAAAATAGTATAGGTGCAAAACGTAGTAAATACCTATGCATTGGCATAGGCTGACTGTACGAATAATTACAATAGGTAGGTAGGTACTCTATTCATTGAATCCACTTTTATATTGAATGGTATTTACTTATAGTTTAATATTTTATAACCATGAATCAGATTTCGGAGATATAAATGAAGAGGAATTAGAATTTTCTTAAACAAAAAATCATTATTTTGATTGTCACATTATTTTGTAATATTTTTTTTTTTAAAGCTAAAAAGTTGTTATTTTATAATATTGATAGATTTTTTAAGTTAAAAAATGTTTACAGGTATTTTGGTATTGTAATTCAAGTTAAAAAAAAGTAAAAATTATTATTTTATATTGTTAAATTGAAAAATTGTTCTATCTTAAAAAAAAGTTTAGAAGTTATTTTGTATTGTTGAAGTTTAATTTCTAAAGATTACAATTATGTTATGATTTATACAGTATTTTTTTATAAAATAAATTGTTTATAAAATGGTTGCCAAGAAGTAATACCAATATCAAGAAAAAAAAAATAAAAATGACTTAGTTCAAAAGTTAAGTTTTTTTTACCTTAAAAGTGAATAAATCCATATTTTAGTTTCAAAATTGAGTCTGTATAAATTTAAAATTTTAGAACCATTTATCTACAATTTCTATATAGTCCATAGAAAATTAAAATTCATAATATTCATGTATTCACGGAAATAAAATCGATGAGTTTTTTAAAATATTATAGAAATAACAGTTTTTCACTTATACCAAAAAAAAAAAAAAATGTTTCTTTGGACATTTGATATTTTGCAATTGGACGACTCATATGTATATATAGTAGTTGGCTGAACCGTATGTGCCAGCTTTTTAAAATGCAAAACTAAAGTCAAAAATGACATTCATGTGATTATTAAGTAAAGAAACGCAGGAAATTATCAATATTAATATATTGTCGATTGAATTTTAGTAAACTCAGTCCTGAATCGCTTAAAAATCTAACTTGAGTATATTAAAGAACATTTTTATTCTAAGCTAACGATATAACATCAATGTAATGTTGCGTACCTATACGTGATATTCTCCTATCATGCCACGTGCGTATATTTTCACATTATAATTATTATAATAGGTATGACAATAAATAATCGTGAGACGTGATTACGGGGAGGGGTATGGGTATGTGTTTTCCTCGTGAGTAGAATCAACGAGCGGTAAATCCAACGTTTCGAGTTTTGTCAGTCGTGGATTATTATTCATGTCACTGCCATTGGCGGTTTTTTTTTTTATGAGGGATACCAGATTAGCCGTAGGGTTACTATTTACTTTAAATTAAAAACCTAGACACTTTTTACATAAAAATTATTATCGTTATCATAAAATTCATAATAATATATTAATTATTTTTTTTATTAATTAAAAAACAAATTCGGAAAGTCCACTCTGCGAGTGTGGTGAATTCCCGAATTCTAAACGTATGAGTATTTTAAACAAAAGTCTAAAAATATAAAACAACGAATAACATGTCTAAACTATTATGTTTAAAAACCTAAAACGTACTTAATATACAATCAACAGATTGATATGTAATAATTTAGATATATATAGGTACTACATTGCAAAGGCCGAAACGAATGGATACACGGGTATATCCCACATTTAATTATTTTATTGACATTTTTCACTAGCCACCATATGTTTTTATACTTTTCTAATATTTAATTACCTATATATAATAGGTATGTATATAATCATATTTCATTGACATGCAATTTATTTACTGTTCAACTTTTCAAAATGTTTAGAATTACTAAAAAAAATATTTAAAAAGATACTTCCAGTAAATAGAAATATTTCAACAAAATTGTAAATGACAATTTTCTGTAAAAAGTTGTTACACCTACTAAGAATGATAAATATACATTATTTCTTTCAAGATTTTAGGGATGAGTAATTTTAATTTTATGCCAGTCAGTTAAAAAAAATATCCTTAATAAATGTTTATTTGGTATTCCTCCACTTATATTGAGCCACTTCAATCACCCCATGTACCCACTCACTACACTTGAAGATACTTAGGTGTATATATATATATTATGATATTGTTATATTTATTTATTATTTTGTTTTTTTTTCTAGTTTATAAATAAACAAATTTGGCTGTTAATAAAGTTATGACTTATGTTCATCATCACCTTGCTGTTACGATATTATTTTATTTCATCTAAATTAATCAAATGCCAAAAATACTAACATATTCTTTTGTGATTTATAATCTTCATCATATTAATAAAATTATAAAATTTAAAATTGGTACTCGCATATCAACAAATTTTGAAACTGGTATTTATAAATGTTTCGGGATTTAGGAAATAAATAGAGACAGTGTGTAAATAAGTGTATTTATAAACTATAAATAAATAAGACTAAACCGGGGATGAATGGAGAACCCTATGTTAAAGGTCTTTGCTAATTTGATTTAAAAAAATATATATTGTCCAATTAAAAGTTTTAAATTGTGAATGGAACTCAATGATAAGTACTAAATTGTTTTTTCGAGTGAAAAATTTGTCGACCAGAAGATTTGTTCTGATTATAACATATGTACATGGGAGTAGCGAAGTAATTATATTTTTTTTGAGGGGGGGGGGAGAGACAGTGTGTTTAGTTTGGCCAATTCATTGAATTTTTTTTTCGAATAAGGAAAAAAAAGAAGGATCACATCTTTAACAATTTAGCAGATTAACAATCTCATTTGGCTGACTAAGCAAATAAAGGGGGAGGGGCGAAATTGCTACCCCCACACGCTAGTGACGTTCCTGCATGTGTACACGTTTTAATCTAAATTCTTTAATCCTTGAATATGTAAATAAATATAAATATTTAAGTATCATCTATGCCTACATATATTACTATTAATGTTGTAGATTATTTTCTTCTAAATAAAGAGAAAGACATTGTATATTTGGGGGGAAAGAAGTGATCAATATTTTTCCTGAGTTGTCTATATATTGTATCTAAAAGATTGGGAAATACACTATTCAAGTAACTTCAAAGTTTTACAGATTACTCGTCAGTATTTACATTTTTATTATTTTATTAACATCATACATTTTTCGAATCTTGTTACAGTAATGCTCGTAGTTATATATATTACACTGAACATCGTTTAGAATCGTTCCATCGAAATTCAATACATACATACCATCCGTGTCCTATCTGACGATCAAAGTTTTAAAAAAATAAAATATGTACAAAATATTATACTTATATTTTGGGAAACAATTATTAGGCAAAAAAGAAAATCTTAAATCTTAAGTACACTGTGAATTAAAGTCTGTTTCCAGAATTAATTATCCTGGAAATGATAACCATAAAAAATTAGGTACATTATTAAACCATTTTATCTGATAGACGATATAGATGGTAAATAATAATATTGCTTTCAACATCCTTAAAGACATGCAAAAATTAAGAAACACACATATTTTACTTATTTATATTCCTTCTTTCATATAAGACATACAGTGTAATATATATATGTACCAATATTATTTCTCCTGTATTAAAAAAAATATATAATTCTTATTTAATATACAATTTATTCGAATTATAATTTATGATATATTTTTATTTATTTTATTATAAACATTTTTTTTTTACTACTCGTACTTGTACGTAAATATGTATAGTCTACGATTTGAAATAAATTAGCAACCAGATTCAAATTATAAAATAGATATAAACGGAGGAAATCTTAATTAAGTTTTCGAGCAGAGTAACTATTTACATCTCGCATATTATATTATATATATTATGTATAATGTTATAATGTTTTATATTATATTATATAAGTGAAACATTCAAGACTCGAGTATTGTAAATGTATGTTTGGTGAAATAGTCCAGAGTCAAGATAAAAAGATATATGACGTGCAATATATTATTGCACCCATAACAACATAAAAATAATAATATTCGTAATCGATCTAGATGTAAAAAACATAAGCTTGGCGTATCGAAAATTTAATACTTTTAACATTATAATGCCAAGGTACCTATATTATTCGATATCTAGATTAATTAAATTATAATGATGTGCGAGTAAACATAATCAATTTGTCCCAAATAGCTCCCTCCGGGTCCAGAGGTATCTTTCCTTTTTTTTCTCGAGTGGGAGAAAATGTTTATGCAAGTTTATATTAATGTTTCACGTTTTCAAAATCGGAAAAATAATCACAATTTTAGCTTGTTATAATTTGTTTTTTTGTAAGTTAATTGGCCATTTTTGTTTACTACGTACGAGTGTATAATATATTTCAATAAGTCGCACTTATATATAAAAAAAAAACATTAATTACTATAGATTATTGGAAATAGATATAATATTAATTATCTAGAAAATGATGTTTTATCGAAATAATAACAATTGAACTCCATAACAAATATATGTAGGTAAACAATAATTTTTTATTTTTAATTTGCTAATATTGTACATTGAAATAAAATATTGATTATATTAATATAAAATTATATACGTGTATATAAGAAATCCGTTCAGTTATCACGTAACAAACGCATCTATATGGATCAACTATTATCGATACAATGTTGCATCAGTCAATTATTGTGAATCCAGGAACTCTCCGGTCAAAAACAATAACAAAAAGTCTAATTTCTACTTATATGTCCTAAGACATATACCAGCTATATCGTATAATACGCACGCAGACAAATACAATATATCTAATGAAATGGGAATCCAATCCTTTAATGATATATTAGATTTAGATTGAAAATCCGTTCTATTTAAATCACTACACGACATACATTTTTAGTCATATAATAGTTTAAAATGTCAACATAGGAATAAAAACCAAAAACAGACGTTGAACCATTTAACTATATATATCCAAACATATGAATACATTCTTTCTCAGACGCCAAAATTATGGGACTCAAGTGAAGACATATGTATATAACAAACGGTTTTTTTCTTGTAAAAACCATCAAAATGTAAACAACACTAATTGTTATAATAAACTATTATTATATATATCATCACTTTGTTAAATTAATACTATTTTTGTCCAATATTTTTATGGAATTATTTTAAAAAAGGGTCCATTCTATTATTACGTCACATCAGCATATTTTTGGACATTTTAGACTTCTCCTATCCCTTATCAGCCAAACTTCCCTCCTTAATTACATCAACACACGTCATATAACAACCCCCGCCACCCCGAATTAAAAATAATTACTTTTTTTTTTAAGTCACCAGCCTATAAAAATATTGATTTCTTATTTAAATTAAATATTCAATTTTCTGACATCAGCATGATATCGAACCCCCCATTCCTCTCTTCATCAAATGTTCAGACTTCCCCTCCACCATAAATGTTTACGTAATACTCGAATGGCCCCGAATGTCATAAAATAGAGATCATAAAATATGTTGAAAGATATAAATATATAAATAAACATAACGTCGAATACACTAAATTATATAAATTATTGTTCCGAAATAGTCCAATATTTTTGTTGATATTTTCTTTAGGCACATTATGGAATTTTACATACACGTCGATATTATGATATTTGTACCAAAATATTTTATAAACACCAGTTTTCATTTCATTAAATAACACTAATTTTAGTTAATACTTCATTAACAATTTATTAATCTTATTAAAAATTTATTTAAAATAGAAACATAATAAATATAAAATTTAATATATATAAATCTACATAACTATGGTTATAGTCATGTTTAAACATTTCAATGATAATCGAACTATCCTACTAAATACATTAATCCAAATATATTTATTTAAAACATCAAAATAAATACACGTGTATAACTTGTAAAAATAAGATAATTGCATTACAAAATAATTATAAAGGCCATTGTTAAGTACCTATTTATTTAATCTATTACTAAAACTAAAAACTACTAAACTACTACTTAAACTATTAAAAATTCACTTAGACTATAAAATTATGGACTATCAAGTACTTACAAATATATCAATCAAAAATATATAGACAAAAACAGATTACGATTTATAATTTCTATAGGTATTGAAAAAAATTTTAATATGTTAAAATTTCAATTTAAAATCTTATTTACCTATTTAATTTATTAACGATATAAAATAACTCATTTTTTAAATATTGACTCCATATTATTAACTTGAAACTCTCTATAGGTAATGGATCTAGGTTAATCGACACTCAATATTCCGACACGGACGTCGGACAATCGATCGACAAGAAAATTAACCGGCATATAAATAAAATTTTTACGAACATTTTATTTAATATATTATATTTAACATATATGAGTACATATTACCTTCATTATCATATATAGAAAGTTAAATTATTTAAATGTGAAAATGATAAATGATAAAATAAATTAAAAATAATAATAATAAAAGTGATGAAAATTAATTTAACATTAGTATATGTTAAAATTTATAAAAATCATAAAAAATAATTTTAATTTAAATTTCAAAATTGTGACCAATACCTCAAATATATTCGAAAAGAGTTGTTATATTATGCATGAGTAGTAAATTACTAATATTATCGATTACCCGCACGATTCTTGATAGCTGTTCGAAATAGCATATTGTCCAACTTCAAACATTTTTAAGCATTGTTCATGTTTGTTTTCAAACAATTGAACAAAATCTTGAACATTGTCGAACATAATTTTTTTGATTTTAATATATGCGTCAGGTATTTCTTCTTATATTAAGATTAATATTAAATTCTTAATATTTCTTCTTCGTGCAAAAATAGATTAGTATAACATTTGACGAATTTTTATACTAAAATTTCCATCGATACCGATGAAAAGACCGAGTCTTTGTTATTTTTGCCACGTGCTCTGACATATTGAAATAAATAACCTTTATTTTTTGACAGGGAAAATTCTTGTTTACTTGCATTTATAACATCCATTTCAAAATCTCTTACAATATAATCTGGTGCTAAATATACATTATTGTCTTCAGAAAAATCAATTTGATTTTTAACCCTTTTACTGCCATCTATGTTTCACTCTGCAACCTGTACAAACCGGACAAATTCGACTTTTTCATTTTATTTTATAATATATAGCCTATAAATTTTAAAAATTTTTATAAAATCAAACCCCGAATTTTCTTAATCGTCCGGATTCTTAAAATATCGTTTTTTCCAGTTACAAAAAATTTATAAAATTCACTCATTATAATTACAATTTAGATTTTATAAACTAAAAACCGAAATAATAGCTAGTAATTTAAATCCTAATAATATTTCATAATTGATAATATGCAAGACGTTATCAATAACAGTTTTCTCATTTTAGAATGCAATACAATTGAATAAAATCTATAAGTAGTTCTCATAATATGGAAAATCTATGTAGAAACGACATTATAGTTTATCCAAATTTTTGTTAATTTTTTCTTTTTATATCGAAACCATCGCCGAGTTTATACCATACTTTTTGTTTTTATTGCATATGACCAATAGTAATACTATACTTGATAACAATTTTATAGATTTAGACGTACAGGTACGTCCATGGCAGTGAAAGGGTTAAGAAAAAGAAACCTTAAAAATATTCTAGTACTATTATTATTTTAGAATTAAATGTTGGTTGATTGTCCAGAGGGGGTATTCAAATATGATGTCAGCATATTTTTGGCCTTTTTATACCCCCTCCTCCCTCTTGTCAGCAAAATTTTCAAGCCCACCTACTTTACATATGTCTGACGACCCCTCTCTATTTAATAAAAAAAAAGAAAATTCCAAATTTTATATGAATTGATTAAAAATAAAAATAGATAGGTATAGAATATAATAGAATAGAATTTCGTTACATATTTTGAATTTTATTTTTCATAATTTTATAAAAAATAAGTACATATTTATGTACTGCTGACGTCAGAATGGTTCTAACCCCCCATTATCCTTGTCAGCTAATGTAAGCATATGACAGACCCCCCTCCTCCTAGATACTTACGTAATACTTGAACGTCCCCAGATCCTCAATGCAAGTACTTTGCACGTTGAGTAGGATATATAGATGAAGGAAGTAGGTCAATCGTCCCTTCGATCCTCAGACAGGATAATGTATTATTATTATTTTAGATTTTAGAATTTTAAAAGATTGACTTAATTCTTATTGATATCAATATTTGTTAAGTAAGTGATTCAAGGTTGAAAGATGTGTGTGAGAGGAAAATGATTTTATAATTTATTTTTAAAATTATTAATTTTATTATTTTTTTTTCCATTTGTAATTTTTTGTTGATTGTATTTTTGCATAAATTTGTTTTTTAAATAATCTATTTGTAAATGTATGAAGCTATAAGACAATAGATTCTATTTTACTAATTTCATTATAAATGTACTATTTTTACTACACGAAAATTTCGTTTCTGAATTCAACAAAATTTTTTATGCTTGACGTTTTTTTTTTTTTATTACAGTGACAGTCTTACTTTTAATCTGGATATTGATTTAGAAGTATGAGCTCCAAAGTAAATATTAGCATTGGTGTTCATTCATTTAAAATTAAGGTATTCAAGTTTTTTTACTATCTGAACATCGGCTTGGCCGGCCATTATAAATACCTACTAATGGAAGTTAATTGCTTTAAATTGTGAAAACTATCAATTTAAAACATTATATATTCCATTATGACATTTAATTTAATAATTTAATAAATTTATTAAACCTAAGTTAATTACAACTACAGATAACTCAATAAAGAATACAGACAACTTTTAAAAAAATATTAAATGTTTTATCATTTTATGCATGTATATACTTTTTCGGGCAGAAACTGTAAAGTAAAAACTTTTTGATATAAAGAATTTTGATAGAAAATTAATTCTACTTAGTACTTTATAGAGGTAATTTTTTTGGATTTTGTAAGTATTTTTCACAAAAACGTGAAGAAAACTACCATTTATAAGGGAAATAACACGAAATATTATTATAAATTAAAAAATAAACTATTCATGGTTACCGACTATATATATATAGGTGATGTATAATATTTGAAACTACTAAAACTGACTGAAAATTATTACAAATTGGAAAATTTAAATGCCAGAAACGGGAAATTTATTCCAAATGTTTTTTTTATATCACTATGTATATTTATGTCATATTTTATAATGGCTATAGGTATAAATGCTAATAGTATTATATTTTATGTTGTGAAACTTCGCTCCGAATCGTTAAATGATTTATCATCACTTTCAAATTCAATATATACCTATCCACCACCAGTATCCTATACCCAACGAGCAAAATACTATCACCCACTACTCACTGGCTTTTTGTTATTCATTCGTAACATGAATGATGACTTATGGTCAAAATTAGTTTTTACCAATCTATATAATACTGATTCGAATCACGACACATTTTATTTATTATATATTAATTTTATCTATATATATAATATACTGTAATTTTTTATAATATACATTTATTTTTAAAAGACTTAAATTTTCTTGAATTAGATATAATTTTTAATATGTCTACTAATACATTATTCAATAGTGTGTTAAATAAATTATTTATTATTAATTTACAATTGAAATATTTTAATAAAAATGAACATGTTTGTACTAAAGGTGCCTATATAGGATATGTATAATTTTATTTTTTAATATTAGACGTTAACACTGCGTGTATTTAGTATTTCGTCTTCTTCGAATTATCATAGATAACGCCAAAACATTGTAAACCAACAAGATAAATTTGTATTTAGCCACCACAAAAGTATGCGAACATAATAATATGTAGTACCTATATGTATACACGAAAAAAAAATATAACTTTTTAAGAGTCAAATACAAAAACTATCATTGAAAGACTATAAGATGTAGTACCTACCTAGTTAAATTTAAGTCAATTTTTTATTTTCTAGATGGAGATTATACAGCTATATATACGAGTATTTTTTTTTTAACAATAACGATAATGACGCAAAATTACTCCATTGTATATGGTGTATTAATTATTGTTCTTATTAATTAAATTATGACATATAATAATATGACACACATTATATAACAAAATGCAATATATTTGTATTTTATTATGTATATATTAACATTACAGTGAGAAATTTTATAACAAAAAATTATATATTTTAATAAATGACACTTCACTTATAATTACATATATTACTTATTTTCAAAAGTGAGCATCGATTAGTGAATAAATTTAAGTTATTATTAACATTTTAATAAAACTCGATAATAAATTTGATGTATTAGAAACATAATAAATTACATATAGTTAAAACATCTGTGAGGAAATTACTATTACGAGTATAAATAGTTAATTTTTGTCCATTCAAAGTGAAGGTGAAAAAAAATTACTTAACTTAGGGTTGAGGATCAACATTTTATTAGGAATCAAGGTAACATTTTTCATTTAATTCGAAAATAAATGCAAAGAGAAGTTAAATTTATATAATTTATATTTAATTAATATTTCAGATATGCATTTATGTCCATATAATTAATATTTATTTTTTTATTATAAATAAAAAACTTACTTTTTGAATAATTAAATTAATTTACTTTAAATCAAGTTCTAAGTTTTAACTTTAACTAGTGAAGTCATTAATTGAATAACTTTAAACTTTAAACAATTTAATGATATGTTTTAATTTAAATCTACACCAAGACATTTAAATTTTAAATGGTTCGATAAACTTTTTATTTAATAACCACTAAAAATAATAAATATATATACAAATTTATTTAAAAAAAAATATAAAATATATTTTAATATAGTCTTATTGGTTTTTATTTTTAAAACATTATTTTGATTATAAACATCTATTATGACCTTTTGACTCCATTTCTGTTAAATTACTATATCAGATGAATATAAGTAACTATAGACATTAATATTTAATAGTCTTATTTATCATTGATTGTGAATTTTGAACGGCTTTATATAAACCTACATAAAGCAAACTTTATATGTTGTGTACAGTTATATTATGATAATTCAGGATATGACGAAATTTCCTTATCAATGTCAATAATGGCTGGAAACAGCAATCAATATTGAGAATTTCGTAAATATAGCGATATAGAAATAATATGTATAAAATTGATGATAAGTGAATAATATTATTTAATAATAATTATTAATTAAGTGTTTAATATTATAAAAACACTATGATATTTTGTCATTTATTATAGTTTTACTTTAGATTTTATTACATTATATAAAAGGCACAAATATATATAACCGCAATAATCATCCTCCATATAGATATCATTATAACTGCAAAACCAATAATATACGGAATAACAAAATAGCTACGCAAAAAATAACAAAATTTAATAGGTAAAACTCAAAATAGTGAATATTCAAAACGCTGACCTTTTTTTGATAAACATTGCATATGACAAATGATAATTTAAACACATGGTTATTGGGCATATATGTTATCAACTAAATAATTAAATAAAATAGATACATATATTTATACTAAATTTTCAAAATTAATATTTAGAAATTTTATATTTTATTTTTTCAAATAACTTTTGTATATCAATATTTTTATAAAATAAAATATACACAAAATATAATGATAATTTGTTAGAATGTTGTCACTCAACAATTTGGAAAATTATGGATAAATTCGAACAAAAACATACGGATACTGAAAAGAATTGATAATATAGATAATATAATATATAATATTAATATTAATTAATATTATAATATAAAATATTGATAATATATTAAAAATTAAAAAATACAGATACAATAAAATCATTATAAGAAAATAAATATTATAGAATTATAGATTATTTAAAGGCAGTTATTTTAATTTTATTTATTTATCTTTACAAGTATAATTTGTATTTTTCGTAAAACCTAGATACATTTTGTTTTTAAATTTTAAATTTAATATTATATGCATAATTTTTTATATTATTTAAGTAATTAATAATTTAAAATGGTACACAGCGATTTAAATATAATAGATAATAGATGATGAATATTAGAACGTTAGCTATTTTTTGTTTTATGCATTTTATGGTAGATGTTAATTTTTCAGAGTAGTTTTGATATGTTTAACAAAGATGAACATATCTTTTGGACTTGCCCTGTAATTGTGTGTATAAAATAAAATAGAATAAACGATATTAATAATTTATATTATCACGTAAACGTCAGTAAAATATTTTTTTGTTTTTCATGTCATTTAAAAATAAAATAATTTGTTTAAAATATTTTTCTTATTTAAGGCCATTTAGGCCCATAACCACTTTCACTATACTTCACTATGTATTTCTATCCAACGCTAATCTTTTTCCGTCCCTAACTTCCAGGAGCTTAATATATTCCTTGACTCGGTCACTTCATCGTTGTCTTGGTTGTCCTTTTAGTCTTGTTTCATCTAGTAAGCACATTGTAACCTCGTGAACTGGCCCTGTTCTCTCACACATTTCCTACCCAGCTAAGTTTCCGGATTTTAAAAATACCTACCTACTATATCGGATTCATTGAACATTTTCCTTAGTTGTGCGTTAGTTCTTCGTTCGTATTCATATAGGTACTTATATACAATATCCTTGATAGTATTTTTTCTTCAAATATTTCTCTTTTCGTATCCATTCATTTATAACCACGCTCCACGCACATATAATATATAATAGGTTTGATTGAGACTTTGTATAAGCTGATTTTTATTTTTCTTCATAATAGTTTTGTCATGAACAGTGATACTAAAGAGAAATAATACTTAATATCCGGTGTTATTCAACGGTTGATTTCCTCATAGCTATTCTCCCTCATATTTATGTCTACTTTAAGATATTAAAAGTTAAGTACTTTTCAAAATATCATATCTCCCACTGAAATTTAATTTTGACGATGTTGCCTCCGTAATACAATCAGGTTTTTAGTCTTGTCCTCGTTGGTGTTTAGTCCGATATATTTTTTTTTTTTCTTTATTAGCATATTTTCTGTATTTCATATTGAATCTTCTGTTTCACCCATGATAACTATATATATATATATACTTTTAGCGTATGCTGCCATCACCAAATATTTTCCTTCAATTTCAAACATGCAGTATTTTTTGTACCTCCCTCAGCACGACTCATGTGCAATATTGAAAAGTGCGTGATATTGTTTCTGTACATATTAGTCATATAATTTAAAAAAATAAATTGTATACACGCGTACAATATTTATTAAAAGAACAAGACAATTATACGGTATGATAATGTCTCACGTGTGTTAGAAAAAAAAAACAAAAACAGACACAGCAGGGCTGTGCCGCTGGACAAACTATTTATGTGTTCAACATATATATCTCAAAAATGCTTTTTTTGCCTAAATATCTTAAACCAGTTTCGACTGATCTAAATCTTTCGAGTAATTGTTTAAAAAATCATTGTAATATGATGAGAAAAACCTAGATAAACATATATCACAATATACTCGTATTTATAGTCATGAAAATAATTTTTTCTTGTTTTAGGTCAGTTCGATATATATTAAATAATTTTAAATGTAGTATTAAGTATAGGAATGCAACAAATAAAGAAAAAATTTGAGAATTATGTTTTTTGCGTTTCCTGAACGCGAAAATTTGAAAAAAGTCGTTGAATACCTACCTTTTTCATTTCATCGTGCCTATATTATTACATATACAATACCTATATTAAAAAGTGATCCGTATACCTAGAATATATATATAGATATATTCATACCTAAGTATGAACCTATATCTATACCTATAAGTATTTTATTTGAGAATAAATTAAATGGGTAGCAAAAATTTTGTTTAAGAATCACATTTTATTTTTAATGCTCCCAACAAATGATACAGATTATATTTTTAAAAAAACTGCATTATAATATAATGCAGTTTTTTTCAAAATTAAAAAAAAAAAATTTAAAAAATTATTATATTATTATAGTAGATTCTATAGCTAACCTATATGAGGTTTTGTGTGACAATTTATTTATTATATATATATATGTAATTATTGTTGTAATATTTACTTTATGTAATAATAGTCAAAGGTATATAATTTTAAAATTGACTATACGCAAACATAATATAATGTTTTAACTATATATAACTCAATGTTTCAATAATTATATTTTTTTTAAATTCTATTTACTCTGCACGTATTAAATATTAAAAAACAATGATACTATATGGCTATATTATTTTAATAAATATCGTATATTGTATATAAAAAAAAAAAATTGTAGATTATCAATTTTAATTCTAGTGGCGTGGCGTGAAAATTACCTTCTATATTAAATTTAACCTTCGTATACTGTTAAGACAACGCTTGTAATAGCACTGTTAACCCATTTCATATTATTATAATACACTAAATAATTTTATATATAAGTAATTGCAATTATTCATTTAACCACCGGACACTGTTTATTTAATATTATATATTCAAGACGTATGATTCAATGCATATCAATATCATAATAAAAATCATTTATCAATCATATAATAAAATATTGTAAAATATCAATAGGCATTCGATAATATTATGTTCAACAATCGAATATAATATGTAATAATTGCAAAATTAATTATTTTCGTCTAATTTTTTTCACATATCACACGAACGATTATCGTTTATCAATTGATACAAAAATTATACTAAACGCTACACTATAGAGTATATTATACAGATATATGTACAATAAACTTAATGGACATATATTACTGCACGATACGAATATGTCGAATATACAAAATAGTTATATAAAAAATATACTCACATAAAATTAATAAATCACAAAAAAAAACATCCGTTATTGATTATCATCAGTAAACTAACCAATATAATAGATACTTAAGGCTATAGTTATTTACTATACTATATAGTATATACCTATACCCAGTGCCGGATCTAGAGAATTTTTCGGCCGGGGCAAAAATAATTGTAGCACCCGCTTTTCAAATTTGAATAGGTAAGCAAAAAAAAAAAAGTCATTCGTCAATTTCTACCAAAATTTCTATTAAAAATTAAAAGTGATCAATGGGATTCCACTTCCAAAAGCGTTTTGCGCCCCATCATAATGGCGCCCGGGGCAAGTGCCCCGGTTCGCTCCCCCCTAGATCCGGCACTACCTTTACCTATAGTGTATCATCGCAATAACCCAGTTAATGCTATTGTCCACATAGTATTACATTACCCCATAATATTATTTATACCTTATAATATGTACATCACATAATATTATAATCTTTCTTTATTTGGTGTTTATATTATCATTGATTATAAATTTACACTATAATTATTTATATCATATTATAATCAATAATCAATGCTATAGGTATATTATATGATTTTGTACTTGAAAAAAAAAAATGAGAAATTTAAAATTACGCTGTAAACTAAATTAATATGACTGAAAACATACTCGTATTATAAATATACATAGGTAATGAAATGTGGGTTTTGATAGTGTGCAATTTAAAAACCTATATAACAAAAAAAAACAGAAACAACTGGATTAAACGTTGAATTTAGGTCAGAAATAAATTTATACATCGCAATATGTGATCAATTTTTTTTTAATTAAAAGAAGAAGGAGGAGGTCGCATTGGTATGTTGAACCTGCATCTGACAATATATATATTACATTAGATACCAAATCAACTATATATACACGACGAGGAAGTGAAAGTGCTTTTGATTTTGTGTTGAAATTTAAAAAAAAAAAATTTTGAAAGTTACAAAATACTTATTATTTCCTGATCAGTGATTTGCAAGATAAACTCCAATACTACCAATAGGTATCTATTAAATATTAGTTTATAATTGCCTAATGAATATACACATAAAATTCTAAGATATTTTAGTAATTTTTTTTTTTTTTTTAATAATATGCATACATTCATACATACAAACATACATAGATATAGTTACATAAATGTAACTTAGAACTCTTTTAGGGGAACGTGAAAAGCATTTGGTTTTCTTAATTCCTCCTCAAAAAAATTCTGATTGTGCACAACGTAAAAATTTATATTCGTTTTTAATATCTCTATAATATAATATTTTGAAATTTTATATAAAACATCAAATGTATATAATATACTGTATAGCAAATATATAAATAAACAACTTTTAAATTATATTTTAAGTGTATAAAATATGCAATACTTAAAATACTGTAAACATTTTATAAAAATAACTCAATAAAAATAAATAATATTTTTATCTTATAAGAATTACAAGACATGTTAGTCAATTATAGATTCAGAGTGGAGAGGGGCATCTCTGGGTTTTATAATAATGTATTGAAGATTATACCTACTTAAAATAATTTTTATAAATAGAAAAAATTTAATCCAGACACATAAAATTTGCACCAAATATTTACTGTGACATAATATTGACGTGATAAAATTAAAAAATATTTACGAATTTTTGGTACCTACCTACCAAATTCATAAAAAAATAGAAAAAAACGAAACTACCGAAAATAATGGAAAATTAAAAATTATTAGGTATAATATTATTATACTTAACAAATTCAATATTAAATTCTAAAATCACAAATGAATTATTAATTCCGAAATAACAACAGTATTAATGTCAAATATCCAAATTTTACCAGTGGAAGCATCGTTCACTCCCTCCAGCTTACACCTATGAATATATTTGATTAAAGTGATATAAAACAAATAATTGATAACATTTTTATGTACCTAAATCATTTTTAAGTTTTTATTCACATTTCACAACAGAATAACTAAAAGAAATTGATGCAAAATGGGTTTAACGTATATTTTTTTTTTTTATGCATTATTTTGATACTTAATTCAAATATGGAAAACTCTATAAATTTCCTTTTTGAATTACTATTTTTTGCCATTTTCTAATCTATTTACTGGTTAATGATTATGTAAAAGTTACGTGAACGATCAAGGTAATTCTTTTATATCCAAAAAAGTGATATCGGAGAATAAAAAAGTGCATAAGTATAACAATAATTTCGAAAATCTACTTTCCGAAAAGTATCATAAACTTTAACTATAATCGATAGGACCGCTATATTAAATAATAATAGTTTAGAAAAAATAGCTTATTCTAAAAGAACTTCCAACTTTATTGTACTAAGTACCTACCTATAATAAGGTAGGTATATTATAGTATCAACAGTATATATAAATATATTACATTCTACTGTAATTATTATACTATCGGTAAATCATGTTAATTTGAAAATTTCAAAAGATTACAACATAATTTTAGAAATATATATGATATTACACAACGTATACTTATATGTTATTTGATATAAAATAATAATAAAAAATCTATCTGTATCTATATGTTCCTCTGGACACTACATATTATATCCTTATAATACGTTTGTTGTACACTTATATTAATATTTACTGTAGGTAGGTTCTGTTAATTGATAAATAATTGCTTTTTTATGTCCGACTAATGTTTAAAATCAATATTTCAGTTGAATATCAATTTATGTGGACACTTTAAGGTATCTAAGTGATTAGTAATACTGTATTTATAATGAAGATTGCTCAAAATATATAGATGTACATATATTAGCACATTAGAGTCCATTAGACATCATAATGTCAAATAACTTAAGTTTTGACGAACTATTTTTATTAAACTGCTCACTGAGTAATAACTAATTGTATACAAAAATAAATATTATTTCATTCAAACAATATTGTATTCTGTGATTTATTAAAATTAATACATTTTTTTAAATTATTTTATACAAATAGGTACTAGTTTATACAATATTGTATTTATTTACAATCTTGTTTTGATTAATTTCAACCAAATAGACAAATGTAGGTAATCCCAGTAAATCAATGAGTTTTTAAAGTTCAACGGATCAACCTTTCGATGAAAACGTACAATTTTATTTTAATTAATTAACTCAAATATAATTATTGCTATACTATTACGATTGATTTTTTTAGGATAGTTTTTTAATTGTATCGTTATTAATTAATCTAGTAAAATAATTCTTTAAAATAAATATTATTTTGCATTATAACATTAATAGAAGTAAATAGGTACCTACTCGGCGTATCTTAAGCCGATCTACCTATAATACACTCTATTTTAATCAAAAATATATTCATAGTTTTATACATTATATAGCTTTATAATAGGCCTAAAGATGACCAAATGGTCTGAAAATCGATGACATATGGTGAAGAGTGACGAAAATCAAATAGTGTTTAGAAACTATTTTTAATCATAAAACATAATTATATTTTAAGGAATATATTAAGATCCAAAGTAATTTTTCTTAATTCAAATGTTATAAACAATATTATATTATTTAAAATCTATTTTAACTGAAAATAAGCTCGATTTTCGTTATTATTATTATTATTATTTTTTTTTTACGAAAATATTTAGCCTGTTACTTTTGACCATGATCTCCCCTATATATTTTAGATTGTACGATTTTTATACTACGATACAAATATATACATATAGTACAATACTAAACTAGATTTAAGTAATACCTATTAAAACATTTCGTCTTTTTTTTTTTTACGAGCTATATAGTACTTATTTATGAAGTTATGTTATCGGTTTTGAGTAAAAATAGCATCATGCAATTCTGAAACTAGTTTATACTATAATACAGAGGCTAGTATTCAACCAGATCGCGTGAACGATACACTACAATTATACGAAAAACTAGGTAATAATATAATAATGGTATGGTACTATATTATAGTAAATAATATATTATATTATGTACAACTTTACGAACATGTTTTTTTTTTTATTAAAAAAAGTTAAACACTTGGCTATATTCGAATGTTTCACGTATAATAGTTCGTATAAATAAAATAAACTAGCATCGTGAAAATTATGTATGTATCCAAGTGCCTAACTATATCTTGCAGCTACATTATTTTGTACTCAATAATAATATTATAAAAGTATAATAATATTAATAATTATGCAGTAGTCATGTTTCCTTTTTCCTGATTTTTTTTCTTAGCGTAATGTTATTTAACACTAAATTTTAAATAATTATTATTCAAGTTATCGGGTAGGTACCAATTATTTTTTTAGATAATACATTTCTGTTTAAAAACCTATTAAAGTTTACGTCATTTTAGGTTTTATAAATACTATTCAAGTATAATATGTATGGTTATAATTTTCGTTTTTCCACCCAATTTATGTTATAATGACTTATTTACTCGATAATATTTAGATGAAATATAGTTAAAGCTGACAAATGAAAATGAGTAACGAAAACCAGGCGCGGATCCAAGAAGAGAGTGGCAAAACATATTCCCTTAATATCAAAAAACCATGCACTTATAATCATGAATTCGGAACGTAACCAAAATGTAATCTCAGAACATAAAATGATCCATTTCATGACGTGTTCTGGAACAGTACTTTATATTGAAAATTTCAAGTATTTGTTTGGAAACAGTACTTTGATTAAAAAAAGTTCCAAAGATTTGGCCGGTTATATATTTATACACTTGTAACTTACCCATAACAATAAAATTTATACAAATCTCAAAAACTATAATTCATATAATTAATAGCCCAAAATTGGAAAATTGTTTTTGAATAAATTTTATCTTGTTAATTTGTTAAAACACATCATACTCTGTTTAAATGCAAGCATATAAAAAAAGTATCGCATCTGAATAAATTACAATGTTATATTAATAAAAGACTATATTTTAGTTTTAAATTTACAAATGGTAAATATATTACAAATCGTAAGCGCAACTTGTGACTTTTTTTAGAAGAGGGGAAAAGCAATATTTTCCTAAACTCCACCCCCCCCCCCCCCGAAAAAATTCTGACTATGCATAAATTAAAATTACTTTTATATTATCTCTATAGTCACAATAATCATATTTGATAATATGATACTAATTTATACACTAATAAAACCTTAAAATATTATCTTAATATTCTTTTAAAAAAAAAAATATTCTCTAAAATACAAGCTAAATCGAGGGCAATTGAATAAAATTTTCACCAAAAATTAAGTAATCACTTTGAATAACGGAAAATAAGCAATAAAAACAAAAGGCGTCAAGATACAAATAATTATGGAAGTTAATTTATATTCCCTTTATCGATAGTATATTATTATTAATTATGACAGCTTTATTTAGTTATTTCCCCTACATTTATAAAATATTTTAGTTAAAAAAGGTAGTTTTTCCTAACGCATAAGTAATCATTACTGAAAAATTGAAAATTTCATTTGAAATTATCAATTAGAATCAATTTGCTATCAAAAACTTATTTACTCCAAAACACCTCAACACGACTCCTTGAACTCAAAAAAATGTTTACATGCATTAAAAACCACATTTTAAAATCAAAAAATTCCTTGCTTCACCAGGAGTCTACAATGTTGTTTGCGTAAATTTTCCACATATGCAAAATTAATTTTGTTCTATAAATTCTGTGATCGATAAATCGTCCCCATTTTTTAATTTTTACCCTAGTCAATTAAAATATGTAAAAACCTAAAAATCCACTCTCTAATCATAATATATATTATATACCTAATCTACAACATAATATCTTGAAATAATTCTATACAAAACATCAAATGTGTGAATAATATATAGCAATTATATAAATAAACAAATTTTAAATTATGAGGTGAGTATACAAAACATTTTATAAAAGTATCTTAATAAAAATAATAATATACATTTTTGACTTACAAGGATAAAAAAAACAGATAGATAAGCAGATAGAAGAATTTCTTGTTTTTACAATGAGATAGTTAGAGGAAATTTAAAGGATATATATCTAAGCGTAAATAAAAATTATACCTACCAAAAATGATTGTTATAAATATAGGAAAAACGTAATGCTAAAACATAAAATTGCATCAAATATTTACTGTAACATACCTAATATCGATAACGTGATAAAATGAATTTTTTTACGAACTTCGATACCTATCTTACAATAAAACTGGAAAAAAATGAAAATTACTTAAAATAATAAAAAATAATTAGATAGTTAAAAATTTGAAAATAATACTACCAACTTTGCTCAGTTTTTTTGTTTTTTTGAATTAAATACCTAGGCATTTTATACAACAGTCCTAGTATATTTAATATCAGATAATTGCTACAAATCACAAATGTATAAAAAATAATATAAAGTTTAAATATGTATTTTCAGAATATCAATGGGGGCATGGTCCTTTCAAAATTTACCAGAGTGGGCGGCCCTCCCTTCTCGCTGCCACCAGTTTACACCCAAGTTACAAATATTACTATAATTATAGTAATAATAAATAACTGCCATCTACCATTGAACCTTCTAAAAATACAAATGTTATTATAATACATAATCGATTTTAGGAATTAAAACGGTTGTGGGATGAACGTCGAGTTCGTTTGTATTTAACGTACAAAAAGGTCAACGTTCCGTTTCGGAACTTTAAGTTATGCGGATAAATTTCCGTTTCAGAAATTCAGAACTTTGTGTGGATCGAATAAAAATATCATTGTTCCGTTCTGTAACAAATATGGAATATTGTAAATCTTCAATATAGTTCTGAGTCCACATGCTTATATAATATATTATAATATAGACATGTTATCATTGGACAAATGGATAACCACAAAATCAGTCAAAGGTATGCACCCTCCGCTGAATATTTCCGGATCTGCCCTCGATGTAAACACGATTAAAATAACATATTATGTCCGTGGTGATAATTCATTAAAATTTTAACTGGCGAATCCTGAAATTAATAGTGATAATATTGGACAGGGCACGCAGGGCTGACAGTATATACTGGCATACGAGTGATTTAGTTTTGTTTGGAAAACAAAACGTGCACGGGTACTGTGTATCAAGGCTGGGCATTAACGAGTTAAAAGTTACAATTAAGTTAAAAAGTTAAGTTAATTTTAATTAAGTTACTTAATAAGTTACTTTTTTTTTATTAAAATTAACGTGTTAACTTCAAGTTAACTTTATACAAAAGTATCTAAATTAAGTTAAATTTTGCCCGAAGAACAATGCACATTTTTTACTTTTTGGTATCGCTCACGCACACGCCACGATACGTTGGCCGTTCACGAATATTGGGCTGAGCCCGGTCTTTTTACCTACATGGAGGCTGGTATTTATGTCCATCCAGTATAGAAAATATATTGAAGTAGTAGGTACTGCTTATTTTACACTATATTAGTGTGAATCAAACAATAATGTAGGTATCTTGGCAGTTAGAAGTTATTTTCTGATTTCTTATATTTTATGCATGGGTTTTAAAACGACGTGTTGTATTTTTATTTGTACATGTACCTATACACTTTTTCAGGCAAAAGTCCCGAGTAGTTTTTTTGAGCGTAAAGAATAACCATCCTTTTTTTATACCTTTTTAGGATATAATAGGTAATTTTAACGTTTAACTAAGTCAAGTTACTTCTTTTTCAAAGTTAACTTTTAACTTTAAAAGTCAATAAAAAATATACGAGTAACTTTTAACTTAACTTGGCTTATATTATTTTCGATTAACTTAACTTAACGAGTTAAAAATAATCGTTAACTTGCCCAGCCTTGCTATCTATATGTATGAGTTTAATTTGTTTACAAAAAACATTGTTGTTTCCGTATATACGTGTAACGTGTACAATATTGAAATATGTATTGTCGAAACGAGGAGAATAAATAGAGATATTGTTGTAAGTACCTATAAATAGGTGCCTAATGTTAAAAATGGCCAAAACCGATATCGGTCACGTGAAAATATTCATGAAGATATAATTTATAGACAGTATATACACTGCAAGCGGAATAAACAAACTAGAACTGTTTTTTTTTTTTTTATTCTGTACAGGTCCACTACAACCGACAAATATTCCAATATCTCGTTATATTTTCGCGATGCGGTGGTAAATACGATATCGAGACCAAGGACAAGGATACACGTACAATATAATATACAATGTTAGTATAATTATTTACTATACATAATATTATATTTTTAGGATTTATATACGAACATTAACAAATATGCATTAAGTATATACTATATAGGTATCGTGTTATATCAGACCGAGTAAATTGCATAATTTGCACACTTTATACTGTCCTTCCTCTAAATTATATAGGAGCTATTTTATCGGTTTTTTTTTTATTCTTAGCGTATCTATTTATAGTACCGATCGACCGGGAAAAAAAAAACAATTTGGAATAAAATCTTAATGAATCCATTATTATACTAATATATATATATATATATACAGTGCTTATGTACAGTTAATAATACGGTACAAATTACTTTATTTTTTTTTTAATCAAATTTCGTTAAATTGTAAAAAAAAAAAAATACTATTACAACACTATATAATTTTATTTTTAATACACTCAAGGAGGTTTGAATGTCGTACACGCTGATATCAATTTTGTACATAAGAAGGTGTTTTAAATAATATATATTATATTTTGTATACCGACATACAAGAATAAAACATGATATATATATTATTACATCACTACAATTTACGATGTAAAGTAAATATGTTTAAATGTACAGTTCTTTTGTATTGTTTATAATACATATCATATGATATAGGTGCCTATGCGTTTTTAACCGTATTTTATGATGAAAAAAACTTACCAGCGTATACTCACTTAAATCGTCGGAAATTTAACACAATAGCGCCTACTTTAGAAAAGGAATTTTTCGAGTTTCGGTTTTAATTGGATATTCCGTTTATAAATTAATGTAAATAAAACTTAATAATAGCTGTACCTAGGTACAACGTAGATAATAGTAGATGATATAAACCAACATTTTTTCATTCTTTTTTCCATACCTAAATTTTTTATAGATAATGAAAATATTTCCATGCATTAAGGCAGAATTTTAAATCATCAGTCAAGTAATGGTAAACGTTAATAGTTTTAATCTTCCCGTCTAGATAATAAAATGCAATAATTATATATACATTTAAAAAATAATTATTACACTGCCGGTATAAAGTAATTATTCCATACCATCTACATTTGTGCAACACAATATTAAACTATTTACATATGTTGTACAGTGTGATTCTTTTACATATTTATATTTAATTTTACTTCAAAGTACCTACTCAAATTTGCATCTCGTATATTTTTGTATTTCAAATTTTTGCCTGTTTGATATTTTTCAGAAACATATATTTTTAACTTCATATTCTGACACACATTACTCTTCTGAAATTGTATACCTGCGTTTGTAGGTAAAAAAGTTCAATATTAAACAAATATTTTATATTGTATTTTATCAACATTTAAAAAAGTTCAGAAGAGCGGAGCGTCGTACACGCAGGGAATAAAATATTGTATTCCTTATTATTCCTTCGCTTCTTCTATAAAATATTTATGCTAATAAATAATAAACTGTTAGTTGAATATTAGATTTGTATATCTATACACCAATTAAATATAGGATAATCCTTAATATTACTAGGTATATTTAAAAAAAAAATAAATAAAGAAATAAAAAACAGTAAACACTTTACTTTTATTTTTCGTAAAAATGTAAATTAAATTTCGAATTATTATTCATACATACAAAAACTAATTGAGCTATTGATGTATTAATATATTTAGGAATAATATAATTTTATATAATGTTCAAATATATTTTATTCATAATTTTCACAAATCAATAATAAAACAAATATCTACGTATTATTGTATTTTCATTATCATTACTAATATTATTGTTAGTTTTAATTTATTTCACTATACATTTAGAAATCGATCCTAAATATTTTTAAATATTAACAATTTTTATAATAATAATGAATATTTACTAGATATATTTATACTGATTTTTTAGAAATAATTTTATAGAAATGGATCATATATATATTTAGAATATAGATAAAATCTATGAATAAAAAGTCCTTTAGGTATTAGGTACCCTATACAATGCACATAATATATATCTTCATTTATATTTTAAAAATTGTCTTAGCTCATAACTAGAAATTTTTTATATTTAATTAAATAAATAAAGTTACTTTTATTTGTATATTAATTTTTGTTTTTTTTTTCCATTTAGATAAATATATATTATGTATAAGTAGGTATATTAATCTCAAAAAATTTTAAATGGGAATATTTAACTTGATACTAATTTTTAATAAGTTACACTCCATTTTTTTCTTACTTAACTTTTTGAGTTAACTAAAATTAATAATAAAAAAATTACGATTAATTTAACTTATTCTTATCAGTTATCTAAATAGATTAATATATATAACATAAAATATATTAATAACTTAGAGTTTAAAAAATATTGATAAAATTTTCCAGCCTTGAGTCATAGCAATCTGTAAATGCATTATTTATGTACCTATATGTAATATTTATCAAGATAATAATTTCAATCAATATTAGCTACTATTTTTCCTTGTATGATGATAAACTAAACATTTATTAATAATTTTAAAACAAATTATCCGATAGTTCGGTGTCAAATTATAATCAGCTGTGAAATGTAGATGTTTGATATAATATTATTATAGTTAAAACATTATATATATTTGTTATTTATTTTAGAGTTTGGCCCTATATTCAAATTGTGCGGCCTTCTATATATCTATATCTATATTTTAATTTATATTTTTCAGAGTAACGTCAATATTTAGTATAGTTATATCTACAGCATTATGTGAAATATAGTTAATAGATTGTTATTTGAACCATTATAGAATATTATCAACAATATAGCACATCTAAAAATATTTTTAAAAAATTCAAAATAATATTTTAAACATTTCGTTATGTAATAATCGTACATATCTATTTAACAATTCTAAAAATTTATAAGTCAATAGAATTTAGTTGTATATTTTATATTATATATTATATGTCACTATAGTACCCTAAATATTAAGTACCTACCTATAATACCTTTATATACATATATATATATATACATATACATATATACATATATATATATATATACATGTTATGTGAGTAATACAATTTCAATTTATCAATTACCATAAACGTATAATATTGTATAGTTACTTAGTAGGTATACTTAATTATTTATAAACTTAAAATAATTTTATTCGAATAATATATTACTAAAAAGTCGTCAGTAAATCTTAAAATCGTTTAAAATTTGAGATGTATAATGAGTTCAATATAGAAATAACGGTGGGTATATCTACCTACTCAAAAAGTTTCAAAGAATTACTCTAGTATTTTGAGGTTTTAATATTTACATAAATAGCTGTGGATTTATGTTAAAATCCGTTAAAATTATATCCGTAAGATAGGAATAACGATGAAAACAAATATTAATAGTTTTGACACGTGGTATATACGTGAGTGACCCAAGTATGAAATGCTGAAATCAATGGTCATATTCGTATAGATATGCATAAATAAAGCTATAATGCTACTATGTCGACTGGAAATTTGCATTCCAATTATTTTAAATAGTAATCGTTTCTAACGACTGTTGAAGTACAAATCAAAAAGAGTAGGTCATGGTAATCGTTCATATATCACTCTAAAATGTCAAACGTTTTTTATTAGCCAAATAGTAAAATCAAAAAAAGGAGCTAATATATAGAATAGGTAAATAGTGAAAGTTATTGCATACTAAAATTATTAGTTTTAAATTTGCATTGGAAATGAAATATGTCAATAATAAATTAATATAGGTATCCTATGTATATTATATTTCAATAAAATCGATTTGCATACTTTACTTATATAACAATATATAGAGTGTAGCAGGACCAATGCAAATTGTAATTTGACCAATAAAATAACTTTTATTCTACTTAATATACATTTTGAAGTTTTTTTTTTTTCTTAATAACTATTACACTTTTGAGCTATATTATATTTTAAAATTTTTAGGAACTTGAATTAAAACATTTTAATTGTATTCCAATTAAAAAAAAAAACATAAAATAGGTATCAATACGTTTTGTAAATAAAATTTTTAGAAAAAATATTGGTAGTAAATTATTTACTAAGGTATAAACTTTACAAGATATCATCTATTTCTAAAATTATTAGACCTAAAATAAGACC
The DNA here is from genome assembly GCA_025469235.1 of Pemphigus obesinymphae. NCBI lineage: Eukaryota > Metazoa > Arthropoda > Insecta > Hemiptera > Aphididae > Pemphigus > Pemphigus obesinymphae. The sequence continues at coordinate 189,065 of JAIPRL010000110.1, forward strand.
TTTTCTTTTGCTTTATATTTTCCCTTTTGAATGGAATCATCATTTTGCTCTATAAGGACCCCGTGGAAATAGTGAAATACCTTTTTTTATTTTGTTTTTTTTTAAATTTTTTTTTTTTTACTCTTATTATATCAGGCCCACAAAATATATCTTACCCTAGACCCCGCAAATTCTTGTGCCGGCAATGTTGATAATATAATAGTTGTTCTTTTTATTATTTAAACCATATATAAATAAAATTTTAATACAAATTTATATTCATTTAACGAATAAAATGTTCACATTTTCACAAACTTAAGTGTTAGTTGGTATAAAATAAATAAACGACTGATTCTAAGCAAAAAAATCACAACGAAAAAAAAGTTGCAAATTAACTATTTGTAATTTTATACTTTGAGCAGAGCGAAGAATCTATAATTATTGATTTGTCTATTGATGACTATGATATTTATTATTTTTGCTAGACACAACTTTTCGTGTAGAAGAAGTTGGAGAAGAGTAATTGTATAAGGAACTTTTTTGATATCTAATTCGATTTAAATGGTAGTTTTCAAAGGTCATTGTTTGATTTCCCCAGTAGTTTTTGTAAGCATAAAAAAAAATTACACCTTTTATAACGGAACATTTTTTATAAAATAACAAAGTTGAGATGGTTTATATTTATTACTGAAATAGTATATATATAGTGACGTCATACAATTTTACTTACTTTCAGATTCTGGGCGAAAAGAGCGAGCTAGTCATTTTACAACGATATGTTTATTTCTGGGAGTAGTTTTTCAGAAGACTTGATCCAATCAATTTATGTATAACCATTTTCTGATAAAAAATTGCTCCTAGTTTTTTTTATAGAAGTTATAATTATAACATGTATATCTGTTACACCAAATTCCGCTTGAAATCGGTTTAGAGAAATCAATAATTTTATCTTTAGTTTTAAATTTAGTATATTATCAACTATCGGTATGATACCCGACCAGCAAACTTCTTTCACCTCCTATTTTCCACTTTGTTTTTCATTGTTTATAAATTGTTGTATTATACCGCTAGAGTGTAATAACTATTAAAACGAAAAGATATTGAACAGAACAAAAGTTATTGTATTTGTTATTAATAGTCCTGTTACACTCTGTATATATTCTATGCACGACGCATGGGTGGGTTATCATAAATAAACTAATTTTTAATAAATTTAAAATCACATTTACTATATTGACATTTACAATAACCGCCCACCATATCGTAACAAGATTTCAGTTAAACTATACACTATACACTTTCTGTCTATGGAATAAAAGTAATCGACTATATAATATTATTACGAATAATAAAAATTGTATACATGATAAAAACTTATCCTTTATAAGTATGTATCAAAAAAATATTTTTAATACATATTTTCCTTTATAATTTTGATATATATATATATATATATATATATATATATATATATATATACTTGTATCAATGACTTTTAAATTTTAATTATCTTTAACATTAATCATACATTATACTTTTTGCGACCAAAAAAGTACCAATTTATGTTTAGAAACTTAAAACTAATTGAAATTTTATTTAAAGATACTGAGAAAAATTGCCATTGTCAGTGCTAGCACAATACTTTTTTACTACATACCTCGGTAGGTAATTATTATTAATAACATGTATAATTATTGGTATACACTACAAGATACAATGAACACGAAATATAAGCATTTTTTTAATGTCAAGTAGGCAGTAAAAAATTAAGTATCTATATAGTATTTTAAGAAAAAAAAAAAAGAGAAAAACAGAATATTAGTTTACTAACAATACACCTACTTAGCAATGTGTAAATAAGTGATAACCGTAATTCCTTCAGTAAACCAAACTTTTAGAAAATCAAAAAAATTGATTTAAAAAACTAATCTAGTGAATTTTAACACACAAAATCAAAAACATCACTAGTAGGTACTATAGTTTTATATTAAAGTAGGTATATTATATTCAAATGGACTTCACATTTTTTTTTTATTAAAATTCATTCAAAGCAAAACCCAGTAAATTCTGAACTTTATCACGAAGATATCATTTGTAATAAATATTTGCTTATAATATAAGAATCTATAACTTTATACTATATATATATATGTTTTGAATATAATTATTTTCGTTTTATAATATAATTAATTATAGTATATAATTTATAGCCTGTAAAAATATTAATTACAAATACTATATTATTTCAAGTTTTCCTAAAAAAATGTTTATTATTAATCTGCACACTTTTAATTTTTATTATTTTTATTACATACCTACAGAAAAAAAAAATTATATAAAAATATATATCGACTATATAAGAAAATTTTAAACTTAAAGAACAAATATAGACATTAGCAGAAAGATATCATAATTGGCAATGCATTATAACCAAAATAAACATAATAATAAACTAATAATTATAAATTCTTTAAACAAATTATAATATTATTGCAAATAATTCAGTTAAACAATACAAATTTATTGTATAACTGCGATAATTGGCCGCCATTGATAAACAAAAATAACCGTTATGGTCATTACGTTTTTTTTGTCTCTAATCTGATTTTAAGAAAAATATGAATTTACTATTTATTTTCTTATACGAGTATATACCCTATATTATAGTCACGTAAAGAATACTTTTATTTTGTATTCAAAACGAATTCGAACAAATAACTATAAATTTATTCAGAATTCCTATACATATTTGAATAATTTTCAAAAAGTATATTCAGAATATTTATAAAAATATTTAAGTATGTACATTTTATGGGTTAAAAATATTGTTTATTTTGATTTTACATTGTCTGAAAATTTATCGGTACAGGTAGTAACTATTTTCAAAATATTTCTCTGATAAAGTATTTGAATTAAAAATAAAAATAAATAAATAATATAAATTATAAATGTATATTGTATATTCTACAAGTCTACTAATTGTTACATTTGTTTTCAGTGATAAATTTAGTGGATTTATGGGTTTTTATGACGATGAAAATTCATAGATAATCAGGTAATTAACTCACCAAGACTCGGAAAAAAATGTGAGCGTAGTAAGTTTACCGGGTAAATGTTAATACAACCATTTTTTGTTTTTATAACATAATTTCATTATTATTATCTGTGAGAAAAATCCTTATGTTTCAATCTTACTGAATTGTAAATACGTGATAAATTATTAAGGTTAATAACATTATAACATACCAGTTAGGACTGTGAATTTAATGCACTAAAAACAAAAATGTATTTAAAATCTTAAAAACATATAGTTAAAAAGACACTAAAAATCCAAGTTTTAATAAATATAATAGCCAAAGATTTTTATATTAAAATAAAATATAATAATAAAATAAAATGAATTTTTTGATGATGACAATTAAAATAATAATCATATAGCTGGTAGATACATGTTTTAATAACGCGGTAGCTAATAAAAATATCATAAAATACAATGAATAAAAAAAAAAAAAACACAAACAAAAAAATCACCCAATAGTCAAAAATATCCAAAAACTACAAAATAAGAGTTTCAAAATGTATTATAATTTAATATACCCATGATTCCAACTTTGTATTAAGTAATTGTCTAAGTCTATCAATTAATTTGCAAATTAAAAAACAAATTCACGATCTCACTTATATATAACTTATAGGTACGTATATAGATTTAAGATTGTAATTATTTTAACTCTAAATTTAACCAATTTCACGACTAAAGTAATAATTATATAATTTATAAATTAAGTAAAAATTAGGTATATATAGGTATAATAGTCCATTAATGTGTATTTATCGTATGATTCGTTTTCAATTATCGTTTTGAATAAATCATTTAAAGTGAATAAAACGTAAAACAGTACGTATAATGTACGTAGTTACCCGAAATATCCAGACTCCAAAGTGATCATTCAGGATGAATGACGAACAAAATTATTAATACTAGTCCGACTTTCGTTCAATGATTCATCTATATTAGCTCATTAAAATGTAGTAAACCACAGTAATCATCATTATTTCTTTATCAGTGATTTAATGAATTTAGAATAATGTACCTATAGTTAGATTAATTAATTTATAATATATAATATATTTTATTATACAAATGTATCGTTTTGGATGATATGGTATACATAGTTTTAATACTAAATATTTTATTCAATTTCGTTGGACTTATTTTTAATGCTTAGAGTAAACCATGTAAATGCACATTAAATGTATATAGTGTTTATATATATAATACAACAAATAATGTATGAACAATATAATACTACATTTTATACAGAATATTAATTGTGAAATTTTAGGTAAGTAAACAGTTTAAATACGTATAGAATCTAAATACTAGTATTAAAACGAAACAAATAACGATAAAACGAATGATACAATGAGAGATATTTATATTTTATAATAAGTAATCTTATTAACTTAATATTTATTGATTATGTGTTCAAAATGTATTTTTATTTTCACGTAATAACAATGTTCGATGAGATTTACCAGTAAAAATGAGCGATAAATAATATACTTAAATCTGCATACACCCGAAAAATCTACCAAACTCTGCGCATATTATTACCTGTGCATAATTATTATTCGGATTTTTTAAATTTCTTACTCTAAATAATCCATAAATCCATTATCGTTGAATACTGCAGTATGGAAATATAAGAAAATACATGAAAAACCCATACATTTTTCATGAAAATGTACTCAAAAAACGATACCACATATAAATAAACGGAGACAAAGTCTAGGTGTTGAATTTATTTTCCGCCCGCATAGATCATAAATTTTATTCAGTTTTTGAGAAAACTAAACAAGTTATATTTTTTTAAGTACACGTTACATTATTAAAAATCCATATTTCACATAAATTACAATAAACTTTAAATGGATAAATTATTATACCAATTTATTATTTAAATAACTTTTAAATTTATCGTGATTAAATGATACGTGAAAAGCATTAATTTATACGTACGAGTATATCATATTACCCCAAATTGTGATCGTGACATTATATCTACATAATACCATCCACAGGAAGATTTTGTGAGACCTACAGAACGTTTTTAGACATTCCCGTTTTAGTTGTGAACCGATTGAGAAAGTCGGATCACGGTCTACAGACTTCCTACTCAAGTTCGCACCGTCTTCTCAATGACATTAATATATGGGAATGAAATAAGGACCTATTTATAAATGACCTATTATGATCGACTGAGTACCTGATTATATTTGTCATCTCTCATTTCCCAGACGAGTTTAGTACTTTCCCGAAAAGAACTTCCTGATAGCAACTAACATAGAATTAAATAGGAGGTATCCGGAGCGGTATTCGCTATTAGAAATGTATTTTATATATATTTACCAGGAATAAGTAGCAACTAGTTTAAAAGTTTCGTTTTTAATTTTTTTTTAACTAACTTTTAATTTACAGATTTTTTTTTTCTAGGAATAGTACTTTACTTCATGACCATACAAATTGATTTTAGCTTTAATACTTCATCTAAGTATCTACTATAACTACTGATTTTTCGAAAAAAAAAACTTTTTGAGTAAAATATATTATTTCTTAAAGTAATTTTAGAGTTAAAATACATACTATAAAAATATATATAAAGGACAATATCAACGGCATCTAAAAAAGTAAATGCCGTTTAAAAAAGCAAAAAAAAAAATTTCTTGTGTTACAATATTGAGCAATATAACTAAAAATAATGCTTATTTAATATATAATACCTATATAATAGGTATAGCACCGATAAGACAAAAAAATATGTCTCCAAAATATTCTCCTACATATATTTTATAATAGATAATTTGCTTCTAAAATTATTTTAAAATGCCTATTTATTTGTTTTTTGTAAATATGTTTCTGTACAAATTTTGTGATCATACATCAATAAAAAGTTATATTAATACAGGACTATATTTTATCCTTCTATTTTTAATATTTGTATAATATTAATACTTAATACTTAATTATATATATACATAACCTTTTAATTATGGATGGTGTTCTTAAGTTATTTGCTTTTCACTTAACTTACTTATATATTTATGTTTAACTAAAGTAAAACCTAACTTTAACTAATTATTTAATAAAAAAAATAACTTGCCTATTGCACAGCATTGCCATATTTACTAATAACGGTAAATTGTAAGTACAAAATTGATTAATAATCATTTGTAAACAAATACTACGAGTATTATCTGTAATACTATAGGGATTTCCTATATTCATATATTCTTCTCCTAGCATCTATAATTCTTTTAGAGTTTTTATCATCCTTATTGTACACCCCTCTACTTCTCCCGGTCTTCCATTCTTGAATTTCAATAGTTTTAAGATCTCCTACTATATCTAGCACCTCTTCTTTGGTCTGCTTCGTGACTCTTTCCCTTCAGGATTCCATTCCCCTACTACTTTGATTGTATCATTACATTTTCCAACCACTGTGTTCTTCAGTCCTTTATGTAGGTTGTACTGTGGCGCTAATTCAATTTTATCCTGGAATTATTTATTGAATGTCCTTCTATGTTAAATTTTAATTTTAAACTTAATAAGTTTAAATTATCGTTTGTTAACTATAAACTTTTATCTGAATAAGATTTTGGGTAAATTTAACTGATTTGAGTTAATTTTTTGTTAATTTTCCCATATTCGCAGCATTAATTCGAGCTCGCACTTATAGTAAAATGCATTATCGTACCTAGCTATTGTAAAAGTTAATGATGGAGTAATGGAAAAAAAAAATTTAAATCATAAGTAGGTAGGTAGATATATTTGAAGGCCTAGAATGAAAATATTATATTTAAAAAATAAAATATTTTTAGTATAGATGTATATTTAAAATTCATCTTGTATAAATACTAAATAGTACTTATATTATGGCCAATATACTATTGACTTTATTATATACTCTATGTATATAATATATTAAACGCTAACACTTATGTATACTATAATATTATATAGTTAAACATATATAATTAAATTCTAACATAATATATTTTACTAATAAATAACTAAATAATATTTTCTAGCTAATAATAATATTGAAACACTTATATAGGTACATTTATAAATACCTACTATATATCTCTACCTACATTACATATGTACCTACTATACTTACATATTACGTACAAAAAAACTAAAGAAAAGTGTTTCACTAGCTAAATAAAATGACATCATTTTTATTATCTCGGAACATTTATGCAAAGAGGGGTAAATTCATTATTCACCACAAAAATTTAATGTAGATACTCATAAGTAGGTACCTATATATACATTTTAACTAATTTGTTACCTATTTTATAAACTCAACGAACTAAGTCGGTCTTTTACCTATTTTAGATTTAAACTATGGTTTTACATTTATTTATAGTATACACGAACTATAGGTAAATTATTAAGTCAAGAATTTAAAAAAAAAAAAAGGATTTTATATCATTAAAGAACGTTTAAAATTAAAATTTAACCTAGACGACTATTATATAGCATTACGGCAAAGGCGATTTATAGTAGATATTATTATTATTAAATAATTCGCTTGAAATTAGTCATGAATTCGAAAAAAATTATTGTTTCATTTCAATTATACCTACACTCGAATAATATTTATTATACATACAGGACAGAGGTAGGTACAGCTGCTGTTATATGACTGCAAAAAAAAAAAAAAAACGCATAGGTACGCACGTAGAATATACATTTGTAGATAATAATATGGTAAAACAATTTTAACTTAAATATATTTAATATTATTTTTATATTAGTATCATTGAACCCTAAAAACGTGCAATATCGTTTTTTATTATATTATTTTTGAACATGCGTAAAGTTATATATATTATCATAATTTATTATATCAAATAATACTTTAAAAAATATTTACAATTTATTTACTATTTGTATATATACAATATACATATTTATATATATATATATATATGAGTACTTGTAACTATTTATAATTATTATATTATAAGCCAGCAGTCACAATATCACAAAATTGTATTTTGCGTACCTAAACGTATTTCAACAACTATGTCTCGTCGTATTCAGTACATACCAGAAACTAATCGTCTAAACTAAGACGCATAATTAAAGTGTATAACATTGTGACTTCCGATTTATAATATAATGCATGTAAAATATATATGTGTACTTTAAAATTATAAACATATTTTTAATTTTAAAACAATATTAGTTGTTAAAAACATATATAATTGAATAAGTTCAAAAGGTCACAATAATAGATGTTCTCTGTAAAAATAATTTAATTGAAATATTTGATAAAATATATTAATAACTTGTTTTTTTTTTTTACAGCACGCAGGTGACTTTGACTCGATACCCAGGAACGAATGAGGCTTCGTTAAAAAAATCTTGAATATTTTTCAAAAACAAGTAGGGTGAAGATAAGGAGAAATCACATTTGGCGCTTGTCCTACCTTTTCCTCATCTTTTTAATAAATATTTTGAACATAAAATTGTAACAAAAAAATTTAAAAACATAATTAATTAATTTTAATTAAATATATATAAAATATAATGTATTTTATGTTCTGTGGATAAAACAATTCAATCCTTCTGTATGGGGTTAATTGGTCAATTAAAAATTTTTTTGCATATTTATTTTTTGGAAAAGTAAATCATCGGAACTTTAAATTTATCATCAAATAATAGACAATTGGATAACTTTTTTTTTTTGTAAAAGGGCGTCAATTTTATATTTTTCCCTGAGTTTGAAAAATATTGGATCAAACACTATATGTATGATTAAAAAAACAATTAATAAATATTAAAATTATAATATCTCATAAGTATATGCTATACAAGGATTAATCACAATTATCATTAAATTTTTATACATCTATTTACTCATTTTATATAGTACATATTATTAATTTGGTATTTTTACAAGTACCTACATAAATACATATGTTTTTGTTATTTTTCGAATACCTACATTATAGAATATAATAGCCTCCATGTCCAGATTTTGTTCTAGATTTCTTGTTGTTATAAATTTGATCAAAATTGTGCAAAAATACTTGGTTTAGAAAATGCAACTAATCATAACATCCATACAATATTAATTTATTTAACGCCAAACGGCAATTCAAAAGAAAATTATAAAAGTAAAATAGATTAAAATTTAACAATAGTGATATTAAGAGACAGTAATAATAGTAATAATTAAATAATAACATAAGTATATGAAATAACCTAAATTAAGTAATAAGTATGTAATTATAAAATAAACTGTAACATATGATATGTATAATAAAATTAAAGACTAAAATAATGTCATTTTCAAAATTTTGATGTGTAATAGTATAATAATTGATGATAAATCATAATATGCTACACCTGAAGAACAATTTGTACGATCATGGAGTAAAATATTATGGTCACTATTTAATAATAAGAAAAACAAAATACAATTTAAAAAATTAATATAATATGATATGATATAAAGGATAAAAGATAAAGATAAATACAATAATAATTATGTTATAAATTACTAGTAGAAAATGAAGTAAGGACTAAACTTATCTAAATTTCTTAACATTCTATGTATTGGATGATTTTGTCCATATGAGGTATGGTGATGAGGAAGTTGAAAAAGACAGTTGATTCTTACGTTGTGGGTTGGAACACGGAAAGAGATTGAGGATAGGAAATCAGGTGCGTCAACAGAGCCATTAAGAAGGGATGTTATGAAGGAATGGTCGGCTTCGATTCGACGGGATGTTAAGGATGGAAGTCGAAGGGTTGAGCGAATAAGGAAATAGTCGTGTTGAGGATGATCAATTTTTAATAGGAAAGCAGCATAGGACAAAAATCCACCTCACCGGATAGGTGGGGATGCCAAACCACCACCCCATACTCCACAATGGAGCGAACCAGGGAAGAATAAAGGACACGAAGACAGTAGCTGGAAGAAAAATTAGTTGTGTTGCGCTTTATAAATCCTAGGACTTTAAGGGCCCTACCAATCATATTGTTTATATAAAATTCAAAGGAAAGAGTAGGAGTGAAATAGATACCTAGGTCTTTGATAAGGGTGATGCGGTTAACTAGGGATCCATCTATAGAATAGGAGTGAGAGATAGGAGACCGATTGCGAGAGAAAGACATAACGTGACATTTGCTAATATTAAAGGAGAGGTTAAGTTGTTTTGCCCAGTTGCAGAAGGAATCAATATCAGATTGAAGGAGGAGGCAGTCGGAAGGAGATGAAATTTTGAGGAATAGTTTGACGTCGTCAGCGAATAGCAGTACTTTAGCAAATGAGAGGAAATCAGGAAGTGAGTTGACAAAGAGGATGAATAATAAAGGGCTAAGGTGGCCACCTTGAGGAACACCAGAAGGAATAATGCAAAGATCAGAGAGTACGCCATTGATGGACACAAATTGTCTTCTTGAATTAAGGTAAGATACCAACCAAAATAGAAGAGGATCGCCAATACCAAGATTATCTAAAACCTTGATGAGAGTGCCGTGGTCAACCGTGTCAAAAGCTTTTTCGAAATCCATAAATATTGCATCAACTTGATGACCGACTTCTATGTTATCAAGAATGTAAGTTAAGAAGACTAAACTACTTGTAATGGTAGACTTCCCACACCGAAAACCATGCTGACTATCACTTATAATGTGATTAATAATTTTTTACAGACGAGTAGACAAGGGATTCAAAAAGTTTAGCTACGTGAGGGAGAATAGATATTGACCTATAGTTAGAAACGTCAGAAGGGTCACCAGATTTGAAGATAGGGGTAATAGAGCAGGTTTTCCAAACAACGGGAAAAACTCCTTCGTTGAGGGAACGTTGGAAAATAAGATAAAAGTTTTTACTGGGTACATAGTATTTTTATACATTTTTAACCTGAAATAGAATATTTTTTGTGGATAATTTCGGATTTAAAGACATTCAAGTTGACTGAAAACTAAGTACTCGAGTCTGCTGGAGTTGTAGATTTACAATTTTTAATTTTTAAAAATTTTAAATTTGAGATATTTTGCATTCGACAGTTATTATCATTGGGCAACGAGAGTTAGGAAATGACTGGCTCGACATCAGCGTAAAAATTATTTAATTATGTTAAAAATAATATCTTACAATAAAAGCTATTTTTTGATTTATATAGAATTTTACTATCTCTATAATTTTAGTTATAGATCAACCCAATATTTAAATTCTTAAAAACAATTAATTATAATACCTAAGAATCTAGAGAGGATCAAAAGGTTCATATTAATAATAACACTTAAAAATGTGTATTATTTAATATTCATCATACTACAACATTACTTTGTATTATTTAAATTATTATAAATTACATAATATTACTTACTATACTATAATAAAAAAGCTGAAATCATAAAAAAAATCAAATGGTATACTGATGAGAAAAAACAAAAGTCATTCTAATCATGTATTCAACTCAAATATACTAATTTATTTCTACTATTTATTTATCTACTTATTTATGATCTAGGTATAAAAATGCAATCACAAATGGTGTATATAATTAATAATTCTATATAGGTAGCTTATAATATTGAGTACATAATATACCTCACAATGTGATCAGTAGAGTGCCATTGAAAATAATATTCAATTGTATGTCATCTCACTATGTTAGGAATAAACTTTCAAATTTTACAAATTTGAAAATTTACTATTCATTTCATCAATGGCATTGTGGATCACCTCTGTACAACACATTTCTTATATGTACCTCCTCTGATATTGAAAATTCCCCTTATTGTGAGGCCAATAACTTATTCAAATCTTTCTTCAATTTTTCATGCCTTTCTTTTAGTGACATATAATTTAATTACAATAATTATTTAAACATTTTAATTTGGGTTAATTTCTTATTATCAATAAATAATAAACAATAACTAATATTTACAAATATCCTTTCTATATTTAAAAAATATAATTTAAAGTAATTTTTAATATGAGTAATATTAATATACTTACTTACTCGACTTGATGAACTATCCCAATTTAGGCACTAAATTAATTTTAGATTTTTATTCACGTCGCTTTTTTAGCTTTCCAAATATTTTAGATACTCTTTTTATTTATTAAACGATATGCAAACACTACAAAATTTTCATCTTCATATTTCAGAGCTTAGATTTTTCCATTACGCACAATTATAAATAATAAATGAAAATTTAAATATTATACTAATAAAAAGATACATACTATCAAAATAATAAAGAATACAATTTTTTTATAATTTGTGTTCTAGATAATGCCTTATGATAAACCTATAGGTTTAAAACATATGTAAGTTGTAAACTAATTATTCGCCAGTTTCACTAACCAAATGGTTAAAAAAATAAACCCACCACATGATAAAAATGTCTCTTAATATTTAAACATAATTTTATTCATATAGAAATAATAAAATCTATGATTTTATAATTTAGCCATTGTGTACTTGTCTTGTATTCATTTTAATTATTATTTTTTTAACATAGTTAAGTCATTTAAAACTATATAATTACGTGTTTAGTTAACACAGAACATAGTGGATAATAGCTAATACACGTGTGTGTGGGTGGATAGCACACCACATATTCAGGAAATAAGTTGTCAACATTTTGTCCCGGTGTTTATCGGCAAATTATTGAAAAAGTTTATGATCTATTTTTTGCTTATTAGAGAAATAAGATTTAACATCTAATTATTAATAGGTTTAAGTTTATTTTGTATATAAATAGGTTACAATCAAACTCGTTTTACATGGGCAGTGTCTATAGTTCACACCAAAGAAACATTATCGAATATTATTATATTATCGCCCACAAAATTTAGTTTCCCTTTATAAATAATATAACCAAGAGTAAGAAAAATTCAGTAATGATTATTAATCACTAACATACAGATTTCCATTACAAAAATAATAAATTGTTTTCTAAATAATTCTCTTTAATAAATTGAAACTCTAAAATTCTTATATATTACTCTATAGTATACAATATATTGTCTAGTATATTTTAGTAAGATATTTATTTATTTATTTATTCATCAAGATTTAATATTATTTTAGTTTGGTATTTAGTATTCATTTATACGCGAGAACTATTTGAACATAAACTTAGAGCACGTTCAGACGATGACTAGTCGCGCAACCAAAACCACTTCCTCTACATCGCCGCTCACCGATCTGTCATTCTGATCCACGTTTAAATATAGAACGCCAACATATATACATATACACTACATACTATGCTCAAATACGGCAAGCTCTGATACACTCACACGTATTATTTAGAACAGCATTGTATAGTTGTAACTAGACTTTTTGATAACCATAAACCACATCGATAGGTGATGAAAAACGGATGCTAAATCGTCCGCCGCCTGGTCATCATTTTAACATGCGTCGAATATAGCTGTATGGCACATACATCAGTCTGCACTCTGCAGTTGCATTTAACTTGCTTGGTTACCTTGGATTAAAAAGGGATTTCGGAGAAATGAAAAGGAATATCAAAATACAAATTTTGAAAAAATGTTAACCATAACGTTACGCACAATAAAACTTATTTTCTACAGATTAGTATAGATTTTTTTTTTTAACAATTTTTAACGGTTAAATAATGTTGTTATTAATTAGCATAGATGGGAAATTCAAAGAAAATCAATTTCTTAATATTTATCTAGATAGGTACCTACTATGATTTCATACAATTAGTAATCACGTTTATATAATTTAATTAATGATTTTAAAGATATATTTTGCATTTGACTTAGATCTTTGATTCAAAATATTAATTTAATATATAACAGTTATTTTCTATACATTTGGTAATAAAATTAGTCATTAATGCCATAATAGTTATAAAAAATAAAATAATAAATAGATACATACCTATCTATACACACATATAAGTTAATTGAAACTTAATTAAAATCCCTATACACAATCATTTTAAAAATGTAATTAATACAATGAAAAATTGAACTATTTAAGTTAGTTACTATAGTAAGTTAATATCAAAATCATTTATCTTTCAGGCATTGATAAAAGGTTTGGGGATTTATTACAAAATAAGTTTTTAATTATTGCATCAGTGAGTAATCCTTGTTTTAAGGTGGCATGGATTAAAAATGATGTAAGAAAGCAAATTGCTATGGATGTATTTAGAACTGCTTGTTTACAAATTTATGAAAAAGAGTGTGTTTCTAATACTCAAGAACCTAATATTGTAGAAAATAATGATGAACCATCATTGGACTTTTTTACATGTTCTTCTTCAAACAATGTAAATGGTATAAATTCAGTAGATATTGAAATTAATCAATATTTTAGGACTTTACCAACAAAAAACTTGGATTGTTTGCAATCATTTCCTATACTTAAAAAAGTAAATATAAATATTTTGGTTTTAATAATTATAATAAAAAATTTAATTCATTTTTATTTCTGTTGACAGGTATTTATTAAATACAATACACCTCTCCCCAACAGTGCGTCGGTTGAAAGGATATTTAGTATAGGAGGTGCTACGTTAACGAAAAAGAGAACATCAATAACCGACAAGCATTTTGAACAAATTATGTTTTTGAAATGTAATAATCATTTGGCCATATAGTATTATTAATAATACGTTTCAAAAACATAATTTGTTCAAAATGTTGGTAAATATTATGTATAATTTATCTATATATATATATATATAATATATTAATAAAATTATGAATAAATTATACGTATTTTTTTTATAAGTATTTTAAAAGTATTTCAAATACTTTTTTAAAGTATTTGAGTAATACTCAAATACGTTGGATAAATAAGTATTTGAGTATTACTTAAAATACTTTTTTCAACAATATTTTTTTTACTTACTCAAATACTTTTTAAAAGTATTCTTTACAGCTCTGTATTTAAGCTACAAAAATGTTTTTTGAGACATGATGAAGTAACATATTTGAGTTTTACAATAAGTGGAGAAGGTATCAAATCAATACAGAGTAATGTGGCTTTGAACAAAATTTCTACAACAGGTATTAACCATGACAGGATTAACCGATTTCGTAAGTTACATTATAAATATGCAGAAAAGACTAAGGCAATGAATAACTTGCTTATAAAGTAAACATTGTATTAATTTATAAAAATAACTTGAACAGGAAAATGGTTTTCAAGTACTAAAGAGTGCTCAGCTGGTAGAGGAACCTTTACTGAAACAAAATTTCATTGTGATGCATGTTTTATCGGCTTAAGTAATATGCTTTTACAAATAGACGCAGAAAGTAAATTATGTTTGGTTTAAGCAGTATCAAGGAAGACCACTAATATGGAAAACAAATATCATTCAAGATGACGTACGTGGAGTGTGACACAATTAAGACATTTGCTAAAAGGTATCTATTTTGTCATAGTGACTGATTGCTAAAAATTGGTTTATTTAAACTCTCAGAAAATAGTCAACCCCTAAATATCTCAATGAGTTTGACTCTTGGAATACCCCATATTTTTTTGTTTTAGACCAATAAGTAGAAAATTATTTTACTTACTTCCTGATGTCAGATTACGGTATGTGTATACTTTTATTAGCTTTTTTTTTAGATTATCTGTAAGAAATGTTTTATTATTATTTAATATACCTAAAAATTATGTTTATTTTTAAAAAGTATACTTAAAAACAAGAAAATATTTTTTCTTACATGACATGGTAAAATTTTATAAAATATCTTTTAGCAGTTTCTGCTAATAAACTGGTATGTTTAGGGAGCAAATTTAATTAAGGGGCATTTGGAATTTTTAAGAATTTATAGTGATTATGGTTTATGGCTCATACACATTAACATTAATTTATGTAAAACACATAGATATGCCATA
Organism: Pemphigus obesinymphae; assembly: GCA_025469235.1. Classification (NCBI taxonomy): domain Eukaryota; kingdom Metazoa; phylum Arthropoda; class Insecta; order Hemiptera; family Aphididae; genus Pemphigus; species Pemphigus obesinymphae. The sequence continues at coordinate 204,977 of JAIPRL010000110.1, forward strand.
TAATGAACTGTCAATATACTAAATTTTCTGCTCTAACAGCCTTAAGTCAGGAAAAATTAAAATGTAGCAAACAAGTGATAGTTGGTTATATTCTGAAAACCCAAATATGATATTGAGATAAAAAAAAATTAAAAGGCTTTGGTTGTGCTTTGAGAAAATCTATTATGATTAGGTTTCGTGAATTGACCAGTCATTTTAAGATTATATTGTAATTAAGGAAAGAAATTACATTTTAGTGTTCATTGAAAACTTAACCAAATATGTGATATTATTTTTTCAGTAAAACTGCTTCATGTTCACGCATGCATGCTTATAATTTCTCTGCACGGCGACAGTGTTGAAACAACGTATGATGATTGAGAACAACAACAACTAATGATCGAGCAGATATTCATCGACTAGCAGCCTAGTTTATAGACTAGGTTCAGCATCATTCCATAATTAATTCTGCGAGCAAATTTTAATGTAGAATTAACATAAATAAAGTATATATGAATATATGCTAAATGTTACCATTGAACTCTTAACTAAATATACTGAAAATTAATTAATGTTAAATAAATTGAAAATTAAAAAATCAATTAATTAAAAAAAAAAATATTGTAATACTCTTAAAAAAAATATATATATATATAATATATATTATAAAAAACAAAGTGTTCTCTTAAACAAATCTAACTATAATAATGAATATATACGTATATATATATTCAATATAATTTGTGATATAGAAATTAAAAATAATTTTGATATAAATACTATTAAGAAAATGCACAAATAAATTAATATCAAATTACAAAACCCAATTAATATTCTACTTACTAATACAATTAATTATTGTTTTATGAAATATCATAACTTCTTGTTAGGTAAATTTATATAGATATAAATTTACGGTAGTGGCCCTCACATATAAAATCTCCCAATATTCTGGTAGTCCAATCTGTCCTTTCTCATTTCTAATGATCTTAAATGCAATAATTTTAATAATATTTTAGATATACAGCAAATTTTTAAAATAATGTTACTATGGTCATCGATTATTGATTGTTTTTTTTATTATTTATAATAATATATTCTATGTATTTTGTTTATTTTTTTGTTGTTTTATTATTAATTTGTAACCTAACTTATAGTCGAAACTTGTGACCTTCATAAACATTTTTCAAATACATATTTTATTTTATTTATAATTATTTTTAATACTATTTATTTTTTTATTAAAATATTTAATTAGTTTTATTGAGATAGGAGATTATATTTATTAGAAATATATTATTATTATTATTTATTAGAATGTATCTGAATCGAAGAAAACCACTTTAAATGAAGATAGATTTCGAGGAATTTTTTACAAATCTAGTTTTATAATATTATTAATGTAAATTAAATCGATTAAGAAAATTAGTGTCATATTTAAAATACCACACAGTGTATAATATAATAATTTTTAGTTTGTATACTATATTTATTTCATATTTATATTTTTTTCTGTGGGAAGTTTTAAATTATTTATATATTTTATCTATTCAATGAATTCCGTTTTTATATCTATTTTACATATCAAGTAATTGTGGTTTTTTGTATAATAATATAATTTGATCTAAATTAGCTTTTCAACTTATTATATTTATACCTATGTGGTATTACATATTTATATCCAACAATCTGTAATAGTGTATAATATTTTACATTAAAATGGGTATAACAAAACACATTAAATATGTATATAAAAACACATATTTATTTATTTATTTTAAATTAAATGCCAAGACAGCAGTATTAACAATATTAATGAAAGTAAACTAAAAAAAAAAAATATATATATATATATATATAGATAAATATGACAGTGACATTACAATGAAATTTATTATGTTATGAAATGGAAGGAGAGAAAAAATTATTTGCAGCTTAATAATTAAAAAGTATTTCAGAGACACGAATCTTTTGGTGTAATGTATGATTGTATTCATAAGAAGTGTTGTGAGTGGGTATGGAAAACTTAGGATTTTCAGGTAGTGTAAGAGGGAACTCTAAAATTTATATTGAACTTGTTTGAATCAGTTTATGTCTTTCAATAGATAGAGGTACCAAATTACAGCTCTATACTCAAGTATAATACACACAAAGGAAGAATAAAGATTGTGGAGGAAGCTGCTGTAGGTAAACAATTAAGTGTTGCGTTTGATGAAACCTAGGACATTTAGTGTTCTATCTACGGTTACATCAATGTGGTGACTAAAACAAAAGTTAGAGGAATGATAAATTCACAGTTTTTTTTAATTTCGAAGACAATTTGCAGTAGAATTTTATTCAAAGTTTAAGAGTAAATTCAAATTTTAAAAAAACTGGAAATTGCCTATACAAACTGCATTGAAATATTTATATCTATTTTCCTGGAATACCATTAATTTTTGTTTTCAAATTTTTTCGATATTTAACAAATTTGATTTTTTGAAAGAATTTAAAAAAAAAACCAACTTTCTCCTATTAAGATTTTCACAAAACCGAGTGTGTCTGATAGAAACGTACCTACCTTTGGAGTATTTTTACTTCTATAAAAAATCTATTAATTCGCAATAGTTCGCTGAAAATATTCAAATTTTAAAAAAACTATTGAACTTTTGTAAACTTTTCATAGATTTAAAAATATTTATCATCCTGGGTTTCTATCGAATCGAGTTTTTTTTCAAATGTTTTTGGTTTTTCCTAAAATTTCAAAAAAAAATGTATTTTAGCCAACTTCAATATTATAGTTAGAATTCAAAATTATTTTATAAAAACAGGTTAGGTACTTCCTAATACTTAAGTAGGTACTTATTTCTACTTTAAAATTCTTATAACAAAATCGTGATAACATAGAAACACCTTATACTCCCTCTACTTGCTGTAATTTAATTTATTAAAATTTAAAATCTAGGTACCTAATTTTAATATGTTCTGAAAATGGATCAGGTCGTGTCATATATCAAAATGAATCCCGGAAAAAATTAATTTTAAAAATACATTTATATATTATGAATTATAACATAATAAAATCATATATCATATTAAATAAAGTCTGTTAGAATAGTGATAATTCAAGGAAGTACAAGACAATAATATTAGGCTCAAGAATTATATCAAAGAACACAAAAATGAGTACCTACATATACCTACCTAGGTATATGATTGTCATGAAGACAATTTATTAGTTAGGAATCGTACATGGATATCTAAATATAGGATTTTTTCATAAAGAGGTACATAGTGTTTAAAATATGTTTATTTATTTAGCGTATAGCATTTTGCTATAAGTTATTCTAGTTAAGTAGTCGCACTGAACTAAAAACTTTTTAGTTCAGTGTTTAGTTATAATCATAAAGATTAGGTACCTACTGACTAGTGATCTATATATAGTCTTCATGGTATAGGCAATAGTATATACGTATAATAATGAAAAAGTATAAACATAGTAAATATATAATATAATAAAAAAATATAAATAAATAAAATATAATATGTAAGTACTTATAATTAAAAATGTAATGTTTAATAACAAGGTACACTTTTTTGAGGCTTTTTTTTCCTTCGACTGGGGCTTTTCTTTCCGTAAATTTTTTTGGGGGCTTTTTTTCCGCATACCATCAAAAGAAAGCGTAAAATTCACTATATGCATTGACTAGTTAAACAAACTGTCTATGTATTGTTAAGATAATAAAAATACATATCTAAAGTCAAACAATTTATACTAAATAATAAAATGAGCCATGGGGGTAGTTCAATGTTCGTAGCATAAGTATTGAGCTATGTATTGAGCTATTTATGTACGTTTACGTTTTAATTACTTAACAAAAATATTTGTCATCTACTGTATAAATTTAAACCCCTTTTAAATAATTTTTCATTTGTTTAGCACTATTTTGAAATTATTAAATGTATTGACCGATGCTCTTTTAACAAATAATCATTAACTTATTGATCTATAGAAAATAGGTGCACGCACATGTATTATACCGTTTCCAGAGAGATCTTGAAATGGGCATTTATAGTTTATACATTGTTACATTTGTATTTTGATATTTTTATAAAGTAACGGTCTAGTATATATATACTTTTTTTTATTTGGTATAGATACCCTTTCAAATAAATTTCATGCATTCTTCAATGATATTTTTTCTGTAAAGTAAAATTATTCATAGAGTGCTTTAGTATTTAAATTTCATTTTTGTACAGGAAGGGAAATAAATGGCAGTGGAGAGTAAATGTCCTAATTTCATAATATTTTAACATACTCCAAAATTAATATTTTTGGTAAGTAGTGTAATTTTGAAAATCTGTGAAAGACAACAATAAGAATAGGTAGGTAATAAACTATTAACAAAATTACACACACACGTCAGACCCCTGCAGCTGCACACTGACTGTGGCACATACTGATCCACAAACCACAATATCGATGTTGAATTCTCAGAATATACAACAAATGATTACAATAATGAATTCTTTTCACTGGCGATCCATTAAGATAAAAATTTTAGACCCGACGGCGGACACTTTATTGTTTAATTTGTCAAATAAAAAATAAACATTATTTCGACAGTAAACAGTCTATAAACAATTATTAACTGAATATATATTTATAAATATAAATAATTATAAATTTTAACCTAACTACGATTTATGATATATTCAATATTGATATACACGAAAATCCAATTAAAATAAACGAGGGAATTTTGGTTCACGCAAAAAATAATGTGGGAACTAAGCGTAGTTATACGTAAAATCATACCCAGGGTATTTAGTAGGGGAAAAATGACTGTGACATTCAGACAAATCAAAAAAGATATTATGGAAGGGATTAGAAGCGACGATTGTCTGTCTCTCTCTATTACACACATAACATGGCAATTTAGACCATTTCTATTTCCAACTTACTGATGGACCTAGTGATGCGATAAGGATTCTAAAAACTAATCAGAATTTGTAGTAAAGTCTTCTTCATTCAATATACACTAAAGACCAAATACTACTCATACAAATACACTGCGTAATGCGCATAAATCAAATAATTACCTATACACAACCCCTTAATTAATGACCGCTTCCAATCCCCTTAATGTTGACCGTCTTGGATTATTAATCGATTATCATGACAACTTTATTTGTTATTATAAGTCATACATTGTATAATAGGTCATTTTTTTTTAGGTTTAAGGAAACTATCAGAAAAATTTAAAAATTACTTCTTTAAAGTAGGTACCAACTAGAATGAATTTTCTATTTATAAGATAATAAATGTAACAATAGATTTTCCCATACCTCGTTGGCCATAAGTATCCATCAATATGGAAATTGATTATGTAGGAGTTGATTAAGCGAAAATGGCTCTCGATAATATCGGAAGTTTGAAAACAAAAAGAGGATACAACGAAATAACGCAAGATCCCTCGAATGTCTTATGTGAACGCTTTGAAAACAAAGAAATGAACATACCTGATTTTTTTAAGAAGTGTGAGCCATAACAACCATCATAAAATATAACGATTTATGATAGCCATGAAGGTATATGATGATATAAATTAATTTATTGTAAATATTTCGTTAGGTTCTATTCATGTTTTGTAATTGTATAAAGTATTATATTTGTGAATTCAGAATTAGTGCATGTTTAATGGGGTAACGTTAAAAAATAACCCCAGAATTTTAGACCCCGAAAAAATAACGCCAAAAAACTACTTATTCACATATTTTTAGATCGCTAAATTTTCATTTTTCTTAAAATTTCATAAAAATTGCCTATATATAACCCCTTAAAAAGCGAGTGTGTGGCGTTACACACCTACTCTTGAAGGGGTTACGTATAGAAATTTTTAAACTTTTTTTTGTCATTTTGGAAGCAATTTCTAGATTTTTAGGGAAGAATTTATAGGAAGATTTTTTTTACTTATTTTTCAATAATATGTTGGCCAATCCATGGGTACGAGTATACAATTTTTATTTAATATATGTATTATAAAATATATTTTCATTTTGTTGGACTTTTGTCGTCAGTGAGACCGTAAGTATACACATTCTCAATTCATAGGTATATTAAATCATGGCGGAAATATGCCTATAGTTGTCGCCGATAAGAGATTTTGAACAAAACACCGCGAGTCTTTTTATTCTTTACCAGTCTTTTATTCAATATAATAGGTAGGTACATTATATTTTGGTGTTGAGTTACTTGTAGAATTATTTATAAATATAAATAAATACCCAGTTTCTACAAAAAGAATTTGTTTTTATTTAACAAATACGTATTTCGAAAACAATGTTCTCATCTTCAGT
>JAIPRL010000111.1:0-162236 GCA_025469235.1 Pemphigus obesinymphae
AAAAAAGTTACGGCATTTTTAGTTTTTGATATTTTTAAATAGCTTTAACTTTTTCGTCAGACGATATTTTACAAAATGCCCATGAGGTTCACTCGAAAATATTCCTCGTTTTAAATTTTGTAATAGGTGTTTATACTCTAAATTTAACCTAAACGCCAAAATTTCAATTCTGCGTAGTGTGACTTTGTTATATTATCTGTTAGATAGACAGAGACAACAAATTCGAGTGTAACATCCTCTTAAGGTTTAATAATAAAAGTAATTTTGGAAGATAGATATATCAGGATCATGAAATTTGTAGTTTTAAGTTGTTAAAAATGTTATTAGAAGTCAAGTTATAAGACTTCACATTTTCTGTTTTTCAAAATCTTATAAATTGACCTTTAATAATTTTATCAAAAATCGCTCATTTAAATATTTAGATAATCTTATGATCTTTAATTTTGTATAGAGTTGTTATATACTAAAACTACTCAGTTTTTCAGAAACGTGCTTCTCCCAGAACATGTTTCATGCACGGAAAAACTATGCCCTCTTAAAATACCCGTTAAAATATTTAAACTTGTGAAAAATCATCAAAAATGAATATTATTATTTAAATTGTTGAAGAATCGTTTAATTAAACACTTAAGTCAAAAATAAAATAAAGTGTGTTGATACCTATATTATTTTGTTAGGTAGATACCTATCTTTACTCATACCTATTATGTTTATGGAGATTAGTAATTTATGTACGTGAGCCTGTAAATGGAAATCTCTCACAACGGGTTGTCACTCCCCTAAACGAAAAATGTACCAACTCAACATTAGACTATTTCATGTTTTATCTTTTTTTAAAAATTATTTTCTCTTTTTTTCTGTGCTCTCTATTCTGTATAAGAAAAAGTATGTATAAAAAAAATTTCAAGTACCTACTCTTCAATATTAACACTGAGTATGCTTGCAGTGTAACGATGATGATGGGGAGAAGAGGATGAGTTTTTCTCGTTCATGGTATATACAAACAAACTGAGTGTTTTCAATTAGACTCATTTTTCTTCCTTTATTTTTTATCCTCCGTGATCTATTAGGTGAAGAACCGCTAACTAACTATAGCTCGTGCCAACAACAAAGGACAATTAGACTCGATGCCCTGCTGTATTTCTTGGCCACGTGCTTTCTTTACTTTTCCGACACAATTAAATTTACATTTTAACAAGAAAATGTTATAATTGACTATCTACTTAGAAGTAAATAATTATAAATCTAGTAATTTTACTATATTTTAAAATATAAAAATAAATATAAAACACTAAAAATATAAATTTTTGTCCATCGTGTCGATTGAATAGTGCCATAAAGATTTTGAAAATTGATTTTAATTTGTCAGCAACTACCTATATTTAAACGACTATTTTAATTTTTTAATTTTTTTGTCAGATTTTTTCTTATTAACCTGTTAAAATTATTATATGAAATTTAAAGTTACTAAAAATTCATTAAAATATATAATATAAAAATTGATAAAGTAAAAAGTCGATGAAAAGTTATTTTTATTGATGAATTCAAAATATCTGTTTATGGGTAGTTCGATTTACCCACACTAATATTAATTTATAGATAATGATCTCTATAAATTTGGTAATAGGTCATTTTACTCAAACATTACAAATTACAAAGTTGTGATAAAAATGCTGAATGTAAGTTGCATATACTTACTATCAGTTGGTTAGACGGAGATAGCGAATTCGGGTATCATGTCTTATGTCGTCTAATTGGATTAGAAACGGGGATTGCTTATTTCTCTCTATCGCACGTGTAACAATAGTAATTTAGATGTTTTCTATTTCCAACGTATCAATCTATCTTAGTGATGCGATAAGGATTCTGAAACCTGATCTAAATTCATTATGAAGTCAACTTTTTTGATTTTATCCCTTAAGCCCTACTAAAATTATGTTAAAACATTTAGCATATAAAATTGTAAAATTATTTTTTATAGCTATATTTTATATTTCTGGTATTATATTTCTATGGTAATAATATTATTTTATATTATTTAAAAAATCAATCAATTTATATATATTTTAATAAAAATAAAATAATAGGGAATCCAAGTCCTGAATAACAAATAAAATAATTTTAAAAATCGAAACCCACTTCTTCTTAGCGATCGTCAATGTCAGTAGGTGAATAATCCAGCTTCGCCCGTGAATAGTTTTTCTGTTTAATTAATAAAAATAAAAAATAGTATGAAAAATTATGTAAAATTATATAAAAAATATAAACCCACTTTCCTATTTCCCCTTTAATTCCAATAATGATCGAATTTCGATAAATCTTTTCTTAGTGAGTATTTATGCCACTAAAAAGGAATAGGTATTATCTGAAAATTCAACTTTTTACGATCAGTTTGGGCTGTTAGTCAGAACTCAGGACACGTTCTATTATATACATATATAGAGATGTTTTATCTCTAAAACTACTCGAAATTTTTTTTACCAAGTACCTACCTACTAAAAGTAATTGGTATGTGGGTGTGTAGAATTTTTTTAAAATTAATTATTGTTACATATACATTTCGGATGTTTTGGATATTTGCTTTTTTCTATTAATCTTATACGAAGCCATCCGTTATAAACATGATTCACATAAAACATATAGGATAAATTATAAACACACATAATTGTTTATTTTATTGTTTTCTAAAACTTCGAAATTTGTACTTTATAATAATTGTTATCATAATACCTAATGAATATTCTATAACATATTTTGTCTATAATAATTTATTTCTGCTAATAGGTACATGGTATACAATTTTGCATTAAAAAAGGTGTGTTTAATATATTTTTTGTTATTATTATTATTATTTTGGTAATCGATATTAACAAATTACATTTTTTTAGAAATAATAATATCTTTATAAAAGGATGATATTTTTACACACCCTCTTTTTAAGGGGTTTTATATAGGCAATTTTTTTGTTATAAAATTTAAGAAAAATGAAAGTCCAACAATTTAAAAATATTTAAATATAGTCTTGTAACATTACCATTTTTTATTGTTTTTTAAACGCAATATTTATTGAAAAATATGTATCTACTTTGATTGCAAATATATGACTTAAGATCAGGGGCGGAGTTGCCTACCGGGCACTTGTGAAAATGCCCGGTGGGCTGGCCTCTTTAATAATAAAATGGCCTGACTGATTTAGTGTCAGATGAAATTTTAAATAAAATATAATGCAAAGAAATCGGATCTGAGACTAGAATAGCCGACAGAATATTATATGTATAATTCTTATTATTAAAATATAAATTATACCTATTTATAACCACAGTTTTATCAATATAACTGGTACGTGATAAGCTGTTGTACTTCGTATATTTTACTTCATGACATAAAGTACTGTGGATGTGATAACGAATAACCAATATTTGGTATATAACACGAACTAAGATAGTATGGATTGGAAACGACATGGAAGGCGGGTGGTAGTGGTGCGATTACATTTTTTTACGGTGAAATTAGTAAGTGGGGGAATCTAAGCGATAATCTATCATGCGATCATAGCGAACATATGCCATACCACACAAACGTAGCATGTAGTTTGCATATGAATATGTTGTCAAAACTATAAACTAGGTGGCGTTTTAATCGCATAGATTCCCCCACCTTGATATTTACCGTAACAATTTGTCTGCACATATTAATCCGTCGTTTCCAGTCCATAATATCTTAGTTCGTGGTATATAACACGGACTTCTATCTTGGTCTGTGGTATATGGTTAGTAATTATTACTATGATAGTATCACAGATTATATGAATATAATCTGATATACTCTGATAGTATTGTCCTATGGAGGTAAAATTCTAGTAAACATATTTTTCTTTAAAGCACAATGTAGATAACATGTTAATGTTAAGCATGATAACGTGTTTTTAAGCTTTTGAGTAAAATCTTGAACAATAATTATTATAATTTATAATAAAATCATTACTTTTACTATTATAAACTATTGTTTATATTTTGTTTATTTTTTATAAATAATGAAACATTGTTCACTGACTAACTAATTAATTTTAAACTTTGATCATTCAATATCATTATGTTATAACTTTATAAGTTATATTGATATTTAATACTTTAACTCAATTTAAATAATTGTATGTACTGATGGCACTTTAGCAGTGCACTTAATACAATTATGATATACCTATCTGATTACTATATAGGATAGAGGACATTGTATCGTAGGTATTAGGTACATTAAACATTAAATATTTATAATTATTTTTGGTAGGTAGTATATACTATCTAATTATACATAAGGTAAATAACATAATATTTTGTATTTATTAAGTATTAATATTATTATTATTATTTAGTATAAGTATATATTTAGTATCTACTCGGTTAAAAATTAGTGACCTAAAATATTATAAGTGGCCTGGAAAAATCTTATTTGCCCGGTAAGAATTTTTGAGCCACTCCGCCCCTGCTTAAGATTAATTTTAGAGCCATAATACTTATTATTGAAATAAAAGAAATTAATAATTTGTAAAGCAACTCAGTACTGATTTCATAATAAATAGGTAATACGCCTACACATCAGATTTGTAAAACTCCCCTTGACTCATTCCTGGCAATGCCATTGTTAATCTTTAAGTTGATTTACTATTTTAAATCAATTTTATTATGTTTAAGGTCATATCATTTAATTTTATTTATTATATATATTTACTTTTTAATAAAAAAAATATTTTCAATTTTTACTTCGATGGCCTGAAAGTTAAATATAATAAGATTCATCATGCATTGTTTATTAGGTATCTAAGTACATTATTTTATATCATTAAGTATATACGAGTACTTCGGTATATACAATTTAAAGGTAAATGTGGCGGTGACCAACTATTTGTTTTATAAAGTTACTGTTTTCTTGAAATACAATTTTTATACATATTACTTCACCACAGATAAATTTTTATATTTTGTCGATATTTATATTTAAAAAAAATGTATTTTATTGTCTGTAGACTGTATACCAAACTAAGGCAACGACTGCAATAATGACATCACTAATTTAGCTTAATTGATTTTTATGACTGGACTGGTTGAAGAAGGCTTTAACGCAAGGGGATTGTGACGAGGGAAGATGAGGTTAGATCGTTAGATTAGGAGGAAATAGTAATAGTACTTAAAGTAAGTGGCCATCTCAGTTTTCACAATTCTCATCAGATCAGAGACGTATAAACGGTATATAAAAGGGCTACTTATTGTTATAAGTTATATAACTGACAGAAACCAACGGATTTTTATTCTGTAACATATATAATATAATCTATTAGCCATAACTATAATTTTCGAATCCATTAAAGTTAAACAATATTTGGTATACAAATTGAAACAGAAATTAAAAAATAATACGCAGTATAATATGATCTTATAGAAAAAAAACATGTTAAAAATTTAATCGTTTTATTTATTCCTTCTCTATAACGTATTCTAAATGAATGCTACTTTACCATGAATAGCTGGAGTTTTGTTTTAAATATTTTCGTGTTTTTTATGCTAGTATAATATATTTATATGCACATTAGATTTGCATGATGTATGAAGGTAAAAAACTATCCGTAAAATGAGACCACATAAAAATAGATTTATAAAGAGTAAGTACAGTGCGTAGGGATGTAATGTATTTTTGGGTTAAATGAAACGCCATTGGCTAAATCTGATGAAAAACATATTGCCGGAGGAAATATAGATGTGCATGGGATGTTTGTAACCGGTGAAATGAAAAATACTGAAAATATACTTTACTGGTGCAGCCATGGGCTACGAATGTTTTGATACTAATGATTGTATATATTTCAAAGTTTTAATTAATTTTATACATTTATATACTTATGTTAATTATATAAATATCAGTTATAATAATTGTAAATGTGTATGTATTTATGATTTATATATGTGTATTCATATATGAAACAGTAATTATGCTATTTAAACATTTTATAATTAATAATTAAAATACGTCAATAATGATAATGATTAAATTATTTTGCTAAGTAAATTGGGAGTAGTTAATTTTGTTGATGTTATTTCCTAGGAATGTAAATTAACGTTTAACTGAAAAGAAAATTCTACTTAAATGTGCGATATTCATATACATATAAGAATTAAAACCTAGTCATTAAATAACGAAAAAAATATATGTAGGCATATAAGTATATACTATATATATATATATATATATATATAGGTGAATATTATGAAGTATGATTTTAACAAAAAATATCCGGTCAGTAGAAGGTGGAGCAAGGGCTTACCCAGGAGGTTTTTATTGGGGGGTCAAAGTTAGTACAACCCTAGAGTATAATTTTTCTACTAAATGCCGACAAAATATTTCCTTAAAAACATAAATAAGAAAAAAGAAAGTTCACATCTTTAACAATTTGGCGGACTGACAATCCCGATTTGGCGGCGATTAAATCAACTTTGGTGGAGGGATATTATGACGACCTCCCCCCCAATAGGTTCATTCTGGGTGGGAGAGCTTTGGTCGATGGGTAGGATACTGGTGGTGGATATTTGAAAGTAAGATAAATAATTTTTTTTAATAAAACAATTCTGAACGAAGCTTTATTGTATATAACATGAGTATTACTATTATGTGGCGAATAAAAAATACATAAATATATATCGTACAATAGTAAATACTTGGTGAATATTTCAATTTTCGGCATTTTAATTTTTAAATTTATAATAATATTTGTCGGTTATAAATATTATAGGTACATCACGTATATTATAGTCAGTAAAATATGACTAGTTTATTTGATATTATTCTCTGGTTTATAATAACTTTTCGTGTTATTTCCTTTAAAAAATGTAGTTTTTTGTTATGATTTTGAAAACTAAGTACCTATACTTGAAAAAGCAAAAAATAATTTGTATAAAGTACTAACTAGGACGAATTTCATATAAAAAATGTATAGCCAATTTAGCTACATAAATAAAAACTGAGTTGATTGAGTTTATAACATATTTTATACTTCCAAAATTTGAAATAAACTTTCAAATGCTTTTCCAATTTTCGAATATTCTTAAGCTATTATTTATTTCTATAATTAAGGCTTTGTCTATTTCTACTGCTTCGAATAAACGCTTCTTTTCCACACTTTAATTAATAGAAACGTATCTTTAAGTTTCAACTAACGATGGAAAATAAGCGCCTGAGTGATTTGCTTGCAATTGATGTCGAATGTGGAATTACTCCTATATTTAATTTTTCCTATAATTATTAGTATAAAAATAACTTTTGATTTTTGCAAAGATGAGAAATCAAAAATATGTATTAATATGTTGATACAATAATTTATTTATAACAAATATAAATGTTTTATCAATTATATAATATTACTTCTAGGTACCTATAATTAATTATTATTTTATTTTATAAGTATTATCTTTTTCCGCCGATATATACATAAATAAACTAAATACTTACATTGTTCATTATTTTATATATTTATTTAATAATTTGTTATTTATTTAACGCTGTGTTCGTTGTTAAAGCTAAAAACGATAGAAAGAACATATATTATATTTACTCGAATATTTATAAACTATTGTAAAAGGTTCAAAATTTTGCCCTTATCTGGTAAAACCTGAAATTATGTCACTGGGTGTTATTATATTCGTACCATAATTTTGGCATTTGTACCATTTATACTATCGTTAAATACGATAATTTTATGTTTTTTTTTTGCGTTTTACGTTTTGAAGGAGAATTTTGGAATTAAGTTCGCAAAATTAGACAAAAGTTAATGATATTATTTTTTGCTTATTTACATTTGAAGAATGTTTTTCCGTTGGTAAATTTTTTGTACTACATTTTTTTTATCTAAAACATGTTTAATACGATAATTTGATAATTACTTTACAAACTTTACGATGTATTCGACTTTGAACGTCGGGGCAACACTTCCTAAAATATTTAGCTGTTAAAATTACCTATAGTTATTGCTAATTATACTTGGATTATAATAACTGTTGTGAGAATAACGAAGTTATAATATGGTAAAAGTGTAAAACGCCTCTTTTCACTAAAGAACGAACCAAGTTATACGATAATTTATCTGGTCGATACAGGTTATTACTTATTATATAATTAAGAATGTAGAATATACATAACTACCTAAATTAATTAGCGTTTATTAAAAGTTCTAGTAGTATAATATATAATAATTATAAACATAAATAATACGTAAAGTGGCACTATATTCACATTTTCTGTCTGTATAGTGTATATATATCCTGAAGAATCTTTTCAAGAAGAAAATTTTAATGACGAAAACATTATCTGAGTTCAATTTTAATTTTAACTAGAGGTATAATTATTTTTACATAATGCTTCAAGTATATTTATTTCTTTAAAATTACACTTCTTTTTTTAAATATAAAAGATAATATAGATATTGCTTTTGTCTTCAAATTTTATAATTGATCAATTTTATCTAATACCTAATAGAAATTAATACGGGTTCTATAGAATGTAAATTCCTTGTGTAACTTGTTAATAAAAACAAATTACAGTTAATGTGGCATCTTTTTAAGAAATCACTTATTATATGCTACAATTTATAAAGTACGATGATATATTTGATATTTACTTACTTTACTATACATATACCTTTTTTAAACTTGACCATTTTTACTAATAAATTTTGACTTTAGATTACTCACTGGCACGCCTTACCTCAATCCCTTAGTCGCAGATTTAATATTACTCTACCAAGGACTCTACCCACTGTATTGTGTCTTGTCTAATTATAAATTTAAAAAAAAAATCATTAGATTGACATGTTTGAATGATTTAAATAAAAATAAAAAGAGGTATAGGTACATAATATTAATTCAAAAAAATATAGGTAATATTGTATTATAAGATTAATTTAAACTTTATAGTTTTTCTTTAGGTACCTAGTTATAAATATATAGGTATATAATTAATTAATATATTCAAATATATAAATGTTATATACCTAATTAAAATATTCTTGAAATTAAATTTATTTCAAAAATATAATGACTTTCATACTTAAATTGGATTTTAATTATAAAAATAATATAACAATAAACATATTAAGTATAACAAAAAATATAACTTACATTTTTTTATTTACAGTGTGCAGATAATTGAACCACAATGGTCGTGTTACCGGTATTTGGGCTACTCATAACTGCTGCAGTCCAAAGGATATACGGTGAGTCATAATTTTCATTAAATCCTATGCACTCTGTATATTATTTTATGTGATATATAGTCAGTTTCAATGCAACAGTTTTACTGCTAAGTTGGTTGATTTTTTTTTTATCGTTACTTAGGGAGTAACCTCTCCCTCCTCCTTTAAAACTATTTTCCGTCGGTTTTTATTAATGTGATGACGATGATGAAATAACCCATAACAAATATTTATCACCAGATTTTTATCCATTTTGATGTGTTTTCCGATCGTGCAATAAACTAGCGATTTACGAGACTCTAAAAAAAATCTGACCATAAATGAAGGCATTAAATAAAAATAAATAAATTATTTTTCATCCAAACATTTGTGTCTCGTCCATTTTGTTGACCACTGCTTCTTGTTAAAGTAGACATTGAAAAACTTTACTGTACTTGGACGAAAACAGACTAATAGCACTATTAAAATATACTATTCTTTAATTACACATCCCGTGCTGTATCTATATTAATTTACTTTGTTATAAATATATATATATTTATATTTTATGTTTGTAATTTATTTATGTGCTGATGTAGTTTTAAGTCTATTAACAAGTATAAATTTGTTTTTAGTATTTACCTACTATAGCATTAAAAAATAGTCATTATGTTACATTTCTAAAATTGTCTAAAATATGCTCTAAAAGATCCAATTTATACGTCCCACTGTTACATATAAATTAAAAGTATCCTTTTTCATTTTTATATTTTGTTTATTTATTTTTTTGTGACTCGGGTGAAATGTGTTGAGGATTATGCAAATTGCTTCCGATCTTATTTTCCTCTTCTAGGGACAATGGAGAAGGTAGTAGAAATTTCATTACTAACGGGACGAATGGAGGGTGAAAAAAGTGAGCCTCCGGCAGAGACGATTTCCAGAGTTATGACGTCGGCTGACGAGAAGTAAAACAAACCTCATTTATCAAAATGTCAGAATGAGCTTGTTTTTAAGTAAAAAAAAAAAAAAGGAAAATATACCCCACTGTTTTTCTCTGGTGATCTTTATTAGATGTTTAAATTTACAGACAGACCTTGTATATCGTACTCTATAAATATGTATATATATATATATATATATCTTTTGTAATTTTAATGAAAAAATATTATTGATCTAAAGATAGTAGGTAGCCCCTAAGTCTATGAAATAACACGATCTTCAGCCACGCGATTTACTCGCACGCCGTGGAATATCGTGTGAGCGTTAGCTTTGTATATGTTACTAAAGTGCCAAAAGTCACGAACGTCCATTTTTTTATTGTTGTAAAGTGTTGTTACTAATTGCTCGACTAACCTATAAGGCTTACATTTTTTTTTTAGTGCACTAGTTTTTAATTTTTTTCACCTCACGTTTGCACATGCAAACGTTATAATTTTTTACGTGAATAATAGACATTTTTATGGATCACGTTATCCACCACGATCGTTTACTATCCAGGACCTTTTTCCTCTTTTCACAGTAAATTTGATCCGGTACGTACAAAATGGTCAATATGCGTTAACATAATATGTTCGAACGCTATTTTTTTTTTTCATTGGTTGTGCAGAGCGTGTACGACTCTGTATATTGTACCTACTGTATATTGGTACCTTATACGTACGCATCGAAGATGTTTTCTGGATAATTTATTTGGAACAGGTCCAAAACCAATCATCAACCACATATTTAGCATATAACTAATAAATCTTAAAATAAATAAAAGTACATTGAATGCAATTTCATTATATTTTACCTTGGCAAGATACGTATATTATACGGTTTTTTTTTTTTTACATTTACGTTTAGGTAGGTATATTTTAAATTAAATTAATTTTTGGCTGCATTATAAATATATTATAACTTCTATTAAAATGTTTTATATATAATTTGTGTATAAAGACATGATATTGTAAGGTAGATACGTAATTGAATGTATCTATATATAATTTCTATATAAACCTACATATAAATGTTTAATAAATAACTTAGAGTTATAAAATTAAATATTGTAAATACCTAAGTATATATATATATATATAGGTGTTAAAAAATTTACTTTGTTTTATCTCACTCAAAATGTTTTATATTTATTTTCCTTAGAACTAAATATATTACTGGGATATTACATAGGTACTGAAATATTACAAATTTATGTTGTTTGTTGGCTGTCTTCCATGTTTGCATTTTTAATAGCAAGGCGGCTTTAGGCATAATATATTTTCATTTTATTTCCTATGTTCTTCTTCGAAATAATACAGTTATTATTAAATACAATTATATTATATAATATAATATTAGACTATTATTAATATATTAAAATGGTAATAACTTTCACTAAATATTTGATTTAAACCTAATTATAATTTAATAATAAAATTGTTTTAATCACGTTTCAGTATTTATTATAATTTATAGGTAGTAGTATGTTGTATGTATAACCTTTAAATTACAACCCAAGAAATATGTAATGGATTTTCGGTTTTATTACAATATGTCCGTTTATTTGATCACTATTTATGTTAAAAAGTGCCTAAAAGTTGTAACTTTTATGTATTATTTGGGTCAAACATTTATTACAGCCGGTCCTTCATACAGATTAATTTTCCTAGTTGTTTTTTAAGGTACAAAGGAAAACTACGAAAAACAGAAATTTCCTATGCTTCCGTTATTAATAACGAAATAATAATAAACATTTATATTAAGTAATATACCTACTTATTATAATATAAATTTATATTATATATAATATATAATATTAAAATTGGAAATTTTGGTTTGAATATATTTTGTAAATGTTTAATAATGTGTGTTGTAATATTCTAACTTAGTTTAAAATATCTCTAATATGTATAACATATAAATTAAATTTAGGTATTTTTAGTAATGCAATGCAGATTAGATCGGTTTTGAAATCCAGTGATTTATTATTGCTTTAACCAAGGTTTAACATTTACACTCTTATTCGAATCGATCTATAGTACACCTGAATAATTTATAATTGTTTGTGATAATTTTGTTTTAAGTAATAATTTAAAGTATACTGTTCGATTAACTTATATAATTTAAGCAATTACAGTACCGGACTGCCAGAGTAGCCGGTAATTATTTAATTTATTACCTATACCTAAATTGTACGACAACGATAGAATAATGTAGTAGTTGTTTTTAAAGTAGGAACCAGATATCTGGTAACTTATATATATTATAGATATATGTCGGGAAATTTAGATTTTATTCATCTAATTCTGTATAAAACCAGTTCTCACATGCACATGACGAAACGAGCATGTAATCGGCAAATCGGGATTGAATCGTATACGGTTTTTATACATTTTATTTTGTAGGTATATTATATTTTCTTGTGACATTCGTTTACGTATTTTACGGTATGTTGCGTGAAACTTTGCAGAAAAATACACGTATACAGAGAACACATAAACTCTGTGTATAATATATATTATGTACCTCAGTTAGGCGAAATGAAATGTAAACATGACGACGTTTCAGGGACACGGTGGCTTTTCTCTCGCCCGCCCACCATTACACTCACTCTTTCAATAGGTCTATCGTCCCCGGAACCTAATTAAACCACGTTTGCCTTCAGGGACCTGGCGCAGAACCAGGGAGCGTTCACTCGCCAAATTAAACGTACAACGGTCTCCGGGTGCTTTTACACGACCGACTCCGATACGCTTTCATCGTGCACTCGCACAACGTATCATATTTTAATAATATGTTTGCATTCGACTGTTTATTGTGTTTGAGTACTTTTTTTGCTTGTGTAAATATTGCAGTATTGTTTACTTTTTTATGAAACGTGTTACGTATATTTTAGAACATAAAGTTGACCACCACCGACTCTGATGCCACTGTCCACTGCAGTATATAATGTGTTTAATAATAATCCCTAAAAATCTACCGTATATAACTATAACGGCGTCGCACCAATCTTTCTCTTTTGTGCAATACGGTCAAGCGGACGGCGTCGGCGAAAAATTAATTTTCGCACAAGGGGACCGACTGCCGCCGTTGCGCCCACAAAACGCCGTCAGTGTGCGTGCGCGTGTGTGTAAATGTATGTACTCGGGCGTCGACTTGACGCAACATTTTTTTACAGATCCACAGAAAAGGTCCATTTAAAATTATTTTCTAATCGTGTGTATGTCTATAATATTATACAGTATATATACGTATATCAGACGTGGAAACTATAATTTATAAATAATTAGGTATCACTTTTAGTCACTTATTTGAAAATTGGTTATTTTTGGTCACTTATATTTTGTAATAAATAATAATATAGTCATCATTTTCACTCATTTGAGTTTAAATTTAAATTAATGCTATTTAGTTTTAAGAAAAAAATATTTTCCGATTTAATTTAATACAGGATTAAATATTTTTATTCCAATTTTTTCCGTAATTCATAACAAACTGTATATGCTCGGTAATACTTATAAAATATATCTGCTACACCGATGATTTTCAGCGATAAAAACATGTTTACGCAAAACTGTTCAAACGGATTCTTAAAATGATTTTAGAATTTAAATACCTATTATCAAATCGACAGAGGATAAATATAAATATATAAATCTTTTAAGTGAACCACATTTGGAATTTTTAATTTATTCCTTTAAAAAAAGCTAAGAAAGCTTAAAAAAATACAAATAAATTACTTTAACTTTTTTTAAAATCAATAAATTAAAAAACCAAAATGAAATTTACTATATAATATAGGTGATACTAGAATATAGGTTTTTACTCTAAAATACTTTAAAAACCCGCATTAAAACTAACACTATGCGCAAATATGTTTTTTTTTTAAAAAATAATTATCGTGATTACATAACAATAAAAAGTGGTAGAGACACGTTACCAATTTTAAATTGAATTAAAATATTTTTATTTTTATATTTCTAATAATTTCTTAAAAATTGCTTATACCCAACTCTTTAAAAAATAAGCGAGTAGCGTCCTCTTAAGTGGTATCACATGTATATATGTATAGTTAACACCTCGGTTAACACATATATACTATGTTTTGATGTCTTAATTTACGCTCATGAATTTCTTATTATATGTTCGAGTTTACTATGTAAAATTTCTAATTTTGACTAGAGATTTCGAAGTTTATTAATATACTGGGTATAAAATGTATACTTATTACAAACTACTTCATTAGTTCGTCTATACCTACTCTAAAGGTTTTACTACTACAAAGTTGGTTAGGTAAGTTATCTTGATAAACCACTATGAATTCAAATTGACCACCAGGATGCGATTGAAAATGTATCAAATCAACCTGTGAATTTAACACGCAAAATACTATTAATATTATATTATTTATTTTATCACTTTACCTGCTTTACGTTTGGTATTATGCATCATGACTATAGATTCAGTTCGTACTACGTAATAATATATTGTCTAGATAGTAGATATCTTTGATATTTAAAATAATGCCTTTGCATTATGCATAATACTGGAATATTCACTCTACCGGTAACATAATATGCGTATTATTGACGAGAATATATGCACGTTGATCTGAATGAAAAATTATTGTTTTCAAATATAATCTCTTATAATATTATAATTATGTTTTCAATGGAGAGTTGAAAAAACAACAATACCTATGCATTCATTTAGTTTTCTAAAATTAGTCAATAACTTACTTTCCTTTTAAATTTCTTGTTTGTATTTATTTCAAACGATACAATTTTTATATTATCATGGTCCTTAGAAAAAAATCTTAAGCTTAGTAACCTATATTAACCACTATAATTTGATTTTTAAAAATAATATCGACCATCCAGTTCAAGAATGCAACAACTCAAAATAATAAATGAAAACCAAGTAAAATATGTTAATTTTATTAAATTAAATTAATTAAATTAATTACACATAGGCATTTAAGTTTAAAAAGAATTATCAATATTTTTAAAAAAGTTTATAATTAAAAATTGTATTAAAAATAATTACCTGCATCTATTATAGTACACGGTTAAAAAAACAATTACGGGTAATTTATTTTAAATTAAATTAATAAAATTTTAGTTTTATATTAGAAATTAGGTAATAGTTTCCGTAAATCGTAATTTATTCGTACTTATTGTATACTACCAGTTGGAAACTAAATTATTGAGAATTATTATATAAGTAGTTTAAAAAAATATACTTATATAAATGTTTAGAGCTACTGTATTAAATCGGTGATCTTATTTAAAAATGTATTTATAAGTTATACATATATAAATATACAATATATTACTTTGTGTATTACGTAAAACAACTACGTTTACATAAATAAATGTGTCTACACTAGATGCCTAAATAAATAAAATTATTCGTATAAAATGTATTTCTACCTTATCTTTAAGATGGGAGAAAAATATTTAAAACTACAGATAAATGTTTAACTTTGTACTATTGTTAACCATTTACATTTTACGAGTGCTTTTATTTAAATTGTTCCTTTCGGAGGACTTTCAAGTAAACATTTCCGAAATTCCGGCTAATAAAGTTTAAACGCAAATTCGTCCAGAAAGAGTGAGAGAGAAAGAGAGGACATGCTTTAAAAACGTATTACAATTATGTTAATGCGGAATTAGAGAGAGAAAAGTCTCGGTCGTAACAAATTACAATTCCTTTAAAATGGGTATGGCCCTTCCGGATTGTAAATAGGGTGGGGGTGTACAATGAATTATTAAAATTATTTTACAAAAAAATAAATTTATTATAATGTATATTTTAGAGAGTATTTCAGTGTTTTTTTTTTGGCATTTAATATTGTGTTCCCTTACGACAATTGGCAATATAAAGAATACGGGATAATTATATTATAGAAAACCATAATCAAAGTAATGGAAAATTGTATATGTACTTACTTGTGTTCATTTGTTTTTTAAACGATTTAATGAATTGTGTAAACGTACGCGGTATATTTGTAACATAACATTTGTATTGTAAATGGGTACTAATTCATTTACACATGATATATTTCAATTAGATTATCGAGACCTTTGAGTTTATTGTAATTGGGAAAAAAAATAGAATCCCCATCCCAATAAACCATTGCATTTATCTAACTACACTCATTTTATAAATCAATATAGATAACCTTTCAATGACCCGTTAAAAGATTACGACGCGTGTACATTTACGCTGATAATGTACCTACACAATAATTATTATTCTACCTACTAATTTTTATTATTATTTTATATATTAAAATAATACTTATTATTTAACTTACTTTATATCTATATAATCTATCATTAATTAATAATTATAACATATCAATGATATATATATATATAATATTGTATGTATAGTTTCTTCATAAACTTAGTTTATGCATTGAAAAATATTATTCTAAACTCAATTTAAGAATTTGGAGTATCTACTTTAGTATCTTACTTAAGAGGACGTCAGCTTAAACAATTTTCAATGAAAAACTCATGTAAGCATTTCTCATTTTTAACAACTTATAGACAACTTAGAAATATAAAACGAAAAGTAAATGATCTAGTGCCTTACTTAGCCTTTTTTCGATATTTAAATTTTTTTAAGAGATATTTATTTTAAAAATCCTAAAGGTAAGTTTTTTAATAACACATAAAACGTGTTTAAATGCACATATTACAAAACGGCTACGTAGTAATATTTTCATTAACATTTTATGAATTCATAAAAAAACAACCACAATAAAAAATTATTAAAAATTATATAGTAATGGACTAATTATTATTCATTTTCAAAATGCACATATACATTTTTCAGTTGTTAGATTTTTAATTTTCATAGAATTTCCTATTAGATCCCCTTAAAAATGGTCTCGATGACATCCTCTTAAAGTTTGTTTACTTTTATATAAATTATAAAACTATAGATAGGTACCCATTAAATTGTCTTCATAATATGCATACTATGGTAGTTATCGCTTAGGATATATCAAATAATATCAAAGATCTGCATTGTTTTTGTTACCTAAATATTGGCACTTTTATGCAAATACCCATTATAGTGTGTTTAGTAGTTTTTAAACTAGGATATATTCTACACCATAGTCATTATATGGTTTTCGTTCTTGTTTATAATTTTGTAATTAAAAAAATTAAGAAAACAATCATGTTTCAAATATTTTATATACACCTACACAGTGGTTTATAAAGTGTATTGAAATATAATATACCTACAAATATTTATTTTTTCAATGCTATTCATATAATATATTGTATACATATATACGAATGTCGTATATTTATATATATATATATATATATATATATATATATATATATATATAACATACACATATAATATAATAATGCACATAGGGTAAAAGATGGGAAATGGTTAACTTACGAGGGTATCGTGATACTCGTTATGCAAACGACATGATCATGATGTAGAGACACCGGGGTGGAAACCGCAATAATGCGATTGTGTTTAAAGTTATGTAAGAATCAGTAGTATTATAGCAAAAGGTACATCCATACACACCGCGGGGGATATCTCTATATATGTTCAGAGGCGATAAATATGTATGAACCATTACGCTATTGTTTGGTGGTCGTTTATTACAAACAAATAGCCATGGGTATAAAACCTTGTAGGTAATCCTTTTTTTTCTCAGGACAAAAATATGAAAACATATCTATATACAATTGGAAATAGTCAGTAGTTGTACAATAGACGGCGTTTTGAGTAGGCAATTTAATGCCTATTTTTGTTGATGTTATACAATGTACAAATATTGGTTTTAAATATTATTATAAATGCTTATAGACATAGGCACTTATTGTTAATTTAATTGTTGCAGCTTATCCTCTTGGATTCGTTTGGTCTCATGTTTTTTTTTTTCTAAAGGGAAATTTATTTCTTGCAACGTTTCGGAAAGAAAAATATGAGTTTCCTTTACATCTTTCGTTGGCCTTTTTAAAATAGAACTTATTCAGCACCATTCGCGAGACGTTGATTTATTCGCTTTCTTCTCAAATATATAATACAATCGAACTTAGTGATAGAGTGAGGTGCATATTTTTTCTCTGCTCTTGTGAGTTATTCTTTTCCCTCTTTTTATCATTCCAAACCTTTTCGAGTAATTTGTCCAATTTTTTTTCTGACACCACCAGCGCATATCATTAATCTATCTTTTGTATCGACCACTAAAAGAAGAATCATTAGTGGAGGTTAAATGAGAAAAATACTTTGAGCACTTAATTATTCAGCAATTTTTATGGACCGTAATGCTTTTTATTTCTCAACTTTATTTTGAACATAACTAATGAAAAATAATGTATTTATTTATTTATTGACTAATACATTGAATCTTTCGCTTTATTCAAATTTACAAAACTTTGTTAATGCTTAACTATTTGTATCAGTTGTAAGTTTTCTTGTTTAATTAGTGCCTTTCTATTTTGTATAATTTATTTTGTTAAACAACGTTAGTAATATTGTCGGATTTTATAAATGTAAGTTGTATTATGCTCCTTTAACCCCTTACCTGTATTATTGTATATAATATAATTATATTATACATGTTATATAATATTGTATACTATTATATAAAACATATAGATAAATAAATAAATATTATATAAATATATTAATAATAAATTATATATATTAATTATTATATACAATTATATTATTATAATAAATTAATAAATACCTAATAATAAATTATATAAATAATATAAATAATGTATAATATTGTAATATTAATGTATTATAACATTATTATTACAATATTATTTTTATTTTATGATATTTATTATGACTATTATTTGTCTAAAGGTTTCAATTAATTTGTATGCATATTATTATTATTCGTTTAATTTATGTTTAAGATATATAAGCTTTAAGAAAAATGTATTAAACAAAATTCTTAGCTAAATACAATTTTAGATTTCAGTAAATATGAATATATTATTAATTCATTAAAATAAATAAAGTCATTTAATAAAAGTCATCAATGAACACATTAAAATAATTAGGTATAAACTGAAAATAATACTTTTTATTACTTTTGCAAATCTCTTATAATTAGAAGATCTAGTTTCCTACATCAAAATTGATGTTTAAAAAATATATTTTATTTATGATTTACATAGCTGGATAGGTAGTTCTTTTGGACATAATTTTTATTCAGGATATGGAAAGAGTAAATTTCTAAGTCTTCCGGGAAAATGTAAAAAGTTAGTTATCTCAGGGCTGTGTTTTTGAAAAGTAAACTTCAGTAATTAAAAATGTAATTCCTTATTCTTATTCTCTACATAATGATTGTTTAATCCCAACAAAAGAATGTTTTATTTTTTATTATTTCCTTATTTTAAAACACACATCCATACCTATATCTTGGAGTTTCTTTATTATTATCAGTTATAGTTGTTTTTTAATTTTTTTTCTATATTATTTCTTAGAATAATTCATTGACAAGTGAATTTTTACCAATATCTGTTGGCTGTTAAGGTGAATTGTGATTTAATACGTCTTAGGTTGTATTTGAATTGATTTATGCTCTATTTTAAATTAAATATAAATGTTACAGCATAGCTAACTTGGTGATAAATTTGTAACGAATAGTTTAAAATAAAATATGTACTATTATATTATAGTGACTTCGTTTTTGATTTTTACATGTTCAGTTCAAAAATAGTTATACACACTAATTAATTGATCTCAAATTATAGATGTATATTATAAACGTATTTTTGATAAGTAAACATATTTCCGATAAATTTAAACAATTTTGGAAATAATATTTATTTTTTTTTTTTGCTAGAATTCATACTCATAGTATTTTGATAATTTGTCGATTTTAAAACAATAATGTGGTTATTCATAAATTATCTTTGTAAAATATACACTTTGGTAGAGACGTTTATATGAATATTAAATTGGTTTCTGGGCATACAAATAAGAATTATCTATACTCATAATAAGGAGTACAAAAAATTAATAATACATAAATTAATTTAAATTATGATAAAAACTAAGGTTATATTTTATTTTATTTAAAATTACTCGTTTAATCATATATTTGGTTAAGATTGTCAAATTAATCATAATATTTCTAATATAAAATGCAAATTTCATTATATACTTGTACCTGCTATATTTTTAGTTTTATATTTTAAGTTATCTGTTGCTGATTAGGTAGTATATCATCGAAACGGCCAGGCACTATAACGGTGCAGCGTCAAAATATCTTAAAAATCGCGAATAGAGTTATGTCTAATTAGCACAATACAGACACGTATAGAAATCATAAAAATGATTATTTATAGACTAGCTAATAATTATTTCTGTTTAAACTAAACAGATATTGATTCATGAACTTAATTATAATGTACTCGTAATTGTGGATCATTTAAAGTAGGTATAAATTTCTTGTACATTAATTTTAATAAGCTCTAGTAAGTATTTTTACTGTATTAATAAATAAATATAACATAATATAATAAAATATAATAATAATATAAAAATATCTTTAAAAAATTAAAATACATACAAATATAAACGAAGATGCTTTTTGTGAAAACACGAGTTTGCACTTTCATTAATTTGTTTCTTCGCATCAGTAAAAAGTTTTCAAAGATTGTTAATCTGTTGCCACGGTTACGAGAAGACTTACCATAGGTAGTAATCTAATTTTAACATGCTGTCCTACATATACACTATATATTATTATTTATATAGGACTATTAGGAAGTTTTTTATGTAATTAAATAAGGAGTTTAGATATAGGTTTATACGAGGGTTTATATTATATTTAATTTATGACATATAAGTTCATTATTAAACATCTCATATAGATAAATAGTTTGTTTAGGTATTTTTTCATTTTTATTAATTCACAATTAATATACAATATTCATGCATATATTCATACAATAATATAATGCTTTTTTATGTACCTGTACATAATTATTTATAATAAATTGGTTTTTGTTGATACTGTTGGGGAGCTAATTTTTCAATTTTAATGTTTCGAATGTTCTCCAAACGTGCTAAATTTCCTGCTTTTAAACGTTTTTTAAATAATAAACTATGATTCTATAAAAAAAATGTTAAATAATTTAAAAAAAAATGTTTAAGTTGATAATATTGGCAACGAATAGTAAGGAGAGATATAGAGACGTTAGGAAAAACACATTCTTCAAGCATGCCATATTTCTCGTTTTCTATTTCCTTAGTAACTATTAATAAAATATTTATAAATAATTATAAAATACCGCATAATATCTATCTATAATAATAATAATAACGAAATCAAAAATGTACTAATAATTACAAATAGACAAAAAGAACGGGGATATAATGTATCTAAACTTATGATTAGAAACCTAATACTACCTTTATAATGGATATATTTAATACATTTAGAGAAAATAAAAAAAATGAAAAATAAATTTGCCATGGTTATCTATTTTCTTTTCTTTATACTTTTTTTTAATATTATTACACCAAACCGCTTAGAATTGTGTTTTAAACGTAATAATTTAATTTACGTAATTTAATAGTACACTATACAATAGTATTTATGGTGTGCCCTACTGGTCGAGAACCAAAAGGACGATGGATCAACTTCAACCATCTTTATCTGCTGTACGATTTTTTATGTTTTCATTGTTATGTACTTTTTGGAAATACACTATAATATATTCAGGTCAATGAGATGAAACAATATGCCTACTCTATGTATATTAGTCTATTAATTTAAACTTTTATTACAATATAAATAACATATTATTACTATTGCAAAATCTCAATACAGTTTCAACTTCTTCCATAATCTAAAATATTAAAATTCAAGTTTAAGTAATTACCTAATTATTATATGATTTATAATTACATTATTATTCATGAATCATAATATTAATTCGAAAGGATCATAATACATAATGTTATATAGTTTGAAAATAAATTCATTATTTTAAATTACATTTTTAATGGTTCATATTATTTAGTAGGTATATAATATATATATTTCAGGTTATAGTTAAATTGTATTTTAACTGTCTCTAAGTATAATTAATCTTTTAAGATAATTTTCATGGTTTTTCTTTAATTTAATATTTGTTATGTATATAATTAATTAAAAAATTTTAATCAACCTAGAATTAAACCCATTCAATTTGTAAAAGTATTATTAAAATGAATACCCACCTATATTTAGAGCGTGATGTGATGCATATAGACGAAGTCGGTCTAAATTATAACATTTTAACGTAAATTCAGATATAAGCTCATCTTGGCATATCTATATGTTATATGTATAACAAACATGAGAAATAATTAATTTAATGTAAAGCATATCAACATTTTTATAAGTTATTTATCTTAGATTATATTTATTTATTTATTTTTTAAATTGATTTTTCAGATAATATACTTACGTTCTTAAAATTTTATATTTATAAAAAGTATTTTACTATTTAAATGTTTTTTTTTATACAATAATTGTTCTTATATTTTGTTTTATAAAATATATTTTTTGAGTGCTAGTTTAATATCTCTATAGAAAAGAATATATAAGTACCTACCTATGTATTTACTTTATAATTAACACAAAATGTAATATTTGTATTAATTATCTACGATAGCTCCAAAAAAGAGCATAGTATAAATATGTGTCTAAAATATCTATATAGTGATTAAGCATATAATGCCGACTTTGTAGATATTCATTATTTGATTAAGGGAGGTTTAATTTGGTTTTGGATTTGGTAGAAGTTCTTAAAAAATAAAAATAATGTTATGGATATTTAAAATAAATTGAAAATCGTAGGTTAGTTTTCAATAAGAAAAGTTAATTCTACACGATGACATTCGTTGTACATTATTTTAATAATAAATTTATATAAAAATAATTCTTTTATATTATTAATACATAATACATAGGTACTTAATATATTATAATATCTTTATTTCATGAAGTATATTGTCACTTGAACGTCAAAAAGGTTTAGGCAAAATTTCTGGATCCGTTTGGTTGTCTCTAGATTTTTATCTCCAATAGATTTTCATACAGTTCTGAACATGTATATAATATTAATTGACTTTGATCCAAAATATGGTAAGAATCGTGATTTATGAAATGTTACTTGGTACTCTTGTTATTTTTTTAGATTATTTAATTATATATTTATATAATTTAAAATTTGAGTAAAAAGGTTATGAACTTATTTGGAATACAATTTATTATAATATTATTAAAAATGTTTAACCAATTTAAGTAACAGATGATTTTAGAAATGTGGATGAAATTTTTTGGTAATCAAAATTTGATTAACTATATTATTATTATTATTATGTTTATTATATTTATTATTATTATTATTATGATTCTCAGGTACTTTTATCATTTATCATTTTTAAGGAATATTCAATTTTAAAATTTAAAGAATTTTTATCAATTAAATCTTAAAAGTATAGGTACCAAATTAATGTTTTAATATTATATTTTACAGCTCTCATATGACCTATCCAGTAGTCTATTTGTATGTAGTATTTCTGTCGAGGAACCTACACATCCGATTTTTAAGGGGTTTTGTATAGGCAATTCTTCTTACATTTGAATAAAAATAAAATTCCACCAATTTAAAAATATTTAATTATATTTTAAAAATAGTTATGTCATCAGTACCATTTTATATTGTTGTGTTATTATGATATTTGTTAAAAATTACATAACTATAACTACAACTTTCCTCTATATAATCGCTGAGTTAAAATGTATACAAAATTGAAAGATGAGAATATTGTGCCCAAGCGTGGTTTTTTTCCAATATGTTTTTTTGAAAGTTTAAAATCCGTGATTAAAATCTTGAAATTTTAAGACTAAAAAAAAAAAAAAAATTAATTAAAAAAAACTACGTTTCGGCATAGAAAATATCTTCATCTTTCATATTTTACGAAAATATTCTAAAAATATCAAAATTAAATACATTTATAGCTAAAAATTTCGAAAAGTTCAATATTCAATTGAAATATTTTGAATTAGTATTATTTACCAAAATAGTGCGTAGACCATGTACCCCCCCCCCTTTACCAATAATCTAACAACAGTCCTTTTTCTGTCAACTAAGCGATTTTACCTCTAAAGATATATGATGGTTGTATAAATTATGGGTTTTCAATATTTTCGGACCCCCAGAAAAAAGTTTAAAATACGCCACTAGAAGACCTAAGGCAAAAATTATAAGGTAAAATTAATAAAATTATTTTTTTTTACTTAATTCAATAAATATTTATTTTTATACTCTTCCAAATTTATTGAAGAGTTAATAACAACTTAGAAGAATCAATTTTATTTTGTTGTTTTAGATTGATATTGTGTTGATAAAGTTAATTAATATTAAAATCAAAAGTCAAAAGTAAAAAAATCTAATTATTTAAATATATAATAAAATATATGCATCTAGTATATTGTAATTTGTATAATCCAAATGATTATGTACAAAAATGAATATAATATGGTAAATTTGAATTTAATTTAATTATTTATAACTTTCGAGTAGCGTGTATTTCTATTTACTTTCAATAAAATTGTACGCATTACAAAGCACTAAATTATTATTATTTTTTTAAGTGAACTCTAAAAGTAGAGATTAAAGAAATTTACCCGAACGTTTGGCTGAAATAGCGCCATATAATCTTATATGATCCTTTCTATTCTATGCAATTTGACTTTTATATAATTTCCACTTTTATTATCATTATTATTATTGGGTTAATATTAATTGTTTTTTCTTTAGATGGTAAATAATAAATATATATATTGGTATATATATATTAATTTGTGTATTTAATAATTGTATAGTTGCAAATTTAAATTATTTTAGATAAATTAGGAAAACAATAAAATATTTTTCCTATACAATTATAACATTAATTCTAATAAATATACCTGCTTAAAACTGCTTATTTTATTCGTATGACACAAAATATTAATTTTTAAATATCTCAGACAATACATTTGTCTATAAATAAGTAGAGCCTGGATTTATATGCAAATAAAAATATAAAACATGTACACAAAATATCTAAAGTATACAAATAAATAATAAAAAATATGTAAAAAAAAATATTTACACTTGGATTCCATATACCTTATTTTTGTCGTCAATAAATTCCAATCAGAATTATTTAAAAATTTTATGCATAGCTGTTTGTGAGCAGATAACACCAAAAAGATTTAAAAATATTTTTAATATCAAATTATTGTAGAAAATGTTTATCATACTATAGATTTTATACATAAATTTCAACTATTCTATTAAATATTTATAAAATTAAGCACATTTTATGCAATTATCTAGAAATATGCAATTGTTATACATTTTGACACAAATATGCAAAAAGAAAATTCGCCCTTGGATTTTGTATCTTATGAAACATCGAAATTTAAAATCAGAATTATTTTAAGTATATAAATATATGCATTTGCATATAAATAAGTCAGTAGTGGATTTAGGAGTTGATATATATTTTTTTTTTTTTTGTGGGGGGGGAGTCAGTTTTAAAAATTAATAAAAATATGCAATAAAAAGGTAATTTTTGGAATCAACCTATAGAATAAATATATTATATAAAAACCTCTAGCGACTTTTTGGGAGGGGAGAATATCCTGCATTATCCTTGAATCCATCCCTGTACGAGTCCGGGCCCTATTACTAAGTTATAAATAACATTTAATACGTTTTAATATATATATTATATAAACTAAACTAATAAGGATATATATATTATCATCCCGATTTGGTATCATAATATGTATATCTGCCAAAATTAATAACATATGATCAACAAATACTAATCTATAGATATAGTTTAATTACTGTTTTCATGATGTACAATATTCATCGCAGAGTCAATATTTATATAAAATATGAAATTTGAGAATATTTACTATGCCGCAGCGTAGATTTTTTTAGTTAAAATTTTTTTTTTATGGTTCTTTTAACTTTAAAATTTTAAAATTTCATTATTTTCAATTACGGATTTTAGGCTTAGAAAAAATTCCACGCTACGGCATAGTAAATATTCTTATCTTTATTATTTTATATACATTTTCACTCTGCGATTATACAGAGAAAAGTTGTTGTTATTTAGAATGCGAACGTGATTTTTAACAAATAGGTAGGTATCGTGATAACACAATAAAAATTGGTACTTATGATGATAAAAATTGTCTTAAATTACTTTTAAATATAATTAAATATTTTTAAATTATTAGATTTTCATTTTTCTTAAAATTTATAAAATAA
Source organism: Pemphigus obesinymphae (assembly GCA_025469235.1). Taxonomy (NCBI): domain Eukaryota; kingdom Metazoa; phylum Arthropoda; class Insecta; order Hemiptera; family Aphididae; genus Pemphigus; species Pemphigus obesinymphae. The sequence goes on from JAIPRL010000111.1 coordinate 26,539, forward strand.
ATAAATTTAATTATTTTAATAAAAATAAGTCTATACTGTACCCCTTAAAAATCGGGTGGATACTATATACACTGTATAGTGTAGTATACTCAAAATTAAATTAGAAACTATAAAAGTAAAGAGGTGTTCAATTATTATGTCAGCTCATTTTTTTAAGACCCCCCTTCCCCCTTGTCAACAAATGTCAAACCCCCTACCTATCATCAGCATATATTCGACAACCCCCTTTTATTTAGTACTAAGAAAAAAAAATTTGCCAAATTTTATATGAATGAATTAAAAATAAATAAAACATTTTGGTACATGTTTTAAATTTATTTTTTTTACATATTTTTATTTTGTTATTACTACTGACGTCAGCATGGCCCTAACTCCCCTATTCCTTTTGTCAGCAAATGTCAGCACAAGACAGCCATCCTCCCCCTAGATGCTTACATAATACTTAAACGTGCCTTAATTACTCTAAAACTTTATGGTACTGGTATCGAACTACAAACTAATAGGGTATTGTAAATTGTTGTTTATTTGTAAACGCATAGTTTCTATATAAGATTTTCTTTTGGTCAAAGGTAAATAAAATACCTCTCTCTCTCTCTCTCTTTATATATATATATATATTAGTAATTACATAGGTATATTTAATTGTAATGTATTGACATCTCGAGGGTGCATTAGCGTAGTCCATTATGGAAATAAATAAAATTAGGGTTAAAAAATTAATGAGAGGGAATTTCGTTTTCCGTTAATATTATTTTGTGTAAAAATACGAGTTGTCTTAATGTGCAATTATGTATAGGTGTGTGGGGGCAGTCGCCGCTAATTTATGCGATATTCCGGTATGAGTGCAGGTGGAGGGACGAAGGTGGAGTTTGGCGGAGAGGGACAGCGGCACACGACTCTGTCGTGGCGTGGCGTCGTACCCGAAACGCCGCACATTCGGCGAAGCGCCGCGTGGCGGCGGCAGGAAAGAATATTGATGTGTACAACAGTATCGGTCACCATGGTAACGCTGGCGGTGGTGTCCGGAACGGGCTGGCGGGCGCGCGTCTCGCGGCCACGATGGTCCCGGTGGCCGGGGGTGGCGGTGGACGGGTCAACCGCCGTCGCCGCACGCTGTTGGTGTCGGCAGGGCATCGGTCCCGCGGGCGGTGGGGTGTGCTGCGTGCGCGGTGGTGATGGCCGGCGACGTGGTGAAGAACATCGGCGGTGCGGCAAAACTTGTCCGATAGTGTTATACTTGTTAATTCGTTTAGCAGTCGCATCGTCACGAACTCGGCGCACGGCGGTCGCGCGAAACTCCTTGCACACTCTCACGCTGCCGCAAGCCCCTGCTTATATTATATATATATATATTTTTTTTTTTTTGCGCGTGCGACCGATGCGATATACTATATACGTTCACAGAGACACACACATAGAGAGAGAGAGAGAGAGAGAGAGAGAAAGGAATGTGACCGTACCAATAACACGTGATTTAATGTATATCCCATGCGTATTATGTGCAGTGTATTTGTATTTAAGTGTATATATAATAATATACCATATATATAGGCTTGTTTTGTTCATAACGCGTAAATTCAGGGTTTAAATTAAAACAACATTTTTTTTTTTTAATAAGCGTTCCTTCAAACTATACGAAACTCGTACATTCCAAAAAAAAAAAATAATAATAATAATTAGTAATAGGGTGCTCTGAAAATATTAAAAATAGTCGAGGAGCTCCTCTCACGTCCCCTCGTCCATCAATTCTTGCCGCAATGCTTAAATCACGGCGTATATATCTCGGTGAATGTAAAAATAAACTGCGTGCTTATGATTTTGTTTTTATGTCACATTTTAGATTCTGAGTATAGCGAAGAATGTATTGGTTTGACAATGGTGTGTTTTTTTTTTTTTTTTTATGTAACCTATGTTTGTGACATGATATTCCGGTGTGGATTTTTTTTTTTGAAAATTTTGATGTATTCAATATTGAATCAACTGTTCAGTTCATTACTTATAAACATTTAAAGAAGATGGCAGATGTGTGGAGGGACGGGAAATACTTTTTATAACTTTTTAAAACTTTAAATGCCAATAAATATTTAACTGTTGGTTCGATATTCAATATTGATACATTCAAATTTTCAAAAAAAATATTTTGAATAGGAAAATCAAGTCTAAAATATAGACTGCCTTTTCAGATAAGTATATAACTTAAAAATAACATAAATAAATAACAATAAAATGTCTTACCCCTTATCAAATGTTGTATCTATAGCTTATCTCAAGTTTACAAAGACAAAAAAAAAAATGAATTTTCACAGAGAAAACTAGGTGAACACGACAAAATAATTATTCTTTATATACTTATTAGTGTAGAAGAAGTCGGAGTATATGAAATTTTTTGTAAAAAGCTTTTTGATAGAAAATTCATTCTAGTTGATACTTTATAAAGGTCATTTTCGATTCTCCCAGTATTTTTCTTAAGTATAAGGGAAAACTACTGAAAATATCGGAAAATGTTTATAAATAAAAAAACTAATATTAAACGGATATTTACTCAGAAACATTTTTTAAATCTTAAATACAAATAATATACAATTCTGTTTAAGAACCGAATGGCCCAACTTTCATCACTCATATCTGGACGATATTTATTTATATTCCGATATTTTTGAAAGCATTAGTCTGTAATATTATTTCTTCCACCTCATTTACTTTAGACACGATTAGATTTATATTCGACTTTATTCCACGAGAGATCCTTACACTTTTGGGCAAACCGGCCTCATAGCGGTAGACGGTAGATTTTGATTAATAAAATGATAAAGCCGTTTTATTTGCTGAATTTCACAGGAAGTCAATAAAAAATAACCATCCTAATTATCTATAAATATAATAATGCATTATACGGTGTACCATTTAATAATTTGAGTAAAAGATTAACTATTTAATTTAAATATTGTCCCCACCTCATATATGAAATAACAACCACACAGATTCTAAAACTGTAAAATCCAATCATAATAGATTATGTATCTATAGTTTGAACTTGTATAATTTTATAGTTTATTTATAATAAAACTTTATACTTATATATAATAAAAAGTTATGTTTCTAATCTAGTCCGTAGTTAAATTGTTCTTGAAAAATTATAAGTAGGTAATATCTAATCTTACCTACATATCGTACATTTCTAATCCATTATATTTGGTAATTATTCTAAAGTTTCACTTAGAAATGGCTAGGCCATTTTATCAACTTTTTACAACAGCGATTTAAAAATATTTTATACAAGCGAACATTAATGCTCTAAAAGGCCTAAGTCATATAAGCCCGTAAGCACGTATAATGCGTATATGTATATAATTATTTAAAACGGGTAAAAAATACATGTCATCTTAGGCCCAAAATGGAAACGAAATTTCTAAGTTGTGTTATACTTATTAAATTATATATAAAATTCCTGTACACAGTTGGTTGTATGAAAATGTATACTTATATAGACACTTATTGACAATCTATTTTGAATCTCGTAAGCGAGTAACATACCTTGAACTTAATAAGAAAATTGTATACATAAATCATAATTTGTTAATATTATGAGTTACCTATTACTTACCATAATTTGTTATACAAATATTTCATATTTTCATAGATATATACATAAGTAGGCATTCAATTTACATTTTATATGTTATTTTAAATATATACAAGTATAATATATTATACATAAGTAGGACGTAGGACAGATATTAAAATCCGAATATATGTACACATTCTTAGCTAGCTATATGTGTACCTATTAAAGTATTATCTATACTCACAATATTTTATGTTTTACACTTTAAAGTATCAATTATATATAATATAAAGGGAATCTAATTAAATAACATTTTATTACTTAAATTTAATGAGTAAATTTTACAAAGAAAGAACAGTACAAATTTACTATATAAATAGAGTTTTATAAATAATGAAAATTGAAATCGTACTTTATAGAATTCATAATTTAACAAAACGTGTTTTTAACACTTCATAAATTTTTTAAATTATTATCTACTGTAAATTGATAATCTAGTAGTTAGGTACTATTTTACAACATTGAAAATAAAATTGGTGGGTTTCAATGTATAATAACATACTTTAATAAAATAATTATAATCATGAAATTAGAAAATATGTGGGTTTTATATTTTTTTTTTTATAATTAATTTTATCTTTATTTTTTTATATATCTATAAAACTATTTTTATCATAATGTTATTATGGTAATGAACTAGATTAATTCAACGGTTTACATTATCAGCGGAAGACAAATGTTTATACATTTATTTTTACTATTTTTTCTTATTGTTGTCTTATCAGCAAACTGGAGATGACTAGACGTTTTTAAGAGCATTTTATTACTCTTCCTTCGTATTTTTTTATTAACATAATAAAAATATTCAAATATGTTATTGGTATGTACATATATTATAATTTGTAGCATATAATATTATAATAATAGGTATATCAATATAGCCTATGTATTGTGATGTGATATAATGTGTATAGCATTCATTGTTGATGTAATAATACATTTTTATTATACCTATTTCTGTTATTTTTTAATATAAATGTTTCTTGGTCTTCTACGATTCTGTTTACGAGTATATATGTATCTATTTTATAATATTTAGACTGTTATTAACTAAATAATATAAAAGTATTATTTATTAATCATTTATCTACCTACCTACCCTGTGTGCAAAATAATGATGTAATCTATGCGATGCCTGTTTATGAACTCTAATGTGACATGCACATTGTGATGTCTAGGTGCTATTTAACAGATATAGACGGAAAATATTACATATTACGATATCGTATGCCGTATACCTATATATTTAACTTTTAACTAATAATTTATTATTATTTGTGTTTTAATTGTAAATTGTGTATTTTCATGGCTTATAAAGAATTAAAATATATATATTTCAACACATACCTATATAATAATTTTTATCGTGTTGTTAAAAAAAAAAGTTGAATCCAAAGGGACTAATATATGGTGGACTTTTGAAGGTCAATACTTTAAAAAAGTACCGTAGGGAAATTGGGATTTAAAAGTCACGTGAAGAATAGTCCGTAATAATGTATACAATTTTAATCTATTAGATATCCCCAAAAGATTTTAAATCTAATAAAATAATATCCATGTGAGCTATAGATATAATTATGTTAAATTTATTTTTCGTATTTAATATTAAAACTAATATATTAAAATTAAATTTTTTTCTTTCAAAAATTTTCATTACCTAACTATATATGTATTATTTGTTGATGGGTATTATGTATTACTCTATTAATCATAAACTATAATTTTTAAATACTTAATTATAGTATATATTAATATTATATTATTTATTATTATTATTATTATTATTATTTTATTATAAAACAGTATTCTATGTGTTGTTTATTTATATATACAACAATTATAGGGCTGAAATTCACTGGTCAACTATACCGCAATATTGACTGTTATTTTAGACCCTTAATAAATACATTAGTCGATGGGCGTCAGCTGGGTAGAATGTCTAGGGAAATACAATTGTGGTTTTCAATCACATTGTAATTTAATATCACGATTTTATTTCATCCTGTTTTTTTTTAATTTTCAATTAGAAACGCACAAGAATATTATCTAATAATATAACTGGAAATAGGATTTAAACACGATAATGTTTGAAATAAAAATTAAAAATAATTTTTTTGAAAGCAAGTCGTTTTTTTATTCTATTCTTTTCTTCTATATATATATATATATATATATATATCACTGCTTGCATCGGTAAATATAGGTAGGAATTTTTTCATTCAAGTTTCACGATATTGCATGGTAACCCTTGTATGCGTTGACATTTTACCGGCATTCTTCTGCAACAATATCATACGCAGGTTGAAATTCCTATCGTTCCCGAGGATACTCATGTCTCTCGATATTATTCCCAGCGGTTTCAATTTATTTCGCTATTTTTATTATTATTTTTTAATTAAAAACCAGACCATCATCAGGTGTATAATAATAATCATAATAATAATGAAGAGTGATTCAAGGTTGGCAATATTGAAACGGAAACTATGTGTGCACGACTGACCGTCCATACCATTCCTGCGATATCGGAGGTGGTATCATTATATATATATATATATTAACTGCTATCGGACCGCTGTATACCGTTTTGTTGATTACGGTCATGCTGATGATGCTGCCGGTCTACTATATAATGTAATATTATATCCGAGCTAGTCAATAATTGGTTTGGGCCAAACGTGTTTCCCTCTCTGCAGTCTCATTTTTATCTTCCTCGGTCCTCATCTTTGCGGACGACCTGCAAACCCGTTTGATATTGTATCCGTCAGATATTTTCCATTAAAACACCAACAACAGTGGTGACGGATATTCGAACGTACAAGAATAAGGTTCGCGAACCTTCATCACAGAGATTGTATCAGGATATATGTTTCAGATTAATCGAGTTTGGTTTATACCGGTGTTTGTAAAACATGTTTTTTTTTTTACCTACAGTTAAATTCAATTTATACTCTTTATAATAACTGCTAGGATCAACGAATTTAATACTGAAACATTTAAATATATAGACGATATAATATTATGGATGCACCAGTGAATTAACAATATTTTTTAAATTACGAGTTACGTATTTTGTTATAGTACATGCGTCATTTTAATTAAAAGTTCTACGTGCTCTGTTCTATAGTTATTCAATATAAAGTATGCGTAATCGGTAATAGTATTATAGTATTGACTTTTCTTTATTTTCATTACATTTTAAAACTCGTTATTTTAATTTGTATTTTATAAGTTATGAAAAAAAATGTTATAATATTATAACATGTTATACTCGTCATTATTATTTTGGCATGTGTACCCATGTAATATATTTCAGTTTTCCAATATTTCAAGACGATAATCGTCATTTATTTTTATACACCAATGGTATATATATATATATATATATATATTATGACTATATATATATATTATATATATAGGTAACGAAATCGCCAACAGATTCATTAATAATAAAAATTCAAAGGAATTGGTAGACTAAGAATATTTACACTAATTTTAATAATTGATCTTAAAATCTAACTTTTTAGAATTAAAAGACTTTGTATAATATGCTTATAAGTGCTTATATTCTCATAACTCATAACTCATGAGCATTCATATTATATGTTTAATACTTTTAAAATCTTGTTTTTTTAATTAGAAATTGGCTTGTTTTTTTAACATTTTGACTTCTGGATCAACTATTTATAGACGTAAAATACTTTAAAAAAATAATCCTCTGTTAAAAGTTAGAAAAAGTTATCTTCTTTTATTTGGTGCCAATTTTAATGATGAAAAATTATCATTCTGAAAACCATAAAACTTGAAGTAAATAAGTATAGTAAGTATAACATGGTTTTTTTGTTCAAATATCGCGACTAAACAAAAATAAAAGTGGTACTAACGCGGGAATATTTTTAAGCTACTTTTACAATAGGTAGATATATTAAATTATTTTTAAATTGTTGGATGTTAATTTTTCTTAAAATTCATAAAATATTTCTATACAAAACACCTTAAAATGGGTATGTGGCATCCTCTTATCAAGCAAAATAAATGTCCTACTTATATTTTTGAAAACAGAAAACAGTATGTTTGGACTATGGTGTTTCTGAAGAATACTTGCTATTACAACAGTCGTGGTATCTTGTTTGTCGTCGAGTTATTTTTCATCGTGGTGACTGACGTTTTTAAATTAAGCAATTATTACCCAAAAGTCCTGAAAAAGGTCCACCTGTCAGACCTCTTCCAACCTCTGTATCTTTCCCTATCATCCGTGTTGTCTGCACAGAACTCGCGAATCATTTTTCATTGCCGGGTCATCATCGTCGCCATCGTTCAATGATGCCCGAGACTTTTTTTCATCTTCAAAGGGGACAAAACTCTAGTCCCAACACAATTACAAATTCACCCCTCTCGTTTTTACACTCCAAAATCATCCTGCCATATACTCTGAAGCACCAGAACATCGTGATAACTATGCAGGAAATAACTCGATTTGCATTTTTGGTTCTGGTACAGTCAGCTCTATTTAATTCGCATGTCACGTTTAATCGACCGATATTCAAATGTGAAACAGACACCGTAAAGAATTTTTTTTTTAATTTTCTATATCTTTAAGTTATTGTATACATTTTTATAATTTTTAAGAACTTTATAAAAATGTATAATCTAAAATGAATTTAAAATGTATTTATTAGATTTTTAATTATTCATTTATTTACCTTTTTCATATTTTAATATGTATACGCCAGATATTTATACGAGTATATTATATGAGTATTAGAGGATTTATATATATATATATTTAAATACTGTAGTTACTTAAACTGAACCATAGACCATGTGGAAGATCAATTTATATACCAACTAATATGTATTGGATAATTATTATAATTTATTTGAATTATTTTTTGAAATATATTTAAGTCAAACATTTCATGATAAAACTCAATATTTATGCACATTCATTAGAAAAAATATTTTTGTGATTCAATTTTTATTATCATTAGATACGTACCTGTTTTAAGTAATTTTATTAAATTTAAATTCTAATACATATGTATGACTAAACATAATTTGTAATAACTCTAGGTAAAATAAATATTATATATGTAATTATTTTTCGTTTAGCTTTGTAATTTTATTTTCAAACTAAAAATTACCGGAAATTAGGAAGTCGTATACCAATAATATACGAGTAGATATGTGTATATATTTTAATTTTATATTTTAATGAAAAATATATAGTATACAATTGTTCTTTATTTTACATTTCCTATGGTCTATGTCGGTATACTCTGGTTTATTTAATTTTCATAATTTAAAGGCTTTTACATTTTATTAATGCATTTTCTTTTTGACTTTTTCTGAAAGTGGAATTTTATTTGTTTTATTTGATTATTTTTTACAATTATCTATCAACGACTCCACACTTATTTTAAACACTCCTGCAATAGTTTTACTCTTCTTCGTAGGCGCTCCCTATAATTTTTTTTATCTTATTCTTTAATATATATGAACGTAACAAGTTATAGAATTTATTACAATTATTGTAGTATAAAATGTTTATCTTTTATACCTAATTTATTATTTATGTTGTGTATATTTGGATTTCATAACTGACACAATATGCTTAAATACCAAAGATAACTCGTAGGTTTTACAGAAATAATCGTGTTAAAATTTACAAATTTGCAATAGTTAAATTAATATATATATATATAGGTATTGTTTTTGGGAAGTTTGACTTTCAATGTGAGTTAATCACTTGATGTCGAAATTGGCGTATTTTAATATTAAATATTTTATTTTATGGTTGGTAGGCTGTTTTATTTATTTCATATATTATAAAAGTAGGTAGGTACCTACATATTATATGGGTGAAGGTTTTTTTTTTAGTTATGTGTCAGTCTGTTGTGTCCTACGTGTGTTCTTGCAGTGTCAGTTTGTTTTATTGACATCCTTATTGATTATTTATTGTGATGTTTTTGTGTCAAGCCACGGATTCACTGAGAGTTGTATCATTAAATTATAATGTAGTAATCCCAAAATAAACATAATATAGAAAATAAATATTATATACCTATTGACTTATGAGTTATAATTTAATCAATTGATTACTATTTAATGTTTTACATTAACTGCTAAAAAATGATCAGGTTTTTGAATAATTTCGAATAAAAACAATTAATAAAGTAATATAATATATATAATAATGCAGTATTATAATTTTGTCGTTTTTTATAATTATTTCTGGTAGGAAATTTTTCCTAAAAAGACAATATTGATATTGTAGAAAGTTGATAAATAATTTAAAATTGTTAATCTACTCCCAATATTGTTTTTAAATTCCACAATTACATACACTCGTTGACACTTTTCGTTTTAATGAAAAACGCATTATACCTTCCACTAACCGTGATGTTTGTTAATACTCTCGATTATTATTAAAAATTCAAAAGCTTTTTTAGGTTTTGTTTTTAATGTTAACGTATATAACGTATAATATATGTGTGTACTATATATGTATGTATATAACGTCATCCGGGTACGTCTGTTTGTCTGTCTATTACATTATTCTACCAACAAACAAAAAAAAATCATGTTCCATATTTTTACAACACCGGAACAAATGGTTTGTTAAAAAAATGTATATACTCTTGTTTCAACCCTTTTTCCCTTATCTCTTACCCCACATACTCTCTGGTTCCTTTATACTTTATATTGACACCGCCGTTACCGCCATCATACTAAGAGTTTAATTTATTTATTTACCGAGTTAACGTTCAGAATTAGCATTTCTATTATGCAAAAATAATGAGAGCCTCTTTTGTTTTGACAGCATGTCCTATTATAATGACGTGTATTCCGTTTGTAAAAATATATGAATATATATACTTAAAATGGCTATTACTAAAATTATGTCATGGTAATCTTTTGATTATACATTATTATTACTTTTTGACCATACACACATAATATGTATAATATCATATTATATTGAACATGCAATTTTATCAAAACATTGTAAATATTGGAACGTATATTTTATATTTATTATTTTAATTTTTCATTATTTATTTTATTTGTATATATTTAAATACATTATTGTATCAGTACAATGTGGTTTTATTATTTGTATAACCAAGCATAGTCCCTGAAATCGATTATTATTGAGGTAGATACTAATTTTATAGTTATATCATAATAGAAAACACATATTTATATATATAAAGAATTTAAAAACGGTTATTATATTAATTCAATTTAATAAAATAGTAATAATTTGACAAATTACGAGTACCTACTGGATGATTATTTTATCGTGTTTGCCTAATTTTTAGTTTTCTCTATGAAAATGTATCATTTTATATTTTCATATTTTGTAAGCTTGAGATAAGTACTTTAATATTATATTAACTATAATTAATTATGATGTATTATCATTGTATTGTTATAAAAAGTTAGAATTTTTGATTTTGAGTGGAGAGAGGAACTACATTTTTCAACGGAAAAATTTTTATACATTAAATAATAACAAATAAAGTTACCATACTTATTATTAGATGTTAACGCCATCAAATTATATATATATATTATATACATATTTTAGAGTAATTTTTTAATATACATATTATACCGATCTCCATACATTTCAATGTAAATTAATAAAATATTAAATAATATTTTTATAAACATTTTGATGTATCAATATAAAAACAATTCCTCGTCTCTCCACACACTTTCGATCAAACTTATCTAAGTTCTTATAAATAATAAACTGTTAATTTAATACTCAACATTGACACATCAAGATTTTCAAAAAAATATTTTAATGCTCTGAATATTAAGTCAAAAATATAGATTGGAATTTGTATTATTTTTTGTAAACTTAATAGTACTCAAGTTTACAAAATACTTAAATTTATTGAAGATAAATATTCACAGAGAAAATTAGCAAGTATAACTAGTAAGCCTGATAAATAAATCTCTCTGTTTATAATATTTGTTTGGGGGTTGACTGTGGTCAAGTGGTCGAAACGTGTTTCGGCACACGAGGTCCTCGGTTCGACTCCTAGGTAGCAAATGAAGTAGCTAACGAGATTTTTCTAGCTGGTGGCCTCTGGTGCAAGCTGGCTATTATCAAACCCGTCTAATAATTTGGTAGCTATGTTTTTGTCATAGCTATCAAAAAATATTCCAACCCCTAATTTTTGAAGGCGCAAACATAAGCATATTAGAACTTGGAAAATAAGATAATGTAAAACTATTAATTAATTTCTTTAGTACTTGTTTCGTTTTAAGATATATAAGCACGTGCATACTGTTTTTATATTTTATAATCATTCTTCTAAAGAAATAGTAATTTTTGAGCTGTTAATTTAATTCTTGAACTGGACGATTGATATAATATAAATCTTATAATATCGTTGCATATTCGTTGAATTTTTCAAGATATCGAACTTGGTATTTCCATAACCGGTCATTCGGGAACATCGTAGAGGGATTATTTTTTTATTTCACTTCTCCTTGCTCCCTTCAAATATATAAACGATTGGATAATCTCTCGTGAATAAAAATATTTAATACTCTATACAAAAGAACACATTTTTATTATTATTATCTTTATATTTATATAGAATTGATACACAATATTTTTGTTGAAATCGTTAAAAAATAACTCTTCTGCTTACTGCAGCTATAATACCTTCGATGTATAACAACATACACTCGCACAAAAGTCTGTATAAACACATCGACACAATATCTGTATTTTCACGAACGCGTTTAATCGGTTTCCGTACGGACAAGTTTATTGTCAACCAGTAATCTCCTTAAAATAAATCTGCTTCGTATAGCAACACCTGACAATCGTTCACACTAGTATACACACGCACACGTATGCGTGTCGTTTATGTGGTAAAATATATACTATATAATACTATCAAATCCTGTTCGATTGGTGGAATATCTTGTTTTTAATATTAAAAAATAACGATTTTTCATATAAAATATTTAAAAAATTGTTTTGATATTTTTTTCTTTTAATTTGATGAGGTGTATTTTTATTTTTATTTTTTTATTTTATCTCGTACTTAGTATTTAAAATAGGTACGTTAATTAATAAATGAAAATGTATAGTGATTTATTGTAACATTGTTGTGGTGATTGTTAGAAAAATTGTTTTTTGAGTAGATAGGACCTTGAAAGGAAAAGTTATCTTGGTAAAGTGGCTATGAAATTTGGAATTGATATCTTAGGAAAATCCAGAATATTTTTAATTACTCATGTCATACCAAATAGATCTGGAATGGCATAATATAGTACCTATGATTTATTAAATTGATGCATTGAAGATTTAAGAGGACGTTGTACCCGCATATGCTGTCTCCATCTATCTTATTTGGCAAAATAGCAAAATTACACTACTCAAAACAATAAATGTGGTGTCTACGTTAAAAACAAAGTGCAACAAAATGTGGGTGCGATGTCCTCTTAATAAACATTAAAATTGAAAAACTAAAATTGCACAAATAGAAAATAGATTTTTACTGCGATTTGGTGTTATAATTAATAAAAATTGTTGTCGGGAACCTAATATATACGTTGTAACTTCTAAGTAGTTACTATATCATACTATGGGCACTAGATACTTGTACTTATCATTATTTATTACAATATATTAATATTTTGAAATATTTATAATTTTTCATATCTCTATTTTTTAAATTTTCATAATTTTAAATTGATTAAATTACTATTATTTTAATAGTTAACAAATTTAGTTATTTTATTGTTATTTTAAATTTGATTATTTAAATTTCAATGATTACATTATCATATAAGTAAGAAATGACAATCTATACCTATATGAATATAGTTTAATACAATACAATACGCGTGTATTAAAAAAATTAACGAATATGTTTCAGTTTTTTATAATTGTATCCTATAGAATTGCGATTTTAGTTAGGTAACACATTTTTAGTTAGTGATGTTTCAACTATTATGCGTCATTGAAGCAGGGCCGGTGGAAAGGCAATGCAATCAAAGCAGTTGCTTAGAGCCCCGCGCCATGTGAAGAACCCCGCAAAAATGGTCTCCTGCTTAGAAAAAAATGTAAACTTAAAATATTCTGTGTTAACCTAACAGTAGGAATAAAATATTCATATTTTCACTGTCGGAGAATTGGTATTTTTTTTTTAAATTATTTAAACAGGTTTTTTAACGGAAAACTGGGAGTCATAAATTGGGAATGGATCACAAGGGAATTAATTAATTTTCTACTAAGCATTTAAATATTCCTGAAATAATGGATTAAAAAAATAAACGTATATATTCGTATATTTGAATAATATTGGAAAGAAAAAATTTTAAATAGTATTTTATTTGTGAACATATGCAAATCAATATATTAGTAATTAGGATAATAGTATTATTAGATAATAGTATTTAGGATACATTTAATTATTGAAATTAAAATTTAGTTATCCATTAATAATTTATGATAATTTTATTTATTTGTTATTTTCGTTTAATCAATATTTTATATTTTAAAAAATAATTCTAAATAATTTGAATTTCTGCACATTCATTTTGTTTAAGAAGCCCTAACATTTGTGTAAAACAGTAACTATCCATGGTGAGTGGCGAAACACTTATTAATCGGTCAAATATATGTATTTTAATTATCTATAAATAATATTATTTTGTGTTTATTTGCTTTACAAAGTATTTTAATGTACTTTTAATGTAGATAAATAATTAATGTAAATCATTATTATTCATAAAAGTAGGTATATATCGTAGCATTATTATAATATAGGTATAATAATAATATATTATTAATATTAATCACAATTATTATAAAACAATAACTAAAATATTTCTTGTTTTTTTTTCAGGTAAGTTTAATGAAAAATAAATCAATCAATATTTATATATAATTATTGTAAGTACAATTATCAGATATTTTATGAAAAACAAAAGCTTTTTATACAATTTAATAGTTGTAAAATATATATTTGTCTTTCAGAAAAATATTTATAATATTCATACTAATATATTAACACTAACCATGAGTATATTTATCTTAATTATGTGCCATTATATATACTATGATACGCATATAATATCTTGAATATGTGATTTTATATTTTAATTATATCACATCAAATATAAAAGTAAAATCACTGGGTACTAATTATATTATTTAGTCATTTCTCATAATTACCTATAAGGATAACTTAAAATTAATCAATTACTGTGCTTAATACATATAGTCAATACTGTTTAGCCATAGCTGACCACTGTTAGGAATACCTCGTTTGTCACAACTTATATTATTCCAAAAAATATACACTCAATTACTATCTTTAAGTTTTTTCTTTTACTAGTTCTTTTTTCGTCGAAGTGAATAACAATTCCCATTCATTCCATCCAATTGGATAAAGAACATCCGGTGGAAATACAGTGATACTATTACAGCCTGCATTATTGCTAAACATATGTCGTACGTTATTGGTTCCACATATTTCTATCATTAATTTTTTAAATAATTATTGTGGTCCATCAGCTACCTAACTTTTGGTATTCCAGTCTTTTCTGTAATTAAAAAACCATATGCAATGCAATACACACGCTATCCAAGTATAGTATGGACCAATGTATATTTAAAAAGAAAAAGTTAAAATATTTTGAGGGAAATACATTGTCATAATATTAAACAAGTTCGGAAAGCCCACTCTGCGAGTGTGCTAAATCCATGTTTCTAAACGTATTTTAAACAATATAAAATATAATTCCATAAATAATTTATTAAATCTATTATATTTATGTATAGAAACCTTAGATCAATAAAACGAATAAAAATTTAAATATTGAAATTGGTAATTACAACAACAAATTTTCAATACAGTCAGAAAAACGTTTGGAAAACGCACTCTTCGATCGTACTAAATTTCCCATTTTCTATTCCCTAAGTAACTATGAACAACAAAGTGGAAGAACAATGGATTGTCAAATCAACAATCACTTGTGTCGATGTACTAGTCATTATGACAACGTATCGATAGGATGGACACAACCATTAGTCATCTACTCAGATTGGAACTCATACTAAATCACTGTGAATTAGGATACGGTCGCTTGGAGTGTGTTACTTGGTTATTTACATAACTAATGTTATTTTGAATACCTTAAAAATATTTATTCATTGTCAAAATTATTTTTAACATTCTATCATATTTTCAACAACATTCTTTAATAAATGTATGTTTCCAGAGGCGTATTATCAATATTTTACTGTGGGGGGGGGGGGTCGAAAAAATATTGAAAATCAATGATTTATCTAACCATTATATATTTTACTAACTTTAAAGACAAAAGACTCTTGGTAATGGGGGAGGGAATTCCGTGGTCCGTGCACTATTATTATAAATAATACGCGTAGGTACCTATCGTACTTTTTGAAATTTCTAACATAAAATGCACTTAATTTTGATATTTTTGTAAAATATTTTGAATCACATTGAAAAATGTGATAATTAAGCATACTCGTAAATAAAAATGAGTGACAATTATTGACAAAATAACTTTTTTAACATTGTATATTTTTCTAGTCATGAATTTTGTTCTAATTTTTGAATAGTAATATAAAAAAACCTACACAGTACCTAAAAATGGTTTTTAATTTTAGATTATTTTAAAATATGTAATTAAAAACTAAGAATATTTTTGATTAATATTAGGCATAAGTTTACCTGACGAAAATTCTACAGGTTTTGACAGAAATACTACGTAAAAAAAAGACTACAGGATAGGTCATGAGATTTGTAAAATATAATATTAAAACATTAGTTTGGTATACTTTTAAGTTTTAATTGACAATTTAGTTTATTATTCCTTAGTATGTTAATAAATTATAAAAGTATCTAAGAACCACGGCCTAGTAATAATATAGTTTATCAAATTTTGATTACCATGCACATTTGTGAAATTATTTTAAATGGTAAATGGAAACTTAAATATTTATTTAAAACATTTTTAATAGAAAAAAAAAATATATATATATTTTAATTATTATCAAAATCTTTTTTTATAAATATTTTTGAAGCTTGAGTAAAATACATAGGCTCTTTATGAAACTTTCAAGTGTTTATAACAAATATTTTCGGATTTATGAGGGAAAACCATTATTTTAACCTGTATTTTTTCATTATTTTTTGATAGTTTTTTCTAATATATTTTTAAGAAATCGACAAATTACCTTTTCAAAGTTTTTTGTAATGAAATGTTATTGCCAAAAAATTGATTAATGAAAAAATTAGATTATGAAGCAGTTCCTAAAATATTCTGATTTTTGTACTACACAGTTTTACTTACATTTTTCCTTCTAATGATCTTTTTTATTTCTTTCATCATTAACATTATACATTATAATATGTAGGAATGTAGAATTCGATTAATACAGTTGCTAATTTCGTACAACGTATTAAACTTTTTGTATTATACGACATTTTAGGGGCTGTTATGAAGTCAAATATTCTGGTCGAGAAATTGCTTACAGAAAAATATAAAACAAATAAACATGATCATAAAACGGAAAAATATTATTGCACCATTCAGAATCCTAAATTTAGTCATTATATTCATTTTAGGACATTATAGTTATTACTTTTTTTTATTCATCACATTCTATTTTCAATTATTATTGTTTAATAGTTATTACATTTTTTTATTCTTCACATTTTTTTTCCAATTATTATTGTTTAAAAATTCGATCAACAAACCAGTACCCCTGGACACCCCCCCCCCCCCGTAAATACGCCACTGTATGTTTCATAATATATGGATTTCAATCTCTCATGAGAAATTTTTCGTATGAAAATATCTCACAAAATATTATACACCTATTCTTGAGCTAATAACGACATTTTGTTGCAAAACGAAATTATTTTGTCACATACGGAATATTTAAATAACCACAATGGTTACAGACTTAACGTGATAGGAGTTATCGTCGCTGGATTCGTACTATAACAATTTTACAATTACTACAGTACCAATAAAAGATACAAGTCTGATAAAATTTAACTTTTATTTATTTATTTTTTTTGTTAATGTGCATCAAATTTAATGAACCCTCATTTTAAATGTTATAGATCAATATTAAAATTATTAGTATTATTATGATACAAATTATATTATATTATATTATATTATATTATATTATATATAACTAGCATCTATAGAATCACTATTTATAAAAACTTACGATAATATGGATGACAGGTATTTGATTAAAAAATGAATTTTTGATAAATATTTTCAATAAAAAATTATTTATCATAGTTTTAGTGTAATTTTCTAAATGTTAAAATGCAGGTAAAATTTGCATTTCTTATACTTATTTTTAAATATTTATAAAACTTAATAGTACGCAATCGCTAATTAGTATTTAGTTACTTAGTACTTATACCTTTGTAGAATTGATGAAGACCTTCTTGGTGGATTAATATATAATTTAACCATGATTATTAATTGTCGCACAAAATCTTTGGATAATCAATAATATTTAAAAAATATAAGATCACGTTAAATAGATCGTGTTCAAAAAAATCCTCTTTTAGGATTATGTACAGTCATTTCATGTACATTAATCATATTAAAGGCCTCTATATACGCAAGGTCATCAAAATTATCCATTGTAAGTTGTAACTACTGTTTTAACTACTTGTTTTTAATTACTTAAATTACTAAATTCATAATTATCTTAATTAATTGTTGAATTTTTTGGAAGATTGATTGCACTTTTATAAATAATTTCCTTGGAAGTGTATTCACCTTATACAGTATACATACAATATTATTCAATAATTATAATTATTATTATTATTATAAAATATTATAATTATAATCCAATGGAAACTTGATCCAGTTACAATGTAGCGTTGACTGTCGATTGGATACCATTAATTATTAATTGCATAATCTTGATGTCAGCCGTTATGAGTCAAAAAACGTGTGCATACAATAATACAATTGCTTGAAGCTGCGTGTCTACCTCCTCCGCGGGCTCTTCCAGTCTAGAAAAATATACACCAGCTGAATGCGAGCGACCGATGGAGCTTAAATATATATTACAGTCTATAATCATATTGTCCGAATCCCTGAAATTTTAAAAACGAAACGGTCGCTATCGGTCGAAATGAACCGCGCTGTTTATACTATAGTAACTAAGGGTAGGCAGATATAACAGGAATATAAGGTGTCTACACTAATGTTTAGAAACAAAAAAAAGTACTAAAAAACTTGAATTTTTCCAATTATACCAGTAGTATAACATTTTGTTTTAGATTTTGAACGTCCCAAGAAAGCTAGTGTTTTTACAATGATGTTTACTTATTTATTTTTTAATATACTAATATTTACTCATTTTTATGATACATATAGTAGGTAACAGAAACTTGAAAGTGTCGTTATAATATTGGGATATTTGGATAAACCGTATTTTTCTTAATTTGACTTCTTGATTAAATACCTAGTTGAATGGTCTGTTTTAAAATCGACTACAGTTTTATTTTTTTCATATCACAATAGAACACTCTTGAGTACAAACTACAATATAAGTTAGATTTCAATTTACTTTAATACATTTTATATACTAGTCGTATGTTATTAAAATCGAAATATGTGATTTTATATGTTTACATTGATATTTAACCACTATTAAATATATTAAAATCCAAATTGATAATGAAAATATGAATGTTCGTATATTATTTTTTCTTCGATTATACATTGCGTTTGTGATTTAGATCTAGATGGCTATTAGTATTACAAAAATAGAAAATAATAGATTTCCTTAGAAATGTATGTACCTAATATAGTAAACATATAAGTACCTAATAGTAATAAAAACTTTTTCTTAAATAAAATCTCATCATTGTATTCCATACTCGTGTTATTTATTCTCATTAATTTATTTTATTTATTATTTTTATTATTTAGTTTAGATACCAATATTTTTCTTATATAATAATTAACTTCAACGATTTGGAAAAAATTTAAAAATGAGTATATTTTATGATCAAAAAACTGTTTTTAATTGATAAATAATGGGCTTTATGATTACATTAATATTATTTGAAATATACAACAGTAATATAGTCTGGTTTATTTTGAATACTTATTTCTATTACTTTAAGATAATAGAAAGGAAAGGTAACTTTTGGGAGTTATCCATTAATTCATATTTTAAAAATATAGAAACTTATGGTTATTGGTAATAATTATGTTTACAAAGTGAATAATACACTAAAATATTATGATTATGCCACGCCAAATATAGAGTCTAATCATGATATATCTAGTTATAAATATCGAATTATAATTTGCTAATATAACTTAAAATTTATCAATTACTGTGCTAAATACGTTTGGACAGTATTCTTTAGCGATATCTTCATATGGCTGACCACTATTAAGAATAATTGGTTCATTTTTGCTGAGATGATTCCATAAATGCACTGACATACTGTGTTTAATTTTTTCTTTTACAAAATTTCTTTTTGATGAATTGAAATAAATTTTCCATTCATTCCATCCTATTGGATAGAATACTTCGGGTGCAAATACGGTGAAATTTTTACAGTCTACTAAACCTTCAAACATTAGTCGGATGTTATCGGTTTTACACCTTTCCTTCATCAAAGCTGTAAATAAACTTGGTCCAACATTTGCCCATTTATCGCCATCCCATCTTTCTCTGTAAACATAAAACCAAATATAATGAAACTATAATGAATATTATTAACATAAATAATCAATATATTATAAATACGAATACAACAGCAAAAACTAGATTCAATAATATTGCCGGAATTATTACTCACATAAACATATAGAGTGCTTTTTCTACTACGTCCTTTCTTTGGATACCAAGTAAACCGTTGGCTAAAATACCTAGTGGTAATTCTGCTCCAATAAAATCTATTAAAGGTATTTGTTTTAAAGACATTGCATCTAAATCCATATATATTCCACCAAATTTATAAAGTATTAATAAACGCAACATATCACTATAGTGTTCCACTGGGTATTTGGTATAATTCATAATTCCTGATCGAACAAAATCCTGAACTGGTGTATTATCCGAGTACGTCAGCAAATCAATATGTCGAAAACGAATATTGTGATAATTTTTCTGTATAGACATAATTGCCGTTATGTCCGTGTGACATTCAATATTTTGACTCAGGAATAAGACGAACACCAGACGATCTGGATTGATTCTATATTTATTTAAAAATTAATATTGTATTATAATAAAATATTTACATAAATAAATTGAATTAAATTGCTGTATATATTGCATTCTTATTAATGATAGAATTATAGAATCATTAGTCAGTGTGCAGATTTCTGACGGTATAATTGTGAGTGGTAAGCACAATCAATCAATTGTCATCATATTTGCCTAGAGCAAGGATCTAGTGAAGGGTATACGGCGTATACCCACTTCTCAATATTTTTTTTATTGCGTATAGCCAAACTTTTTTATTTGATACACGAGTATAGTATCGTATATTTACGTATACTCACTACTTCGACCAAATATTAATAAATATAATTTACGATCTACTGACCAATTCGGAGTACTCATTAAAAAAAAATATAGTTTTTTATCATTACTTGTAATATGCTTGGAAAACAAGAATTTATAACCTGGTAGATGTAGCAGCAATATTGTGCTATTTGGTACACTGGTAGGTAGCAGGTATCTTCATGAATATTGTACATGATTATTGTAAATTATTGAATGCTTTATTCACTTTGGGAGTAACACCTGGCTACGATGTGTTTAACATATTGTACTTATTTCACAAAAATTAATAATAATATATATTTGATTACATACTAAAATATACCTACACTGCGCTCGCAAAACTGTGTACAAAATTATATACTATTTTGTAAATTTGACTGTTAACGTTATTATTTTAAATTTTGTTTTAAAAAAATTCCTTCGTTTGTATTTTTGTTCGAGTTTTGTAAGTTTTGCTATTGTATACAGAATGAAACTAGTATGATGAATGGTAACTGTTAAGTATTCAACATTAATTTATCTATATTTTTATTTATCTATTACTTACGGCTCAGTATCTATGCGTGAAATTGGGTATACTTAAATTGAGACTTAAATTTGAGTTATATTCCTATATAAGCGTCGGCAGACGTGCCGCGTCTTGATTCAAATTTGGTCAAAACTTACAGACTGCATTCATCCATGTTACATTAAATAATAATTACCAGAAGATCATAAAAAAGTCAGCTTCTGTTGGTTGCTTGACAATAAAATACGAAGAGTAAATAGCGATCGTCTTCATTGTATGTTCATGTTCTCAATAAAAAAAAAAAGAGAATAAAAAACAAAATAAACAACAACCTAAACAACAAATTACAATTTTAAGTTCAGAAATTTAATGTTATAAAACAAAGAAGTAATCTGACAACACAATTGTATACGACGTTTTTGATTCAGATATTATGATAATTTTCTCAAACTGTGTAATGATAACAAATCTTTTGACATTATACAAGATATTGAGAATGTATCTAGTCCAGTAAAAGAAACCTGAATATTAAAAATTCAGATATTTTATTAGTTCAATTTATGGGAGGTAATAAAAATATAAATAAATTTGTATACGTTTATTGTGTAATTAACATTGACAACCGAGTAAAAGAGAATGATATATCTTGTGTTACTATTGATATGGGTTTTAAACTTCTGTATTACTTCTTTAGTTATATTATATTAATTAAACTAATTGATAAATACTATCAAAATAACGAACATTTGACACTGAATTAAAATTATTTGTAAGATACATTTTTTACATAATGATAATAATTTGTCGTTTGAAGAATAAATTATTTAAATCCTACCTATAATTGATAATTATGATAGTCATCGATCATCATTGATATTCACTGATATCTAGAAAATTATGATAATCAGTAATATGGTGTACATAATTTATATTAGTAGTATAATACCTTTCGGAATATTTGCTCACCTTGCGACCCACCCGATCGAACACGATTGTCTTGTTGATAATTTTGTGGCTGGCCGTCTTGTGGATTCAATGAAGAACATCGATCTGTTGATGGGTACTTCATTTGGGTCTAGGATCTGTAAAAAGAAACATCCACCGTTATCATCATCATGAATATTCACCTCGGTTTCAACTTGTTCTGTTTGTTTGATCGTGGAATGCGCATCGCAATTAACGTTAATATAGATGAATGACATAAAGATTGTGATGCTTAAATATGCTAACCCCCAGTATAATAAGCGTCCGTGTACATATTTTCAGACATAATTTGATATGTTTATGCATTATCCGATATAATATAACTTTGGCGATTTGTTTCTATTTGGTTGTGTTATCGTTGTTTGTTGAAAAATTGTCCACAATTTTAATTATTTTAATGGTATATCAATATATATATATATATATATATATATAACAAGAACAGTGAACAATGAAAAAAGAGTAAAGTGTTCAATTTGTTTTAAAACAATTGTGTCCCATTGCGTCACAACTTTAGTCGTCGTATTTCGAGCTAATTTACTGTGATGTGTATAAAATTACTGTTTCACATATCTATAAATATCGTTTATTTGGGTATTAGTTTTTAGTTCAAAATTATACATAAATTACAATTATTGTATTTTCTTATGTGACAACAATTTATTGTATTCTAACAGGATTAAAAATTGTTATTCATTATATATAAATATATATCTAAAATTTTTATTGCGGTATACAATACGAACCTTTGGTAACATAAAATAATTAATTTAAAAATGTCTATTTATTATTAATTAATATTAACATTAAACATTTTGTAATTACATTTAAAATCATTAAAATTATGAATATTGAACTCAAACTAATATAAGTATACTTACTTAAGTATCAAAAATGACGATATTCCAAACTTGACTTTTCCATGTGTAACAAAAATGATCCTTAATATACGTTAGATCAAACAAGTTAGTTAAAATAAAATGCGATTCAATAGTTTATATACCACATTATAACTAATTTCACGATTTCATTAAAAAGTTATTCATAATATTTAAAGTGTTCGTACATTATTTGTGATTATTATATAAATTTTTAAATTTCAGCGTAAACTCTAATTGGTATCTTATATTTTATCCAATGAAATATGATTAAATTACCAATACAATATCATATTATATTACATTATATTTCTAATAGAATATAGGTTAATATTAATATTTTTATCAAAATATTTTGTTTTCAATTATATTATTACTGTGTTATTAATTTATAATGTATGTATTGTCATTTCTATGGTTTTAGGTTTCTGTGTATTTTGAAATCCTTATATCCCCGTTGTGTCCGTCTGTCCGTCTATGTATACGTTAAAAAAGATTATAAGATGATTGTTAATTTGACAATAAATTATTTACAATATATTTTCTAACGTGTAAATCACTGTGTTTTATTCTAATTTTTTGTATGCAGGAAATATATTTTTAATGATAAAGAATACATCGAATACATAGAGTTATATTTTTCAATTAGTATGCTGTAAAATGTTTATAGCCTGTAGTTCTGCAGTAATACATATTGGATACGTCCCTACAGCTCATTTTAAAATTGTTTAAATAATATTTATCCATTTTATTATTTATATACCATATTCGTTATAATATATGCTATATTCAGTATGACAAAAAAATCATTATTTTTTATAATCACAAAAATATCTTTATATTACAAGCATAATGTAAAATTAATGAATTTCTTTTAAAATACGTGTATTTCTATCTCCTACTTCTTTTGTTTACATACAAATAATATTTAAACTAACTCATCAATACACAAGAACATATATAATGTATACATATAATCAACATTGATAAGATTAATAAGTGACAATGGCGTTGGCGTATTGAAATTATTTAAATAAATATGCTATGTATATATTTTAATAAAATACTTAGAGAGAGAAAATGTGGAATCAACATTCTGTGAAAGAGATAGTGATACAAGGAGGCAGTCGTATAATATCTTTATTTGTGCCATAAAATCGTTATAACGAATAATTAATGTCATAAAATTAAAAATAAGCATGGGCGTAAATGTAGTATATAAGTATTTAATCCATTATTTCCCATATTTCTATATCCCTCATTCAATACTGTTTCACGATCATGACAGATAGAGGGTGAGAAAAGCGCAGTAAACTTATTTATATATCAATATTTAAGATACATCACGCAGACATAAATGTAATTAAATATATGCTTGTATACTCGGAAATCTTCATAGGATTTAAATCCTACAGTTATAACTTTTTATTGTTAAGCACTCTATTATTATAGTTTGACCAATAATAATATAAAAACAAAAATATAAAAAACTTTATTTAAAGTACAAAAAATATAATGTTGTAATAATATTTATTTTTATAAAATATTCATTTAAATGTTACTTTTTTTTTCAGATAAGTTCGTTGAAAAATAAATCGATGAATAGAATCCACTTTGTATTTCTTGTACAGTCCATAGTTTATGAATAAAAAGATGCTAACTTAAATAATGACCAATACTCTAATGATTCGCTAAACACACATTTTTTTTTTTTTTTTTGTAGAATAATTCTATTATTGTATATTGTTTTTCACCGACAATGTCCAGTTCTCTTATATTGTCGTTTATTTTAATAATTGTCCACCATTTACCCAAGTGACAACAAATTATATTTATTTTTGGCAAATACTATTTTAACGCTACTGCTTTTAACAAAAAAACATAAATAAAAATAAATTAGAACAGTCATCATTGTGTGCTTTATACAATAATGTTTATACATATATATTATATATATATTTCATATATATTGTGTTTTAAAAACATGGATCATTATTTTTCGTTTATTTGTTCATAAAATCAAATGAAACGATGGCGTTATTCACGGCTTATCTTAAAGCGCAGTAGATACGTACTCGAACACCAATTTTCATGTTGTTAAATATTTTTGTGTGATTAATATTATATTATATATTTCGAACTTGGACATCAGGTTTAATAACTATTAAATTAGTAAGTTTTTACATCAAAGCATAATAATTTACCAACATTACATAAATAGTTTTATTTAATAATATTAAATATTTTATAATAACAGAAGTGCTCAAAAACTTTCGTTTAGAGAATGTCAGCTCGGCCATATTTAAGAGGTTCTATATAAGTAATTTTTAAAAAAATATGAAAAAAATGAAAAACTAACATTTAAAATTTTTTTATATGCATTTTAAAAATGAATGATAATTGTTCCTATTACTATATAATTTTTTACTATAGTTGTTTTTTTATGAATTAATACAATTTTATTGAAAAAAATACTTTTGCATATCCCATTTATAACAAATTTAATAACATCGTAGAAAGATGAAACAAATAATAAATGATAAAGACTAACATTATGTAACGCCCTACTGAGCCGTTCTGTATATGTGCATTTAAACACATTTTATAAGTTACTTATTAAAAAACTAACTTTTTTGATTTTAAAAGTAAATATCTCTAAAAAAAAAATTTTAAAATCGAAAAAAGGCTTCGTATGATACTAGATAATGTTGTTATCTATAATTTGTTTTCCATTTCATATTTCTAAGATATTTATTTATTTTGTAAGTTATTAAAAATAAGAAATGCTAACATGAGTTTTCATTCAAAATTGTTTTCGCTGACATCTTAACTTAATACTATTTTTGACTTTGTTTAAGAACGAAAACAAAATATTATGTATTATTGTGATGGTTATTATGTGATGTCCGTGAAGTTAGGAGTGCAAAGTTTTAAACAAGACCATCCAAAACATTGTATTGGTCATTGTTGGAAAAGTTATAGAAATATTTAATAAATCTTTACATATTATATAGATTGATATTATTTGGTTCTCAATACACCCAGTGCTAATGCAAAAAAAATTTGTGGAGGTATTCGGAGTCATTTTCTCGACTTTTTATTTTTAAAATTTAATAGGTTAAAAAATGCTTGAACTTTTTCTATGCCGACTGGACTTAATTTTGCTGACTTCTTTCTTGGGTGAGGGATCGTCCGACCCCCTAAACTCCCCTTACCGCTGGCCATTTATACACCATATGTATAAAAATATTGTAATAATATATTTTTATTGAATCTTTTACTAATTTAATTTTTGGGTGACAGGTGTACTGTTGTTAAACATAAGTATATATTTTTAATAATATTACAAAATAGGAAATTATATTATGGTCTATAATTATTATGGTAGGTACCGATATAATTATAATCTAGTTTTTAGGTTCATTTTTACGTTGGAATTTAGTCCACTTAATTTATTATTTTAAAAATCTACTTTTGTTTAATTACCTAACATTATTATCATTCATTAATATTTACGAATTTTATTAAGACTATGCTGGATAATTCGAACTCGGAATTTCCTCCTCCTCCCTTTTACAGATAAGTTCGTCTAAATGCGCAGTTGAGAAAAATCCTTAGAATTAGCCCTGTTATATAATATAATTATCGTGTTCTAATTATATTTAATATGTGTTGATCCAACACTATAAACATTATACTAATAAAAATAAAATCAATAAAAGTGGAAAAACCACTTTAAAATATAAACACTTTTCTGTAACTTGAAAATAATTTTGTATTTAATACAAAACAAGTGTGCATATTTGTAACTATTATTCAATAATTTATAATATCTTGTTATGTGCACAGTGTTGCAGAATGTGTACTATTCTTTGTATAGGTAGTAAAAAGGTGCCAAATTCGATTTTGATTATGAACACTTGGTATATCATTTGTTTGATATCATATTTTGGTTAAATATTTCTTAACATTTTTAAATGTAATTGTTATGTAACTATGTAACTATAGAACTTGTTATTTATTATGTTTTATTTCTATATTAAGTATTTATTTATTGAGCTTAGAATAAAATAATTATCTTCTTACGGTGTACCTTTATTTTGCATAAATATCTATAGTTTAACTTATAGATTGTTCTAAAAATGCACTTAAAATCAAAAATCATATAGCTAATGTTTGATTCAATTTAATCAATTTAATTCATAATAGGAATCTAATAGCAATTAGGATTTAAATTATTTGTAAATATTGTTTGTAATATGTTTTATTTATAAAAATTAAATTGAAATAAAACCATTCTGAGCTAAGCTTGGTGTAGTATTATTTTCTACCATATTAAAATTGTCATATTTATATTTCCAACAAAGATTACTACAAATCCTCATAGACTCTTACCCAAAAATATATACATACAACAATACAAATGAAATATTAAAATGTTATAAAATTACTGAAAAGTACAACTGACATTTTAGTTTTCCAATTTATAATAATTTTTAATTTTATTTCTTTTTTCATCTTTTGTCGTTGTCCTTTATGCTATAAAGAAAACTATCGAGGAAATCGAAAAATGACTTATATAAAGTATCATCTAGAATGAATTTTCTATCAAAAATATCTGTAGTCTGAGTAGCAGTCAATTCATTTTATCCGAACACGTGTAGATATGTACTTGTACATACATACAAAAATCAATAACCATGATAAGTTTATATGTTATTTTCCAATAATATAAATTTCCGTTAACATCACAACATCTAAACATTTTCAATGAAGTATTCTTTAGAATTTAAAATTTTTTTAACTATAAATATGTTAGAAATTCAAAATTAAAAATAAATTATGGTTAACTAAATTATCTGACCAATTTTTGATGTGTGAATTTTTAATGGTTTTATGAGTTGTTAAAAACCTTTTATTTTTTAAATATTGAAGTAACTATTTATTTTAAAATACATCAATACATCAGAATACGGTCATATAGGATGTTAGACAATATTGTTAATTTAATTTCTTTGTTGTGAAACATTCTATATCATGATATTTTCAAGTTCATAAATTAAAGAATTACACAAGCATGTGTTTTTAACACATATCGTGATTACATAAGTATAACAGTATAAATTATATTGACAAGATTATTTTTAAATAACTTATAAATATATTGAGATTGTTGTAAAACCAGGGCTTTAAACCTCTTTTTTGAGACCCGAAAACCGCTTCTTGGTTTTTTATTTTAAATTCTAAAATGCAGTCATCGGTCACTAGTAACCGAAAATTATATTTTGGGATTTTAAATTTACCAGTAATCGTTCTGTGTCATTACCGGTAATTTTAAGGGCACCGATAACCCATGTTGAAAGTAACAAAAGAAAGCGCTAACCCTTTTCTAAGGTGCAAAAAAAAAAAATTATTATTTATATATTATTATTATTTATATTGTTTATTATGCCTTCATCATTTTTACAAAGTATTTTTATTTATAACAATTTAATCTTTAATTTATAATACCTATACCTACTATTGTATTGTAATATGACATTTAATTATTACATTTTAATAGTAGGTACATATTTATATAATATATAATATATAATATACATGTTTATAGCTGGTGCAATAAAATTAAATTTAAGATAAGGAAAAATGTAAAAATTGTCGTCAATGTTATTTATTGGTATTGTTTTCTACTTCCCGTCGATTTTCATATTTTGCTATTCTGTGTACTAAACGTGAAATAAATATATAGATTAATCAGCTAATCGACTTATTAGCGAATATTAAAAGCATAGACATATTATATAGGTTAAGTACGTACAAAGTGTATCGATTACATACGAGGTATGTATACGTTAGTCAATGGTTAAAAAAAGTATTGAAATGAAAAAATTGTAATCAATAATTATTTTGAATTCTTTATAACTGTATTATTTGGGATCACGAGGAAACTTACTTTATTATAGGATTTATTTTCTAAATAATTGTAATAATTAACAAATATTCCGGTATCAGAAAGCAGAGACCAAAAGTTGGACAACGAATTCTCATAAATATTATAAAGGTTTGTTAAAAGTCTATTTAAATTGTAATTAACTGTTTAAAATAATTAGAAGCGGCTTAAAACCGATAACTGGTTATGATAAGTAGGAAGTGGTTTGAAACTAAAAGTGATTATTTAAAAAATTAGAAAGCGGTTTTTAACCGAGAAGCGATAACCACTTATTTTTCAAACAATAAAAGAACCGTTTCTAAATATATATGTGTTTAAAAAACCGCTTAATACGGGTTACCGATTCTCAAAATTGTTACCGCTATTTTCGGAAGCGGTTTAAAGCCTTGTTTAAAACTTAATAAAAAAATTGCCTATGTAAATCGTATAAAAATTGGGTGTAAAAAACTTCTTAGAAAATTAAAAAAAAACCCACTATAAAGTAAAAAATAGTATAAATTTCTTATCAAAAAACTTTTACATTAAACCTTCTACTCTCAATGTGTAACTAAATATAGACTTTTTTTTAAAAAAAAAGCTCATAATTTTAAAACCAAAGCATTTCTCGTTATCCTCAGAAACTAAAATAACAAAAAAATAGTTATGGTTAGGTACTTACTATTTCTTTTTGTATTAATACATAATCCGTACTTCAACCAGATTCATCGTTTGAATGAATTGATTAATCATTGCATTCAAATTTAAAATTATAATAATACACAATATTTTCTGAGGCTGGATGGATTCCACCATATGTAGGAGTTATATCCAGTTAACTTTTTAGATGTATTTTTTTGTAATATTGATTATTATAAATTTAGCTTATAGTATACAATATCTATTTATGGACTAGACACAAGATTATAATAATTAAAATAATAATAATAATTTTAATAATTATTTTTAGCTATATGAAAATGCATAATATTAATACACGATTTTCCAAATTTAAAATATTAAAAATCATTTATATTTTATGATCAAGAAACTGTTTTTAATGGCTCTATAGTTATACTAATAATATATAAATCAAATATGTATTTAAATATAGTCTGGTTTATTTAGAATACTTATTTCTATTACTTTAAGATAATAGAAAGGAAAGGTAACTTTTGGGAGTTATCCATTAATTCATATTTTAAAAATATAGAAACTTATGATTATTGGTAATAATTATGTTTACAAAGTGAATAATACACTAAAATATTATGATTATGCCACGCCAAATATAGAGTCTAATCATGATATATCTAGTTATAAATATCGAATTATAATTTGCTAATATAACTTAAAATTTATCAATTACTGTGCTAAATACGTTTGGACAGTATTCTTTAGCGATATCTTCATATGGCTGACCACTATTAAGAATAATTGGTTCATTTTTGCTGAGATGATTCCATAAATGCACTGACATACTGTGTTTAATTTTTTCTTTTACAAAATTTCTTTTTGATGAATTGAAATAAATTTTCCATTCATTCCATCCTATTGGATAGAATACTTCGGGTGCAAATACGGTGAAATTTTTACAGTCTACTAAACCTTCAAACATTAGTCGGATGTTATCGGTTTTACACCTTTCCTTCATCAAAGCTGTAAATAAACTTGGTCCAACATTTGCCCATTTATCGCCATCCCATCTTTCTCTGTAAACATAAAACCAAATATAATGAAACTATAATGAATATTATTAACATAAATAATCAATATATTATAAATACGAATACAACAGCAAAAACTAGATTCAATAATATTGCCGGAATTATTACTCACATAAACATATAGAGTGCTTTTTCTACTACGTCCTTTCTTTGGATACCAAGTAAACCGTTGGCTAAAATACCTAGTGGTAATTCTGCTCCAATAAAATCTATTAAAGGTATTTGTTTTAAAGACATTGCATCTAAATCCATATATATTCCACCAAATTTATAAAGTATTAATAAACGCAACATATCACTATAGTGTTCCACTGGGTATTTGGTATAATTCATAATTCCTGATCGAACAAAATCCTGAACTGGTGTATTATCCGAGTACGTCAGCAAATCAATATGTCGAAAACGAATATTGTGATAATTTTTCTGTATAGACATAATTGCCGTTATGTCCGTGTGACATTCAATATTTTGACTCAGGAATAAGACGAACACCAGACGATCTGGATTGATTCTATATTTATTTAAAAATTAATATTGTATTATAATAAAATATTTACATAAATAAATTGAATTAAATTGCTGTATATATTGCATTCTTATTAATGATAGAATTATAGAATCATTAGTCAGTGTGCAGATTTCTGACGGTATAATTGTGAGTGGTAAGCACAATCAATCAATTGTCATCATATTTGCCTAGAGCAAGGATCTAGTGAAGGGTATACGGCGTATACCCACTTCTCAATATTTTTTTTATTGCGTATAGCCAAACTTTTTTATTTGATACACGAGTATAGTATCGTATATTTACGTATACTCACTACTTCGACCAAATATTAATAAATATAATTTACGATCTACTGACCAATTCGGAGTACTCATTAAAAAAAAATATAGTTTTTTATCATTACTTGTAATATGCTTGGAAAACAAGAATTTATAACCTGGTAGATGTAGCAGGTATCTTCATGAATATTGTACATGATTATTGTAAATTATTGAATGCTTTATTCACTTTGGGAATGGCACCTGGCTACGATGTGTTTAACATATTGTACTTATTTCACAAAAATGAATATTAATATATATTTGATTACATACTAAAATATGATTAATTGCATGTACCCGGAATGATCAATTCAAAATCACTATAATCATTATGTAGTTAAGGTGTGATATGTAATATTCGCAAATATAATAAATACTACAAAAGTAACATTTTACATTTACATATTTTAAACAATATAACTCATTTGCACATACAATATTAATATATTTTACTTTTATTGGACGCATATAGACTTCAAAGCGTATTTCACAATGTTGGCAGAAAACCTAATGCACATGTAATTTTGGCTTTGTTTCGCATGTGTCAAATGGTTAGTTTGAGATTTTCCAATTCTTCATTCATTTTGAAATCATTGCATTCATTCATTCATTCATTCATTTGATAACAGCGGTAACACTATGTTTTAAATCATTCACATATGTTTGTAATAAAATGAAAGTTAAGAGTTCATTAATAATTAATTGAATAACGCAATCACATAGGAATGATATTATATGTCAAATTTCAATGTACGGTAATGTAATGTAATGTCGCGCCATCTATAGGGTGACATTAACATTAATAAACCATTTTTATTCATAAATATAAAATATGTGAATAACTTGACTATGGCGCAACATATTGGGTCTTAACATAGTTATGAACCATCGTCTCGACAATACAATTTATCAACAGGCGAATAAATATAATTTATTAATTGTTGATTTTTTGATAACCAAGGATACCAATAATTGTAGTAATACAAAATTAATATAATACGGATATGTAATAGATGTATGTACATAAGGATGACTGTTGGCATGGAAACTGCAACTATTTTAAATTTTCATTTAATGTAGTAAAAGGTGGATATAGAAATAATATAAAATATGTATTTATACTTCTCAAATTCTTCAGGTCATGCTGAATAATTATAGTAATGTTAAAAATACTATTTATTATAACGTATATGACTGTGTGGAAAATTATAAAATAGGCGAAGCCTGATATCCTGAATAACTTTATATGTATATATATATATATATATAATCAATGTCCAAACACACCATTAAAAATACAAATATCGGTGCCTAAACGGGTGATTGAAATTATAAAATTTGATGCCTAAACAAATTATTTTTATACATCATCAGAGCTGCAATTAAATATATAGACCAAATAATTTACACATTATACACATGCGGAATACTTTCAACGCAATGTGATAATACAATTTACTACGTATATGTTTTACTATGGCGTTAGACTCGAGCGTTCGTAATATCGAACATTTTATGCGAATTATATGACCAGGCTTGTATGAGCTAGTAGTGATTCTTAACCTGAACAGATACAACGTTATACAAACTTGAAATTCATCCACCAAAATTATCCTATTCGACGTATGCAGTCCTGCCAACTCTATACTGACCGGATTTTTTGTATTAAAACTGATTTAAATGTAATATAAAAACATTGTGAGTGTTATCAATATCAATATTTGTCCTCATTAAACGAATATTTGCTCACCTTACGGCTGACTCAATCGAACACAATTGTCTTGTTGACAATTTTGCGGCTGCCTGTCTTGTGGATTCTATGAAGAACATCGATCTATTACCGAGTACTTCATTTGGGTCTAGGGTCTGTAAAATGATGCATCCACGTTCGTCATCATTATGGATATTTACCTCGGTTTCAACTTGTTCCGTTTGTTCGATCGTGGAATGCGCATCGCGATTAACGTTCATATAGATGAATGATATATAGATTATAATGATGCTTAAACATGCTAAATCCAGTATGATATGCGTCCTTGTACATCTTTTCAGGCACAACTTATTTTTATGCATTATCCGATACAATATATAACTTTGGCGATTTGTTTCTATTGTGTTGTGTTAAGTCGTCGTATTTTGAGCTAATTTACTGTGATATGTATGAAATTACTATTTCACATGTTTATTGTTTAATAGTTTAATAAATATTGTTTAGTTGGGTAATGTTTGTTAGTTAAAAATTATTTCATTAGTGCTTAGTATAATATACAATTATTATATTTACTTATGTGACAATAATTTATGGTATTCTAACAGGATGTAAAATTGTTATTTAATATATGTAATATATATCTAAAATTTTTATAACGGTGTACAATACGAACCTTTAGTAGCATAAGAAAATTAATTTGAAAATTTATATTTGTTATTAGTTAATATTAACATTAAAAATCATTTTTACTTACTTATATTTAAAATCATTAAAATTTTTAATATTTAAATCAAACTAATATAAGTATACAAGAGTAGCACTACCATGTTATAAAAAAAAATTGTATTGTATAATTAAAAATATTACAATTTTAAAATAGAAATAAAAACAATAGCATACACTATTACTTAAATTTTCGATTAACGTACTTTTATAAACAAGTTTAATGAAAAAATAATATAAAAAAAAATTGGTTTAATGTGATCCCAAGATAATAATCACTCGTCGTTAAGGGGGTTCGAGTCAGTCATTTTCTGAGGACTATTATATAGGTAATTTATCGTACATGATACAATTTTAAATTCAGAATTTAATGCAGTTAGAGAGATCATTGAAGTTAATAAAGCTAATAATAAATTAATAAATACACTCCTTAGGCTTGTATCTATATCTGTCTAGGTTAAATGTGAATTGCAAGTGTGAAAATAATGAAAATAAGACCGTATACTAAATCACTTTTTGAACAGAAAGTTGCTTTCGCTGTGACAAAATTGTGAGACTTTGGCTCGTCCAAAATTCTGTAAAAAGCATAAGATTCTTTGACATCTTTTCTAGGTTTTAATCGAATAATTTTAAGTAAACAATTTGTAAAACATGGAATTTTTTTTTTAATCATACCATCGATCGAAAATTCATATTTCAAAAAACGCTTCGATTAAAACCTAGAAAAGATATTAGAAGTATTATGCTTTTTACAGAATTAAAATCGGATCATCCAGAGTCGCGCAATTTTGTCACAGCGAAAGGTCTAAAAACAATATTTTTTTGACCGACTCGAACCACCTTAATCGTAAATCGCCTTATCTAATCGTGGGAAGGTCGACAGTGAAAACGATTGAATGACCACTCGCCGTTATCAATTGTGCTCCGTATTTTTCAAGAAAGGATTAACTTTATGTAAAAATACAAACGGACTTTTTTTTTAGTAAATTAAATATACAATAAAAATGATTCTTTAAAATTGTTTATCAAATAAAAATTTTAACGAATATAGGACAACATATTATCTTTTTGATTTCATGCAAAACTCTGAGCTTAAAGCGCCACGTGTTAATGAAGTCCAATCAAGTTCAAACTTTGCATACAATTTTTATACATACAAATGAAAACATTTTTGACCGGCGTCCATCAAAGTTCAAAAAAAAATTTTGCCTTATATAAATATGGACCACCCTACTACCTATAATAGAGGTATGTTTAAATATTTTGTTTAAATTATTATGTTTAAATATTATATTTAGGTATAATAATAATTCATGTTGGTGCTTATTATAAATTATAAAGTATTAAATTATGTAGGTTAGGTCCCAGACCGGTCCGTGCTGTTAGAGTATGTTTGATTATTCGACTGTTTAATAAAATTAAATAAGATCTTTTTGTTATAGACTGTTTATACGTATTCCTTATATTTTCCTAATACATAATGTATATTATATATAATATAAAATAAGCATAAAACTTAGGTTTATTCGTATTTTTCATTTATATTAATAATATACGAGTATGTATAATAGAAAACATTTTAGTACAATAAGATATAAATGAATCATAATATAAAATTATATTTAAAATTTTATGATTAAATTACATTAAATATTAATTTATATAAATCATAAGCAACAATTTAAACATAATATTATAATAATTGATTTTTATATTGAATAATATATTAATTATTTAAAATTCATCAATAACAGTATCAAGTACATTTGGACAATATTCATTTGCAATATCTTCATATGGCATATCTTTATTAATTTTGACTTTTCCTTTTTTGCTTACATCATTCCAAAAGTGTATTGCCATACTGTTCTTTATTCTTTCTTTTACGAATTGTCTTTTTGAAGGGTCAAAAAAGTATGTCCATTCTTCCCATATAATTGGAAAAAATACTGGTATTGGGTATACAGTAAAATTTTTACATTCTGCAGTTTTATTATACATATTTTTTACTTCAAGGATTCCACATAGCTCTTTCAGCAAATCTGTAAATAACTTAGGTCCATTTTGATTCCAAATGTTGGGACTCCAACCATCTCTGTAAAGAAAAATCATATTCAATATAGATGATAACCGTATCAAAACTCATTGTAAAAAGATACTTTTTTGTAGGAAAATGTGTATTTTTAAAATTTTTATCGGTAAAATTATGATTATTTTATGTATTGAATATTCAATGTTAATTATCAGATTTAATAGATATAACCACAAAATATTATTTAGTAATTAAGTCTAACAATTGACAATAACTAAATTTAACCAGTAATCGATAATTTTTTTTTTCTAAACAGGTTAATTTGTAACAAAAAAACCAAAACAAAAAATGAAATTTCAGGTTTTTAAAACCTATAATAAAAACCGATAAAATTATAAAAATATTTAAAAAACTAAAACAAAATCATTAAAATCAATAACGGTTCTAAGCCCTACTAGGAACTATTAGTGTTATTGTTTACATCTAGAGTTATAGGTTGAAGAATTCGAAATTCAGTGAACATTCCCAATTTGTACCAAAATCTGAACTGAAACTTGTATACAGAAATATTTAGAAAAAAAATATTAAGAGAACATATACTTATTGAACACTAACTACTTCTGGATTTTAGTTCAATTCAGGTTTGACATTAACTTCGTAGTTAAGTTTGAAATTGAAATCAATATTAAACTTAATAGTATGGTTCGGGTTCGAATTCGATATTAATCTTATTCATTCTAGTTCTGTACACCTAAATTTTGAGTAAGACCCATCGCTATTTCTAACAAAAAATGATCATAATTGTATACGGGTCATGGATATTATGTTCAGAACGATTATAAAGTATATTAACATGGCTATTACTCACATGAACATGTGTATTGCTCTCTCTGCTATGTTCTTTGACTGCAAACCAACGATGCAACTACACACAGTTGTTTCTGGAGGCTCAGCACCGATAAAATTAATTAAAGGCATTGGTTTCAGAGACACCACGTCTAGATCCATGTATATTCCACCAAATTTCCATAGTGTTAATATACGTAACATATCGCTGTGTTGTTCCATTGGCCATTTGCCTTCTTCCATGACGCCAGATTGAATAAAATCCTGGAATGGCGTATTATTTGTATACGTATACAAATCAATATGCCGGAGACGAATATTTTTGTAGTGAGTAAGTAATGATATTACAGCCTTTACGTTCTCTACATTTTGAACATCGAGCATAGGACTCAGAAATAGGGCGTACACTAGACGATCTGGATTAATTCTGTTTATTAAAATATAATTTGGAAATTGATATTAACATTTGGAAAGAAATATACAAAACAATTAAAAACAGGATTTGTGCCAAACCAATTAATGCCTCTCACCTGGCAGCCGACTCTATCGAACACGCTTGCCTGACCGTAAGATTCGTGATCTTCTCTGGCCGCCTGGATGTTTCGATGAAGAATATCGATGTATTGCCAGGAACTTCGTCAGGATCGAGTGGTTTAATCATGATATACAAACTGTTGTTATCATCGTTAAACCGCAGAATTTGTGGCTGTTTATTTGTAGAATCTACTTTGTATTTCCTGTACAGTCCATAGTACACTAATACAAAGATGCTTACATAAATAACGACCAATACTCTATTGATTCGCAAACATACATTATTCTTATAGAATTGCATATTGTTCTTCATCGACACTATGCAGTTATCATATATTATCGTTTATTTTAATATATTTGCCATGATTGATTAGACTTCATAACATTAAATGAATAATACAATTTAAAATAACGATTATTGTTTAATGCGCGATGACTAAACAGACATAATATAATAGTACAATTAATAATTACCCAATTGTTAGTAAACTATATTATAGTAAATACATATAAATTTTAATACACAGTCACAACAATATTTCATCGGTACTAAAAACAATGTAGGTTTTTTATTTATTTATGTATATGGTGATAACTGATAATATAAAGTATATATGATACAAATTTTAACATGTACCTATGTTTAATCAGATGTTCATAATAATTGTTGACATTTTATAAGTATGATTTATAATTTATATATAAATATACAAATACGGCTGTTTTTTTAACCCTTTCAATACCATCTATTTTTCACTCTGCAATCTGTACGGAACAGACACATTTTATATATTTTATTTTATACATAGGTAGTCTATAAATTACAGAAAAATTAATAAAACTCTACCATGAAATTTAAAATGTTTAAAATCATTTTTGCCTTAATTATTAAAGTTTTAAATAGTGTACGGCAGGGGTTCACAAAATATTGTACTTGCTGGCTAATTTATTTATTTATTTAGTAATAATAAATGCCTTAAAGCTTTATAACAGATATTTATGATAAAAAGTAACAAAAATAGTACATTACATTACAAAGAAGGATATATGATATATTTAAGAAAATGCATTTTAATACTGGTAAACTGCTTGGAATAAAAAAGTCAAAACTATTGATTTTATTACATTGTCTAAACATCCTATCTAGAGGGTTATTGTAACCATAGTTGATACTATGAGTTTGATTGAGGGATATGAAAAGGAATAAGTTCAAGAAGTGAGGGATATAAAATATGACCATTGATGAGTTTATAGATGAAAGTGGTATCAGTAAGTTTTCTACGGAACAAAAGAGGGCTTAACCTTAAATTAGTTTGAATAGATTCAATAGAAATTTCTGTAGTATTAGTATTAAAATGTAATCTTTTAAACAAAATTTAACGTAGGAATCTTTTCTATACTCATTCTAACATATTTGAGACGGATTCCAAATGATGGAGTAATATTTGAGAATTGAACGGACCCGGGCGCAGTAAAGAACTTTAAGACATGACTCATTTCTGAACTCATTTGAAGATCTGATAAGGAAACCTTGAGTCTTTAATGCTTTTGTACAAATATTTTTAATATGGATAGTGAATATGAGGTTAGACTTGAAGGTAACGCCTAAATCATATATGGAGGACAGATTAGGCAAATTTTCCCCAATTATATTATAATTAAAATTAATGTTATTTTTATTACGTAAAAAAGACATTTTTTACATTTAGATACGTATATGTTTAAGCCGTTACTTATACACCATAGGGATATACTATCCAGATTATGTTGTAATTTTAATAAGCAGTCATCAGTTGTAGGAATGGCATAATACATTTCATAAGACATAATAAAGTCGTCATCAAAAAGTAAAAATTTGAGTATTTAATGCAGGAGTACATATCTAATAGAAATATTAAAAATAAGAGAAGTGATAAGTGACCACCTTGAACACCAGAGGGTGTACATGAACCTTACTAGATAGGTGATTTTTTATTTTAATTTGCTGTGACCTATAGGATAAATACAATTTAAATCAAATTAATAGATTTTCAGAAATACCTACATTTTTAAGCTTATCAATAAGAATTGAGTGATTTACGATATCAAAAGCTTTACTAAAATCAGTATAAATTATATCAACTTGAAACTTGATTCAACAAAACTAATTAAATTAAAATAAAAGACTAATAGATTTGTTTCAGTAAACATACCAGATCTAAATCCATGTTGATTTTACCAAGAACATTTTTAAATGAAAGTGATAAGATATGTTCCATTAGTTTTTTCATTAATTTTGGTAAAGAAGATAATTTGAAATTGATCTGTAGATATTTTTGAGACGTTTTTGGCCAGATTTAAAAATTGGAGAGATGAAACTATGTTTCCATTTATCAGGAAGTATACCAGGGTTTAAGGAACGATTGAAAATAATTGAAATAGGAATAGTTATGGAATATTTACAGGATTTTAAAAGAATTTCTGGGAGATCATCTGGACCAGTACAAGGATTAAGATTGAGTTTCTCAAAAGCAGAGAAAATATCATGTATAGGAATGGATATTCTGGATAGGTAAGCTTTTTGAGAGAATTTAAAGTTCAAAGGGGGGGGGGGTAGTTTGAGTATGGAGTGGAGTGAGTAGACAGAACTAAAATAATCTTTATAAAGATCACCAATTTTAAATTTACTGGATTCAATTCTATCATTAAGCATCATTTTGTAAGGGATACCATTGTTCTTTTTAAGGTTATTTATGTACCTTCAAAAAGACTGGGTATAAAGACAGGCAATTTTGAATTTTATTAAGATAATGAGAATAGCACATTTTTGACTCTAGTTTGCATTTTGCTCGAATTTTAGAGAACTCATTGAAAGGTTTAAAGAATTTTTGAACTACATGTGTTGCCTTTTTTTTTAGATAAATCAATCTTTTACCATACCATATGGAGAATGTTTTCGGGATAGCAGAGTATTTTGGTATAAATTTATTTATTGCATCATATATAATATCATAGAACATATATTTTGATAATGAGGATAGAACAAACTACTCATTATAAAGGAAATACCTCATTCTTTGGTTTCCCAGAAGAATCAATAACAGGGCCCTCTATATGAAAGGAAGGGTGTGCAATATCATATGGTACTAAAGGGAAGCAACTTTTAGAAATTTTAAAATCATTACTGTTTGAGAGAATAGATCTAAGGTATTATGCGCAGGATTGTAAATATGTTTATATTGAAATAGTAGAGAAAAGACAATTGTTTCGGCTAGTAAAATTAAAGAATTAGAAATAGAAAACATAAGAAATTGATAGATTAGATTCACCATTTTTAATGCGATTATCAAGATCAGTATGCTAAGAACGTAGAAGTGGTTGCTGACTATTTTAAAATGATTAAACATTTTGACAAATTTTTCTTTGGATAATCTACAATCAGACAGTATTTTCATGGCAGATTCTTTATTTCCACAGAAAATCTTGAAAAGACGCGCAAAATTATCATTAGACTTTCCAAGACGCATCAGTTTTAAGTTAGGAGGATTAGTTAAGTTCAGTTTAGAAATAATAGTAATAGTAATTAAAAGTGGAATTGATATCCTTAATATGTTGTGTTATTGAAGAAGCAGACGGTTCTCCATATATAATTATATTTGACGAACACTTCTCCCGTTCGTAAGTTTCTTGCAGCATCTGGTTTATAAATGAGAAGGTTGAAATGGAGATTCACAGTTTTTGAGAGAAATCTCTTTTACTTTAAGTAATTTTAACTTGTCACGTGATTGTGAATTTTCAGCCTTTATTTCAAGTACTTGTTTAGATACATTTTTAAGGTCACGTTTTAGTTTAGTTATTTAAATTGGTAATTTTGAGTATCAAATAGTTGTTTTATTTGCTTTCATAAACTCAGATCGAAAAGATTGAAGTACTATTGACATAGTATCACTGTTAGATGGAGAAGATGAAGTTGCGGACCGGGTAACGATATTACCAGATTTAATAGAACTCGATGATTCAATCTTAAGTGGCATATTTTTAGTGAACTACAAAATATCGTCGAGTTTTTATTTTTATTTTTTAAATCACCGGGCACACGCTGTATATACAAGTATTACGCTATAATATTTGTAATGTGTATGGGTCATCGATAAGTGTTCACCGGCGATAAAACAGGCAGGTGGACTAACACTGGATTGTTATCGGAACAATAATGATGTGATCAATAAAAACAAATATATAGCTTATGTTTCTGCAGCCGACGTGTAAAGCGTATGAAAGCTATTAAAAACTGGCTGAAAAAGAAAAATTTTAGGTAGACTGTCTAACCAGTATACAACCGCACTTTTTTAGCAACTGTTAAAACAAAAATCACAAATAACAATAAACTATACCCGAAGAAAAATTAAAAAAGTATGGGTGCGAAATTTTACCTGTTATCATATTTTATCGTATGGAAACTAATGAAAACTTTTTACAAAAATACGTTTCTACAAAACTCACTCATTAATATTAAATACTTCAAATGTATAAATGTCAAAACAAAATAACGTTATTAAAATCAGTTTTCACATTTTGGGATGTAATACATTGAAAAAATCTTTAAATAAATCTTATATATAAAATGCTAAAACTGTTTCCATGAAAAAAAAACAGTAGGTACCATTTATTATTTAATTTCCCGGACCGTTTTCAAACTATTCTCCGGTCATTTTTAAATTCTTACACGTTTCGTTCCTCTACATTTTCGCCTTTTCTCCGAGCTTTCGACACGAAATTTTCCCGCTTCATTGTATTATCACCCTGAACTTCTTAAAATTGGTTTTAGCGACCTTTGTAGGACTTTTTCAACGTCGCAGACTTCGGATTCGCGTTTCCCGGACGTATTAACGCCCGATTGAATGTTTCTTTGTCTACCGATCGTCCCCGACCAACCGGTACGTTCGTTTCGAATATTCGTACATATACCATCTGTTGATATACGTAACGGTGTCGACCATTATCTGAATAGTTTAAATACGAGAAATTTCGATCACTCTATCATTGATTTTGTAACTCAATGGGAACGGTAATGAACTTTCGATACGCGTACGCCGATTCGAACCCCATTCCCCGCCTATCGTCTTTTGTGACTATTTTTATCCAATATCCAAAATCGTAATATATTTTCTTATCATTATTAATTGTATTATTTTTTGTATATTTCTTATAATTTATTTTTTTTCGTTTGAATTAAATTTTGTACCTACCTATTTTCTTTAATTAAATTATGTATTATATATCCTGTGACATGTTTGTATTTAAGTCTGATTCACTGATTCACAGAGTATCTATGCAGGTTTTATGTCTCATAGTAATGAATTTAAAATCATTGGACTTCTACTGCTTTCATAGTATTTTTTACAATTTTAATTAAATTTATATTGATACTTTCGGTGAACTTTTATTATATTCTATACGATATGTTTAATCGAACTTTCGAACATATCAACCTGCCGGCAATGGTTATAAAAACATTCGAGAACGTAAAGTCCAAGAAACTTCTTATATGTACATACTATATTTATTATATATTATATTTAACGATAAATATTTCTTAAAATGTTAATTAAATTTATAGTGATGTTGTGTACTCTAGTGAGAACCCAGCGTAA
This sequence comes from Pemphigus obesinymphae, assembly GCA_025469235.1. Taxonomy (NCBI): domain Eukaryota; kingdom Metazoa; phylum Arthropoda; class Insecta; order Hemiptera; family Aphididae; genus Pemphigus; species Pemphigus obesinymphae. Next base: position 70,084 of record JAIPRL010000111.1, read on the forward strand.
CAAGGTTCAAATTCTTATAAAAATCTGAGAATAGTAAATTCAATCAATTTTCTGATTACATATTTTGCCAACCTATTCGTCAGAAAAACTTATGGAGTAAACGATTATCTTCTAGAAAGTAAACGCCAGTTTCGCTGTAGGCATAATATTTTTTAAATTCATTAATTAACAATATTCTTTCAGATAAAATACATAAATCGAGATATACGAATTGCACTTCAAAATAATTCTACTAATGAGATATTGAGAACAATAAAAGTTCAACTTATAAGGTGTCATACTCAATCGGAGTTTTAAATTCAAGATTCTGTACTCAAAGGGTGTTGAAATTTACGAATAGTCTCAATGAGTTTCACTTATCAGAAGTACAGTACCCGGTAGATGTTGCATTTCAGTTAGTAATTCTCTTAATCTGGCAAATGAAAGTAGAAACGTTATTAATATATCCAATTTTTGTTATAAGGAAACCATCTCTTATTTACCAGGTTTATACCAGACTTAATAATGATTTTATGGGTTAGGATGTAATGGTATGTGCATGGCAGCGAGTGGTGAACAGTGAAATGGTTAAATAACGGGAAATCAAATCAATCACGAAAGTCAAATTTGATGATAACTTTATATTTTTCACTTTGGGGGTGTGGGTTCAGATCAATAAATTCATTATTTGGTAAGAGAAAAAAATAATAATCGTACTTATTATTATTATGTTATATATATAGGTATATAGGTTTAATTTATAATTTAATATTATAAAAGCAGACTGATAAAAAAAAATTTTATCAATATATCTAATTAAAAAATTATTTATAATATAAAAATATTCTTCACAAATCTCTTTGCTGTTCTTTTTTTAATTTCAAATTTTAAAATTGTATTTTGATCAAGTACATATATATCTTATTTTATTTAGTCGATCTATTTGACATAATGAATATTTAGGTAAATTCATAATAGAATAAAACAACCGTTTAAATTAAGTTAGAATGTTTGAAACACATTTTACTATAATATTATATATATATATATATTTTTTTTATTGGAAACAATATTTTGGGATAGAAGTCTAGTAGGAGTTTTGAGTAAAGAGCAATTTGATATAAAATGAATTCTAAATGTTATTTTTCAATTGTAATTTTATTGTTAAAATTGAATAAAATATATTAAAAACACGAACTTTTCAAATTCCAGTTTGTCTTCCATATAACCCTCCCGCCCCCACAAAATACACACACAACATAATATAATATATTGTATTAGATTTTTTATTTTCCCATATAATCAGTAGCTTTACGGAAAATGCCTTTCTAAATGTCACATTTGGACTTGATGCAGATAATCAAAAATTTTTTCAAAAAGTTAGACAAGTAGAATATTTTCAACGATCTTTTGGACTATTCTATAAAACGAGCAAATCACTTTTCTTTAAAAATTAATGTACCTATTTTATTTAAAATTTTAAACGTATCTTTTTAACCTTTAGGTATACCTACATATAAAAAAATATATATTCAATCTGTAATATAGATATAGGCTTCAATATTATTTAGGCATTAGATAGTCCTAATGAGATGTATTGAATTTTTTCCAAGATTTTTTCTAATTTTATATATATAATATAATCAGAATGTATGATCTAAGCATATTTTTTGTTCATCCAGTTTATTTGATCTGAGTTTAATATGTCTTATATAGTGTATATTTATAAAACATTGAGTTATATATAAAAGGCGTAATGTTTTTTTATTAATTACCAATGAATTGGTTTACATAATACTGGGTGTTTGGGTTTACTTCAATATATTGGTTTATTGACGGTATATATTTTTAACAGAATTAGAAACGAATAGAATTAGAAAATTATTTATTTTTTTTTTTTTCATCGTGTAAAACTAATAGCTACCCTACATCATATTGTATTGAGTATATTATTATGCAAAATAGAGGAAGGACGAATGGAATATCTTGAAATCGAATAAAAATCAATTTATTGCGGGAGGAACCTATATATATATATATATATACACTTAAAGCTTGCCTACCTATATTTACCGTTCAAGTGTTATTATTTTTTTTTTTTATATATTATATTTATATGTTTATTTATCATTATTATTATTTTTACGATTCCGCGATTTTTTTATGCTAAAAATCCATTTACATACAATACACATATATATATATATATATAATATGCACTCCGTATCGCTAACACTCAGGAGCAGCTCATATATATATATATATATACGCATAAGGATTGTTGTATTGCGAATTAAATTCTGCCGCCGCAACAGTGGTGGCGGCACGGCGATCCTCTAATCCCGATTAAATTGCGTCCGGAATGCGCGCTAGCGCGTGCTTGCTGCCGTCGCGTCCCCAGGGATAACCGAGGAGCGGCGGGGTATGCGTGCGGGCAGGAAAAAAACATCCTCCAGCCACCGTAGTCCCTGCACACACACGCGCAGCACTGACATATACATATACACACACAGACAAATTCAAAAATCTTCTCTCATCCTTTCTTCTCTATACGGTATGTATAATAACACCGTGTACCAGAATTCGATCCACCCACGGCGCACACACGACCCACCGGAAATGTACGTGACTTCGATGTGTACAGGAGAAACCGTGTACGCGTCGAGTTATTGTTTTTCGTACTATACCTCCTCTCGTCCCTTCCCCTTATCACATATCCTTTCCAGAACATATATACCTATATAGTATATATATATATATATTATATATATGTATATATATATATATATATTATATATATGTATATATATATGTACGCATGTGTCGGCCATAAGCCTGAGAGATATAGGAACGAAAATAAACACCCCCCCTCCCCCCGAGTGTCTGTTAATTAAGTGAAAAATTTATGTCAAAACAAACGTCTACCCGTTGAATATATGCGCCATGTCGCCGTCGGTACACGCCATATTTCACCATTTAATTAACTAGAGGGCGAGAAGGACGTTTGCCGACGACAGCGAAACTCGTCAGTGTCGTTGTCGTTGTTTGGTATTTTCTTCTTCCCGTTTTTTTTTTTTTTTGGAAATTACACGAAAGCCAATAATGGAGACGTCTCCCGGGCAACCTTATTTCCACGCGCCGTTTACGATTGTGTCACTATAATATATTTGTTTTTCAGTTTTTTATTTTTTATGCATTTTGCATTTTGTGCCGGTTATTCTCGTCTCCGGAGCAATTATTTTAATTCTGAATCCACACGGTTCCCATATATATATATATATATATATATATTAGTTTTAATTTTTAAAAAACATACAAAATGCCTAACAGTGTTCTTCAATCGTAAACACGCGTTTTTACTTTTTTCCTGTTTTTTATAATTAGTCCCGAATTTTTAAAAGTATACTATCTATACGTGTGACATATAATAATCTGTTGATATAATTATGTTCACGAATAAAAAAAACCTGCCGAGAAGTGTGTGTAAACATTTTAAATGAAAGATTTATAGAAGAATTTTTTTTAATGAGTACTTTAAAATGTTTTTTTTTTTTTTTTTTGTCGGTTCTTTCATTAAATTATGAATCTTTTTCTTGATTTTATTTTTACTATCAAGAACCTACAAATGTTTTATTTACATATTAAAAATGGTAAATACTTACCTTATTATACTACCTAAATTTATATTATAATTTAAAATTTTTCTTTTGATTATTACGATAAACAAATAAAAAAATATTATTATATAACCGCAATCAGTAGTAGGTACTTTTTTCTCTAAAAATCATTTAAAACTAGTTAATGATTGGATTTATAAAAAAATGGATTTTTTAATGATTGATAAATAGAAATAAAATAGTCGTAAACAATGTTCCTTTATGGTATATATGATATTATTTTTTAAATGGGACGCACAAAACGAATAAATAATATAGGTACTATTAGGTACATTCCTACATAATTGTTTAATATATAAATATTACTATTTCCTTTATTTAAATTTGTACCATAGATATTTACCATATTTTTACCATAGATATATTTTTAAATTAGATGTATTTGTTCAAATTATTTTTTTTTTATGTTTTACATTTTACACAATCATTTTCTTAACAGATATTTAATTTTAAACTGTATGCATGATAGGTATACTATACATATATATATAAGTAAATCAAATTTTGATGTAGAAGATATGCAAATTTAGTTGAAATTCGAATATCACATTCAATGATAAGTAGGTTTAATCTAAAAAGTAAACCGCATTCACAATGTATATTTATTTTCGCAAAACTTTGGTTTCGATTTTAAAACGGACAACAGACTCCTATAAATCTTGAAATGTAAGTTTTTTAACTGATAAATCGTAATATTTGTTTTATGTAGCAAAACTAAAAGTTTTTCGGAAAATCCATAAATAAATTGTGACGTATAAAACGTATTTCTTTTAAGAAACAATATACCATAATATCCAGTATTCATCTTAAACTGTTGTTATTTTATCAATTACTTGAATTTGTAAATTAAAAAATAAGATAAATATAGTTTATCCAATAATTCATAAAAAAATAATAATTATCAATAGTTTATACTATTTATAATACTTTTAAAACTTAAGATTTCGATGGTAATCTCTATAGATTCTGGACCCTACAAAATCTTTTCATCTCCTATTTAGTAAAATATCTGCACCTTTATATGGACGGTGGAAGACGATTTTGAAGATCGAAAGTTCAAGGATCGTGAAATAGTTTTGAAATATTAATCACTTTTTTTCTGTTCTGATCTTGACATTTATATTATAAAACTGTCTTGCTTAGATTTGTTTTTAAAACATGCAACAATTTATTATAGGTTACATTAAAATTAAAATTATTGACCCCAATTTTACTACGTATAACCATATTAATAAATTATTAAAATTTCTATTTTTCCTTTTATTTCAATCCTCTAAATTTCAACTACAATCGCTTAAGACACACAAGTAATATTAGAATTTACTTAATAGATTGCTTATAGCAGAGTATTTGTGTAAATGCTTTGGGAAATAAATAATATGTAAATCATAACTCACAGAATAAAAAAAAAAATAAAATAAAAAAAATAATTGAATAGATGTAGTTTTAAAATATAATTAAGAATGTATCTTATAAATTTATTATCGTAAATTGAGTAATACTAGGTGATTATAAATTAAAAAATTACATAGATATTGTATAGTAAATATTTATCAGGATATCTATGTGCTAAAAAAATTTTAAATTCTTATACCTTCAATATTAAAAAATGTAATTCAATATTAAATACTGATTTTTTTTATTAGATTACCAACTTCTATCAATTTAATAATAAATTGTAATACATAAAGAATATACTAGTAGGTATTAACCTATGTATTAAATGTTCTAATTTTGTTTATTCTAAATAATTGCTTTTAAGTAATCCGAATCACATTGTAATGTTTTTTTTTTTTTTACTTTTAACCTACTAGTATTCTTTAAATTTCTATAATATTATAAACTAACTAGGTATATACTTAAAACATATTAGAAGTAAAAAATAATATTTACTTAATTTAAACAATAATATAATAATATATCATCCATTAGTAATTAGTTCAATGTTGAATGATTGCACACAGCAAAAATTCTGTATATTTTATTGAGTATTGAAGTATACTTTTTTGATTTACAATCAGAGTTCATATCTACAACTATGATCACAATATGTCGATCAAAAATAATTTCACAATATATTCAAAATATGGTTTTTTTAAATATTTTCTTGAACATATATAAAACACATATCTAAAATATTTAATTTACAATATTTGTTTATAAAATATTTTCAACATGTTACTACATTGTTTTGTTGGCAATATGGTTTAAAACAGATGAAAATTATATTTTCACAATATTTATATATTCTAGTTTTATATGAAGGCTAACAATTTTAGCCTATGGTTATCATGGTTGCTAGATAATTTTGTTTCGTTGAGTTCCACTGAAAGGAGTAGCACCCGGTAGGTGTTGTACTTCTTATGCCAGTGTATCATAATATATTAAAGTCATATAATTTAAGCATATAAAGCATTTAGTAACCATGATGTTTATGTTTGTAAATAAATTATAAATTTATGGTTTTAAACTTAATAAATACCAATTTCATTTTCACAATCACAAATTATTTAAATATTAAAATATTATTAACTACCTAGTAATTACAAAAAATAATCATTAGTTCTGTAAAAATAAAAGCATGACAAAATCTTACTTTGATTAACATCATATGATATCACCATTATTATATTACCATATTTGGCGGTCCAAAACTTTGTTGTTGGTTATTAATAATAAAAATTATTTCTTGGAAAAGAATAAAATGGTATCGGCCATGTTGTGTGTAATAGAATATATCAGAAAAATAATCCAATTTTTACAAACTATAAAAATTGTTTAAAAATAATTTACATCAAAATTATTTTAAAAATCAGATTTAAAAAAGTGCTATCTTGATTTTTTTTTTTAATAAAAAAATATTTGAGTTATAGCGTGTAGTATCCAGGGTGTAGTAATAATTTAAAAAAATAAAAACTTAAAAATATTCAGTAGAAGAAAATGTATTATATTATATCCTGTTATACCCTGTAATGGTTTGTTCGGAGGTTTGGTGGCAGTATTATTTGAAATTTGATGGTCCTTGCTCCTCATCGTACTGCAGTAGGGTGTATGCATCGTTTCCAAATTATTGACGGCGCCGAACAATACGCTTTATAATATTTAGAAAGTACCGCGCGGAGAGTGGGTGGGTGGGTCAATGCAAACATGGTATAGCGAAGGTTAAACTGGCGATAAATCATACAAGATTATGGTCAACGGAACTTCGGGTTGCCGATACGATGGGGTATAGGGTGTCTCAGACCCGTCACTTTACATAACGTGTATAATGAAAAGCGAGCGGCGTGTTGCACGGGACCAAGGATACGGCGACGGGGCGCAGGGTCGGGGGCCAGGAACACGTGTTACCCACTTGGCCGGTTTGTGATTAATGAATTATACTCGGGATCGCGGAAAGGGTAGGTAGGTATATATATATATATACGCTCGCGACAGGAGTTCGGATATCTAACGTAATTAGAGTCGCCGTGGCTGAGGAAGTGACGCCCTCTCGGGGGAAATATACGTTTCGGAGGAGCACAGGACATGTACATAGGGAAGGAAAAGACGTATCGACCGTAGTTAGTCTTCTTCCTATATAATTTGTGTCGAGTGGTATGGAATAAGTTTATATGGAAAAGGAATAGAAAAAAAAAAAACCGAAATTAGAAAAAGTTCTTTCGACAATTCCGTCCGGTTATAAAATGACATATCCCACGGTTATTTGAAACGAGACACGTCGATAGTCTGCAACGTCATAGCTCATATTATGACAGAATACTGTAATAGCCGGAACAACATCTATTTGCTTTTCTATAAGTTTTATAATAGGTAGTATTTATTTTCAAATCATTTCAATAATAATTCGTTATTAATTTTTAGTTAAAACTATCAGTATTGTTTAATATTAGTTATATTTAAAAAAAAAAAAAAGATATAATATATAGCCAACGCTGTAATTTTCCGACCGGAACTTTAGAATTTTAATTAACATGAAATATTATGTATCAAAGGTAGAAACTACAAAAATAATTTTTTGTTACTACTACCTGTATGTAAGTACTTTTGTAATTTATCTAGTGTTTATTTCACTATTTTACACTTCACACAAATTTTATGTGTATCTATTTGTATATTGATAATATTATAATACTTATTATAAATATTCCAACTAATCCAACTTAAATAGGTACAGACATGCCGATACAACGTATGTACAATACAATGCTATAAGTGAAATTTCTATACAATATTACAGATGTAAATTTATGATTGAAAGTGTATTTACTGTAAGTGACACTTATGAAAAATTAAAAGCATAATAATACATAACATGAACATTGTTTATCATATTTTGAACAAACCATAAAAAAGAAAATATTCATTCTTGACGAATTTTGAAATCTAAATCTATACCTATATGAATATTGCTTTGTCGAATCCTAAGACACTTATATTAGATTCTGAGTGAAATAAAAAATATATTAGTTTATAATGATGTATTTTTTTATGTCTATATATATTTTTTGGAAAATACTTCATCTCCAATAGCAGCATATTTATTTGGAATAACGGGAGATTTGTTTTTTGTTTCACAAGTTTGACTTAGAGATGATGGGTATTTTAGTTTATTTTTAACAAATTTTGCTTCGATGATCGTGATCGAGACGATAACTTCAGCCAGTATTCGTTCACTTTAAGGCATTATTAAATATATGGTCACATAACTAAGAAGCCGGTTATCGTTTGCGTAAATTACCGTTTACCTGTTTCTAAAATGTGTTCATGACACTTTCGTGTAGTAAAAGAAATCGAGTTTTTATGTAAAGAGCTTTCTGTTTGCCAATTAATTTGAGTGTTGTATGTTTAAAAATGTCATTTTTCGATTTTTATTTTTATTTTTTTACTTTTATCTATTTGTTGAACACCATAATCATGATAACTCGGTAGATACACAAAAAAATTCAAAATATACAATAGCAATACACAAACGATTATGGCTGACGAACAATATCGAAGTACCTAATTGTTGACTGAACGAAAGTCGTAATCGAAAAAAATGTTTATATTTATTTCATTATGATTAATCGTTAATACCCAACACACATTAATTATGATTCATATAATTTGTAATTGTATTTTTTATCATTTATTTGCTATTTATTGCTTCTAATAAATATGTATATATTTTAGTATTTAACAACAGTATATTTTCACTGTTATTATAGTTATATTATAATATATAATATAACTATTAAGAAGAGTACTAAAATAAATACAATTATTTTATTATATTATTTATTGGATTGATTTGAAAAACAAATATATTAAAAATATTATTGTTTTATTGCTTATTGCTATATTATAAAAAAAATCTAATTCCAATTTGAGGAAATAGTTTTGACATTAAAATGTTATTTTAAATTATTTAATAGAATATAACATACATATAATATAATAAAATGATAACTTAATTATATAGAAATTGAGATCAATTAACAATATTTTTAAATAAACTAAATGTAATAAAATTACCTATAACTTTTCCATTTTTTTAATTTTTAATTTTTTTATTATTATTAACTGAATACAAATATAAAAATAAAATCACAATGTAGACATAATTTAATCTGATTATTAGGTACTAATTTACTATTAAGTAATATGGGCGAGTCCATTTTCCTTCAAAAAAAAAGAAAAATTCGTTTTCCATCAACAAAGAAAACATTTATTACTCCAAAAAGGATTTTAATTAAATTGATCATGGTATTTAATATATTTATGTAGGTATATTATATCAAATATATATTAATTGACAATTTATATATAGATATATATAAAATAATAATAGATATTATATAATTTAATATTTTGATTAAATTTTTTTTAAAGGAAAATAGAATCTTTTTAGAAAACGGCTATAAAAAATACTATAACTTTTAGTAGGTGTACGAATTACTTAAAAATGATCGATAATTGTATTAAAAACTTTTGGACAATTAGCATTTGCAATATTAGCATATGGCTGACTACTTTTAGGAATAATTAACTGTTCTTTAGTCAACTTATTCCAAAAATGTATTGCCATACTGTTACTAATTGCGTCTTCTACAAAATCGTTTTTTGATGAATTGAACAAAATTTCCCAATCATACCATGCAATTGGACCAAACATTTCTGGCGGGTATATGGTAAAATTATTACAGTCCGCATCACTGGAATACATATATGGTACGTCATCGACTCCACATTGCTCTTTCATCAAATTTGTAAGTAAAAATGGTCCGTTCTTTACCCAGTTCTCTCCATCCCAGCCTTCTCTATAAATTAATATCATCTACGATAAACATTAATCATGCTATATCTAGTTTTATATAAGTAAATATCTTATATAATATAAAATCTATCGTCATTATGTTCATATCTATAAGCTGTTCACTTTAAGAAAATACTTGTTACGCTAATATTGCTCGGTTTAATCTAATTACTGGTACGTGTTGTTGTGATGGGAATTTGCCGATTTTGTGAAAGTACCATCTTAAAGGGAACAAAGTAGATATAATTAAAATAACGTTAACATTACTCACTTGAACATCTGAATTGCTCTTTCCGCTACGTCTTTTCTCTGCATACCAATAACACAACTAGCTAACATGTCTCCTGGATACTCGGCACCGATAAAATTAATTAAAGGCATTGGTTTCAGAGATACCACGTCTAGATCCATGTATATTCCACCAAATTTCCATAATGTTAATATACGCAACATATCGCTATGTTGTTCCACTGGCCAGTTTCCATGGTCCATGACACCAGATCGAATAAAATCCTCGAATGGTGTATTATCTGTGTACATGAGCAAATCGATGTGTCGAATACGAACGTTGTGATAATTTGTCACTAGTGAAAACATGGCTGTTATATCATTCTGACATTTAATCATTGGACTCAGGAATAAAACGTACACTAGACGATTTGGGTTGATTCTATAATTCAATTAAAAGTTAGATATTTTAATTTACTTGAACATTTAACAAAAACAAATTATATTAAATTCATGACGCTACAATTTTAACGTCATTCTCTGTTGATACGAGAATTATATACAAAACCATTTTAGGCATTTAGGTAAACATTTAGGTTTAAATTTCAGTTTATTGCCAAATTTAAAAAGAAGAATATTTCCTAGTCAAAAATACATCTAGCAAACGAGTTCTAGTGAGAAAAACTTAAAACGTATCTTGATTTAAAAAAAAAATATTTAGTATTTCTATGGTTAGAGGATATAATATTTTTTTAAATTTGATAATACAAGTATATGTTTATAATCTCTAATACTCTAATTTTAAACTATACAATATATTATATTTGCTATATTCCTCATTGAATAAATGGAAATATTATCTGTGTCATATAGGTATAACGTTCTTAAAAAGTATGTGTAACACTTGTAAGTAGTGCGTCTATTTATTTATTTTTTTTGTGTTTATGACGCATTTTCTGAATATACATGTAAACGTCATTGTATTTGACTTGTTAGTATCGCTGAACGCATTTTATCCAGTACAATGCAATGACTAATGTTGTAAATATATACAATGTATTTATTATAACCAACAAAATATTTCAGTAAATTAAGTACAACATTCGTTTATTCAGAAAATAATACAAACTTTGTCTTTACAAATCACGCATTCTAAAATTAAGAACTGATTTAGTAAGACGTATATTTTATTATAATACGATAAAACAATAAATTGTTATTAAATTGTATACAAAAACAAAATGTGTTTCTCATTATCGAAAATGTTTACTGAATGTAATAAGAAATCCCTGATACATTTCCATGTTGAAATAAGTACATATATCTACTAATAATGCATTCTTTAAAGCTTCTCTGTTCTCACTCACAAAATTATGCAGGGTACCTACTTAATATTTTTCAATAAATATCTGTATATATTGGTAAATTTATTACACTTTCTTGAATAAATTCAAATTAGAATTTTAATTGGATTTTATGAAACAATAAAAAATCATTTCTTAAGTTAATATTTTCAGAGCCTAATTAATGCTTTTGGCATTTGTGGATTTTTCTATTTTTAGGGTAGATATTTCCCGTAATATATATGAGTACTTATTATCGACGTATTTTTGTTATAGTTTATCAATATAATATGATATGATGTACATGACTAAATATCACGGCTATAGATACTATGGTTGCGCAAAAACCTACAGGTATGTGTGCTGCAGAAAAACGAGTTCCAAAAGATTCTTATCAAATTGAACATTTTACTCACGGGTTACTAGTATAGATAAATATTTACAATTGATTATTTATCAAAATGTAAACATATTTAAAAATAATAATTATTAGGTATTATGTATAAATATAAATATTACCAAACATTATGGATTAAGAATTTCCATGCCGAGTGCTTAACAGTTATATTTTACCTCCAATTTGCTATGAGATTATCAATTATGAATAAAGTTTTTCTAATCTTAACTGAACGAACTTTGAACTATTTAATTATGTTTTAGTTAGGTAATTAAATAAATAATTAAATCATAAAAATGCCAAGTTATTGTAGTGTTAGTGAACCTCATGTAACCTCACGTGCCTAAAAACGAGTGTAGAAAAATATTGGGGGAAGAAGCATGTTGTCTGATGTTTTTATTACGTATATAACTATGAGGATGAGGCAATTCAGTTATACTAAAAATCAAGAAGCCAAATAATCTAAACTGGTATCCCCACGTAATAACTAATAAGTGTAATACTGTATATTATTTGTTACATGTCTAAATATTATTATATTTATCTATGAGTTGTTCTTTGAAAGTAATAATTGTTAAACAGTATCACCTTATAATCAAGTAAGTATTTACATCAGCGCTAAAAAAAATTATTTATTCCCGAACGTTTTTTATTCTTTTATCCACTTCATTCCTCCTAGTTTGACTGATTTTATTTTACGTGAAAACTCAAAGCATGACATTTTTGAACTTTCTTAATTGACAATTGTTGAAAAATCAAAAATAATAAAATATATACGATAGTCAACAATAATATTGATATCGTTGTAACTACTAATTGTATGCTAGATCGCGCTATTGGTCAGATAGTAATTTTATACATTTGAGATAAGAAACTCTGGGGGTCACAAAATCACACCTCGTTGCCTAACCATAGTATCTATGGCCGTGCTAAATATCTAGGTATGTCAGCAATTCGAACTACGCATGTGTACTACGTCGTCTGCCGATGAAATTAATAATATATAGATATACGCATGGCTAAATATTTAGCCATGATGATGTACTTATTAAAAATTATTTACGAATCATATACCCATATTCCATAATATGCTTATAAATATTTATAAATATTTAAAATATTTTATATTAGGTACTATCGATCACTGATTATTCTGACCAGTTTTCGTCGTTGGAAGGGAAATACGCAGAAAAAATGCATTAATCGTAATTCATATACTAATATTCGTGGTAGGATACAAAAATAGATTGTTTTGTTTTCCTATTGATAATACACTGGTACTCGGTAAATTTATATGTCAGTATTCAGTAATTTTACGATCATTTTATTAGAGCAAAAGTAGCTCTAGAGTTGCCAACTTTTAAATCAATTAAATGCTTAATTGTTTTAAATATTTTACATTTTTTTGAAGTTCAGCTCAGGTTCAATATTTAAATTAAAAATTAAATTAAATTAATTTAAAATAGTTCGTTTCGGTTCAGGTTCGATTCGACCTCAAAAATCTGAGTTCGTAACATCACTAATATATATTATTAAATTCTGACCAACTCTGTATACTTATATACAATATTTGTAAGGAACTAGTTCCATTGGTTTCATTAAATTTGTAGAAACGTATCAAGAATCAAGTTCCTTTGTTGTGTGAAAGAACGTACCTATTGGAATTTCGTTCATTTTTAGGAGAAACTTGAATATTTATTTTCGTTTCTTTATTTTTTTATTATTGAAAATCATAGTTTAAAAAACTGTCTAGGCAGAGATGGTGGAAGTTAATTATCGGTCCACAGAACCGTGTATTATTAATATTTTAGATTTTTATCACGTCAATACAATGGTATTACAGTTAATATTAAGTATAAATTTCAAGTCTCTAACCTGATTATTTTCCAATTTATAACAAGTTTTGGTAATCTTTGGTAGTTTTCTGTCACTCTTGAGAAAATACTGGAAAAATCGAAAAATGACCTCTTTAAAGAACCAGCGAAAATCTAGTTACTAGAATCTCTACTGATTCAATAACTATATTCAAAAAAATTATTTACCTACTCTAAAATCCATTATTGTTAAACCAATACATTCCTCGCCACTCTCAGAATCTATAACGTTTAGATTATCAACTTCCACCACCAATATCCTTCCTGTGCTTCACTGGATTTTTTAATCTAAAAAAATTAAATAAATTACACAAAACAAGGTTGGGCAGGTGCTTAAAAGTATGTGTCTGGTTCATATTTAAATAATTTTCTTTTATCCCTGCATATTTTAAAAAATTTAAAAATTGCTAATGGCACGAAAACGGTACATAAACGTGAACTAGTTAATTTTTCGAAGGGACTTTCCGAGCACTGCTTTTATAGTAGACGTAGACATCTATCACGCGTGCGTAAAAAGCGCGTACTCTCACCTAGCCGCCGACTCCACCGAACACGCCTGCCTGGCCGTAAGCTCCACTGCTGTTCGTCTGGTGGTTTCGATGAAGAATATCGACCTGTTGCCGGGCACCTCGGTCGGATCGAGCGGTTCGATCCGGACGTACGCGCTGTTTTCCACGCCAACATTGCCGGTCGTCGCCAATCTTGACCGTTTCATCGTGGAGTACACGTCACGGTCGACGTCCAACGAGAAGTACACGAACGCCACGACGTTGAAACAAATTACGACCAAAACGATCGAACCGACGATGCGATTACATCCGTGCATAGCTGTGCGGAAATTGTATCCAATTAACGGCATATACGATGTGAGAATATAATATTATACAGGTATTAGGTATTTCCGTATTGTATTTTGTACCTATGCCATATTAAAGATCGGATTCCATTTACGTTTTTATAACAATATAAACAGTATGCGTGAGTAAAAACAAAAAAAAAAACAAAAAAATCGTAACTTCTGTCGCCACTATTTATAATATAATATCGTATTTAAATTTCACGTACAGTGTTAAAATGATATTGCATAGCCGCTGCTGCGTATAATAATAAATTATTATCGTCAAACGTTCACTTGTACCGTCCGAACGGATGCCTGTTTGACATTATTATTTTCGGTATCAGTGTACAAAATGATTGGTATATATTATATACTGAACGTTATCAGCAGTACCCAATATTTTACGAGCCCGGGAGATAATTAACAATATTAGTTATTATTTTTAATGGACACAATATATTAGATTGTCAACAATGCGCGTAAAATGTGATTAAATTAACCATCGTCTGGTCGTTGTAAGTCGAGTACAATACCTGCAGACCAGAATCAGACTGTTCTGAGCGCACAAATTATTATTAATCAAAAACACTAATCATACTGTGCATTGCCTATACAACTTGCCGAATACAGACAATATCCGAAAGAATGTTTCGTCGTTTTGGTCTGTACATACCGGTACGGTGGAATACGCATGCGATAAGACGTTCGTCGACTAAAACCAATATAAATTATTACTTTGTTTATAACTTGTATTTGATCAGTGTCAAATACGTCAATACGTTAAATAGGTACACGGAAAGTTAATTTTTATATGTATCCTTGCCATCTAAAAGTATTTGGCGAGTGTTTGGTATAAACCCAAGTGCTGAAACAAAGTCACATACGGAAACTGTTATAATGTATACACAATAAGGAATTTATACTTGCCTATTAAATTATAATTTTTTTTTTTTTTTTTTGTGGTGGGGGGGGATGGAATGGTCCTGATCCGCTTTTTAAAATAATTTGCCTATTTTTACTATTAATAATTCCTATATTTACTCGTTGTCTTCATAGTGAACCTGAAAACAATCCTACAATTCTACGACAACTCACTGGAGCTTGAATTTAGATTATTATGCTAAAGATAAAAAATATACATTTTAATTGATATACGAATGTTAAACAATGCCTATATAAACTTGATAATATGTATTGATGACATAATAGGTATGTTTTAACATAATAATTATCTTCACAACAATCATAATTTATGACAAAGCTGAGCATTGAAACACTGAACACCACTCGTGGTACATATTATAATAAAAAATAAACGTGTATAATCAGGGACAATGTCAAATATTTTGAAGCCCAATAAAATTCAAAAATATGGAATCTTTTACGTTTAATTGGTTTTTCGTTTTTAATTAAAATAGAGTTTCGTAAAATTTTCATATTAATAAAGTATTTTTCTCCATAAAGTAATAAGTACTGTAAATTTAACTAGGTAAATATTTTTATACGCACAGGTATTTTACACGCTTACATTCCATAGTGTCAAAATAAGGTCCGGTCCGGACATTTCAATTTGTTAGTCGATAGTTTCATTGTCCTGACAACATTACTTCATATATCCCCGTCGTCAGTTAACGGTATAAATATAAATGTATTAATAAATTTATTTTCATTTATTATTGTATTATTAAAACATTTTTAATTCGTCTAGGTTCACAACTGTATTATTATAAGAAAAAAGTGTATAATTTTTTTATTCGCTACAGATACACAAGAGTAAATAATAATAAACGTCAAAGATAAGAGTAACAACGTCAACAACATAAAAAAAAAAAAAAAAAAAAATGAAAGGGGAAAAGATGCAAATAAATCAACAATCCTTTATACTATGAATGTGGGTTTTTCTGGTGTTGATTACATCGTTGCGAGCTATTAATTTTAATTAACCGTACTTCCCCCTGCAATTTTTCTTCTGTATTTTTTTTTTTTTAAAGTTATTGTTTTTCTTTTTATTTACTACTACCGTAAATATATTTATATATATATAGCGAACTGGAATACACGAATCTTCGAAGCGCATTTCCTCCCCGGAAAGTCGTAAAAATATGTTATTCAATGACTTCCGAAAACAGGTTTGGTCGGCTACAGCCATAGCCGTTTTCCTCTATGGCCATTTCCTAATAAAAAACAAATAAAAATAACACCTAATAGAAAACATTCAATTCCGTTCTACTAGTTTCCAATACAAAAATACGTTCAAATCTTTTGTTCTTTTGTTCTTAAAACATTAATTGCAACGAATAGAGATACCGAATCGCTACGTAATGATTATTTTCTAATATCGTGTTGTAATATTATTTATAAAAATAGCCAAATAAATTAAACAGGCAGCTTTTGGCTGATCATATTTTAGAATTTAATAAATAATAGGTTTACTAAAATATTTTGATAAAAATTAGATTGCTAATTTACGCTTTTTTTTTTGTTTGGATCATTTAAATTATAAAATAATAAAATATTTTTGTTATTTCGTAATTACAATTTTATGAATTTTTTGTTAATTGAATGGTTAAATAATAAATTTTTATTAACTATTACATACCTCGTCCAGTAGTTTCCATTGTACAAAATAAACTAAACCAAATGAACTAAATTAATTCAGTGTTCTGTCATACTAAAAACAATATTTATTTTACAACGTGCGTTCTGTGAAGAAAATCACTATGTAATGATTATATTTCTAATATTGCGTTACTTGGGCTTCTAATAGTACCTATTGAGATAAACGTAATTGACATACCTATTAAGATAAGCACTAATTTCATAACCCGAAGATAATAAACCTGAATAAGAAATAAGTGTTTCTTAGGTATTTATCTTAATTTTGATATGTGTAATTTTTTTTTTTTTTTGTCGCGGTAAAAATCTATTCCTTCCACTGTGCGCGGCGTTGTTTTATTTTCATATGTACCCCAATGAATTGTTCTTTTTTTGTATTTTTTTGGGAAAATGGAATTTAAATGTAAATTTATGAATATTTTTTTTAATGAAAACGGACTCGACCGCACATTACGACGTTGTGGGATCTGACCTTGTATTATTATAATAATGGTGTGTTAGGTCATGGGACGGAAGAATAGGGCGTCTAGGAACTATATAGCCGGTTTTCAATTAGCATTGTTTTTGAAGAGCATTACGGCCGTATGTACATATCCCACGATAAAATATGTGTATACACCACCTCGTGTATTTATATCTGTACATAATCGCTGGAAAGTATAATACACATATGATATAAATATAATATGATATCAAGAACGTTTTGCCCATTGTTTATTTTAAATCGTCGACCTGGTGTTGTACTGCAGTGTCGGGAGAGGAAGCTGGTGGTGAAGACGAAACGATGGGCGAAACGTTATTTCCCCAGTTGGGGAGGATTCAAGGGTCGCGATCCCTTTTGGAAATCGGTGAGCAAATATTTGCGTCCGTGGGAAACGGGACAGATGACGGCGATGATATGTTTTCGTGTCCATATATATATATATATAGTGCTATCTGCTAGACAGGCGGAAGGTTACTGATGGACGTTGCAGCGTTTGATGCGTATACGAGTGTTTTCAACTGCGGATTTTCAACTTTTTCCCGTTATATATATATTTCTATGATATCCCATCCCTTCCGACGATTTTAATTACGTAACACTATATTATATATATATATTTATATATATGTATACAACCAATAATCATCATGTCCAAAATAAATGGTTAAACTTTTTTTAGGGACTATTATAATACTATAATGTGAATTAACTGCAAGTGCAATGTGCATATTATGTACTTGCAGTTAATTCGTATAACTTAACCTAGACCCATAATCGATGCACCTATACAAGATATACTATCATCGTTGAAATATTTAAGCAGTCGTTCAGAGATTAAATGTTTTTTTTTTAACTTATTAAATGCCTGTTCCTCCATCCACATTATTTTTATCCCCTATTATTCATCCAGTGAACGGGGTACGTTATTTTTGCAAAATCTATTCAGTGTTTCCTATAATATGGAACACATAGGTACACATCCCTATATGAATGATTTAACATATTTTTGTGTCTTTGGTTGTTTAAATTCAGTTATTGTAACTGTGTTTGTATTTTAATGATTGTATTCCTTCCTTAGATATGTTGTGACCAAGTAACTCGATTTTACCATTGAAAAAATGACATTTGTTTCTGTTTAGTGACGATTTTTTTCATTTAAGATTTTAAATACTTCTTCTAAATTAAATATTAAATCAAAATTATTGCCCTAAGATTTTAAATATATATTTCTAATGATTTATAAAGTAGTGAAGAAAAAAATCAATTTAATTTTCGTGGGAAAATTGCACTACCTACTATTTTTAAACCATGAATAGATGTAAATGATAGTTTGTGTTGGTCTTTAAATTTTACCGGTAATTGGAAAAATCGACTATTTAAATCCAATGAAGTAAAATACTAAGAACCTTCCAATTCCCTTAATAAGTCAGTGGTTCTATGAATTGGATATTGATCTGTCTCAATCTTCTCATTCTCTTCTTTTATGCAAAAACTAGCTTGTAAGAACCTTTTTGTTGTTTTTGTTTTCTAGAAGACTGGAGCTACAAATTTTGAAATTATCGGACGCATTATATGCCATTATTATGGAATTTGTCTTATCTAAATTGTCTTTTTAATTTATTTATTTTCGTTGGTGAGACGTGACTCTATGTAGTGCATTAAATTTTGGGACCGTATAATGTAGTTTCATAATTATAGGTCACGGGTCAATATTAGCAGATTTATTTTAGAACTATCGCTAGTAAATAAATGAATGTACTTTTCAATAAGCGTATGACTTATTTGTGTTCTTGTAAATTTAGATTTCCCGATATTTTTCCTTCATTGTCCGTAATGGTTTTTTTAAATTATTATTTTGATCATTTATTAAAATTTCCTTTTTATTTGAATTAATTATATCAACTTTAGGTTTAATTTGTTCACATAAATTGATAGTAGTACCATTGTTTTTAGGAATATTTTTAAAATAATTTACTTTGTCACAATCAATAAATTTATTTTTATTTTTAACATGGAGATTAGTTTTATCTTTTATTTTGTATAGAGAGTTTATATATTATTTTGTTTTTTATAACATACTTGAATGATAATACAATACTTAGTAGGTATTTTAAGTGATTTGCTTTTTTTGTATATACTGTGCTCGGGAACCACAGAAATTCACACTATATAGAACTATATAGATTATAGACGGTCTATTAATATTATTTTCATTACAATATATTTATCACATTTTATTAGCGTCATTAAAAATGTAAGTGTTATGATTATCATAATCAGCGATTAAAGTCAATTCATCGTCTGAATAATTTTCTAGAATCAGCCCATTTAGAAATATTATACATTTTGATATTTTCATAATATATTAGAGCGATACCTTCTAAAAATGCAACAATATATTTTGCTTAATTTTCATCAGACCAATCATTTGAATTTCCTGCTCTTATATATTTTTTAATAAATAGTAGATTTTATCTGAAATTTATATCGAAAAAATTCCACATTTAATATTTAGTTTTTTGTTAGCCATTTTATTTTCTACTTCTTAAGTTATTATTGGTATATACTTTTATAGTTTGGTCTTATATATGTGGTAAAATCAAATGGTCAGATCAAATCAAAAGACTCCTTTAAAATATTGAAGTAATCTTACTTTTAATACAGACAGTTTCTGATGTAATTAAACCTCTTTTGGCTGATTCATTGGTTAACTCTGTTTGTTCTAACTCACAAACACTATCAGCTAATGTCGTGAAAGATGAATTTGTTTTTCCTGTAGAGTTGTTTACGTGATTATTAGTATATTTTTGTTATTATTTAATAATGGCTATATGTAATTAAATATTAGTAAATTTTTGCTCGTATTTTTAGTATAAATTACATTTATGTAGGTGCTTTTATAATTTATATTATAAAATCAAACGATAACTATGTGCTCATATATGTATAATTTATATCATTATATTTATAATATTCTTTTTTTTTTATGGGTATAAATTTTAATTTTAATAAATGTTTATATTAGTTATTTATCTATATATTTATAATAATTTAAATAAGTTTAAACTAATATTAAAAATTATTGAAAGCATAGGCCCATGATTTTTGTACACCACTTTGTAATAAAATAAATATAGGGTAATGAATTAATGGGGACGTGTGAGAGTTTATGGACTTCCCGAAGTGCACCCGTGCTTACCTATATTCTATTGCAGGAGGTATAATGGTCGTGTGTTTAATATTAAATGTATACAAAACGATGTAATTATATATATATATATATATATAATTACTTTTAATATTATATGATAAGTTATAAAATATACCTAACTATATGGATCGAATGCTAATATTCCTGAAGTTCCAGTAGTTAAGGATAAACATTCGATAATTGTTATTAAATAAATTAAACAAGTAAATTATTCGATTACTCATTAGTTTATATTATATATATTTATTAATAAAACGTTAGCTTTTAAAGTCTATTAAATGTCAAGACGTTTCTAACCGCCGATCATACATTATACAATAAAAATTATATGTCGTCAGGGAACTCAAAAGTCAAAATAAAATATATAAATCAACGTCCGTAATTGAATGGACTCGATTTTCCTGTTCGAGAAATCGAACGGCGAATAACCTCTGCTCGTCGCCTTTTCAATATCTGACAATATTATAATATTATTACATTATATTGACCAATAATGACGAAATAGGGACTATTAAAATATTATGTTTTATAAACGTGATGTGTACTCTGTTGGATACTTTTTATATGATTTTACAAAATGTTTTCTGTCTTTTTCTCAAAACCTATTAGTTCAAACCTTAGTCGAGTTTTGAAGATCCGAAATGTTTTAATAAGTTTATATGAGCAATGATTGATTACCTACTATTCTGACTACATGGTTTAAAAATCAATATGTATACAGTCGTTTGGATAGCGACAAGATTGATTATTATTAATTTGTCAAAAGTTTCCAATTAAATTATGTAAAAATGCATACGGCCACGATATGTAAGATGTAATATATTATTGTTTAGAACTGCCCACCCACCCCAAATAATAATAATATCAATCTGTATGCGCTTATAATAATATATTCGTATGATATACGCTTACATAATATATAATATATTAAATTAATTTTAATAAAAACAAAAACAATACATAAAACTAAAAATAATACAAAACAGTTGACGTACGTTCATCACCATCAGGGTAGCGGTGCATGTAGTGATATTATTACACGTTTGTCACGTATGTGTGTATATATCATATAGAGAATATGACTTGACGTATACTCGTATGCATAGCAATATGAAGTAATCAAAAACAGCGAAATACAGTGTGACCTTATATGAGAGAGTGAAATACCGTATTCGCCCAGTTTGAAGTTGGACTGATTTTTATCAATTATTTTATCTATTTGTTTATCAAATTCGTGTAACACATTTAGGACAGTTTCTTTATTTTGCTTACACGTTACAATTGAATATAATTTAACAACTTACGGAAGATATTTTAAACGTAACACAGTAGGTGAATACACAAATAATAATTCAAAACTCGAAATGCGATAAAAAAAAAACGGGAGCTGGACAATCGACCGACAGCCAATCGACCGACACGGACAATCGACCGACAAGAACAATCGACCGACAGGAAAATTAACCGACATAAAATTATAATTTTATTTCGTTAAATAAAACATATGAGTACATTAAAATATTACGAGTTATGTACTGCGAAGGTTGCCGGGTTCAAATCCAGGTAGTATTCACGCTGTTTTTTTTCATTTTTTTTTCAAGTAAGTTATATGATAACTAAAATACATAGTTGTTTTAACCAGTAAATTATTGTAGTAATATAGTAATTTTAACTAAAAATAGGTAACTAAACTTTTTTGGTTATTTTGACTATGAACAGAACTGTCCCATATGTAGCTCCAATTTTTAGTTAAATCAACTTTAAAACCGGTTAATTTAACTTTACTGTTTTTTCCGTGTAGTGCATATTTATGTGGTAATAATATACAAAATATTTTAATGTACTCATATGTTTTATTTAACGAAATAAAATTATAATTTTATGTCGGTTATTCGGTCGATTGTCCTGTCGGTCGATTGTCCCAGACCCAAAAAAAAACACGGCGTACGAAAATCAAGAGTGAAAACAGTACTCGGTGAGCACATGCATTTCCACGGCTGCGAGCGAATCCCGATAACAAATAATCAGGGTAGGAAATACAATAGAATATTTTTATCGAGGTTTTTTTTTTTTTTACACATGGTCATATTATATAACATATAATAGTTTGCTGTTTTCTTCACTTTACATTTTTATGCCTATGCCCACCCCCTGGTATATATATATATATATATATATACTATACATACGCATACGACGATATAGGTTTTATATACTATTATATACACAATATGACGTATATACGAATGCGTAGGTGTTCCAGCGGGTTACGGTCGTATATGTGTGTGTACAATATGTATTATGTATATAATATGGTGTGAGAACGACGCGACGATAGTGGTTTTCGGGCGTAGGGAGCGTGACTAGGGGGAGGTTAAGTTTCGTCTGGTATTATTTATAACTCGGCAATATTGATCTCTGTCACTCCTCTTGACAGCCCGGTTGGCGGCCTCCAGTATATAGAAATTAATATCATTGGTGTTATATATATATTATAAAATAATAATATGTTTCTTCTCTCACTCGCGTGCGCGCCCGCCTTCTGTCTTTGGTCGGCTCTCTACGCGTCTCGCCCACACCACGCATTCCCTTTCCGTGCCGAGCTCCTCCGGGTAGCTTATGTGGTGTTTATAAACGCCGTGTATATATGTATAATATATACATACTACAGTGTTTTGTGTATCATACACACGAACGCATACACAAAGTTGGACCTGAAAAGCTTAAAGTTTAATAGGAATGCGCTTTCGCCCGAGTATTAAAACGGCACATATATATGCACGTGTAGAGGTTATGGGCGAGCCGAGCACATACGTCCTCGTGTTCCACTGCCCTCCCCCCATCCCCGAAACTTAAAGCCCCAGTCCACGATGTTTATTAACAGTACTCATCCTCCGAGAGCGTCAGTATATATATATAGCTGTTTATAGGTATATTATAGTCTGGGGATTTTTTCGCTATTCTCGAACGTGTGTCGTGTGTGTATTTTGAAGTTTACTACCGTGTATGAGTTTTTAATCTACGGGATTATTAAATGTACGTGTATCGATAAGATTCGCATGTGTGTGATCCGAGATCGATGGAGAGAAAAAGAGTGAAAAAAAAATTTATGGTTGATTCGTCGTCGTACGGCGTTTGTGCGTAGAACTGGTTTATTCGAAACATTCACGTGATAATAGAAATTGTGTGTTCACAATCACATACCTAAAAGATTTTCAATTCCCAAAGTATATACTGACACAATATAGTTTAAAATTTTAAATTTACTTGTACTTTGAAGTTACAAATATAATCCTAGTTAGATTAGTTATATAGTGACCAAATTGCATCTGTATATAGTCCTAATAATCATTGGTTGTTCTATATACTGCAATGGATTATCTCTGGAATTATTGAAATTAATATTTTGTAAAAATAATTATATTACTCGAACACCTACTAATATAATGCCTAATAATATACAAAGTGTTATAAGTATGTCAAGTAAATAGAATAATAATAATTATTATAAATAATACTGGACATAAAGCTTCTATAGCTGTACCAAAAATCTATATCATCAGTATTGCATTTAATATGGTAATATTACGATGAACAAAGTTTTCAACTGTACATTTCCTTTTACAGGCGAATGCGAGTTTCCTGCCCAATGGTCCGGTCGATGGTTTCAATCCGGCGTGAACCATTACATCAACATAAATACGACCAGCATCATGACCAAAGGAGAGTGCGTGCAAAACGTCAGTGACAAGTTTCTAATCGAAGACAGGTAACGGCGCATTTACTATTAGCGTTATGTTTGAGTGGCACCTGTATAAGGTTGTTTTATGGTAGACGTTTAAAGACCTGAATAAAGCACGATTGTGCGACAATCCAACGTAGTGAACTGTTGGCATCAATGTAGGTGATTGGAAAGATAGGGACTTATCGATCGTCTGGTTTGTCATTCTGTCCATTTCACAGATGTTATCGGTGACCGACGTCATTTAACATTTTAACAGCGTGTACAACTTGCCCGTGTTAATGTATGAAACGCATATACAATATAAAAGTAAAATCCTATTTTAAAAATGCATTCAGTAAATAATGGAGATAAGTATATAACCAGAAATTAGTTCAAATCTCCGTCGACTAAACTAAAATAAAAAAATATTTAAACGATTACATTATTTGAAAAATATTATTTGGTATTACGATAATGATATTTACATTATATACACATTATTTGTATTCGATTACCTAATTGTTAAATCCTATCAACGGAGATAATAATAATTATAGATTAATTAATTAATTACAATTTGATCGGTATAATGTATTGAAAATTTTGATAATGTTGACTAACAATTTAATCATTTAATTAATTATAGTCGATATTGAAGAATATATGTGGAAAAATGTTAGTATTACTAGTTACTACTATGGGTTCAAAATTCTAAAACTTAAAACCTTAATAAATCGTATACACAAATTATTCGTTAATTATGAGATGTACATTTTTAAAATATTTTTACATTATTTAAACACTTCTAAAAGTGCTTGAAGTTCTGTTATTATAGATACGGTCGATAATCTAATTCCATTTTTCTTTGAAACCATAACATAATATTATATGTTTATGTGAGTTTTGTAAAGAAAAAATACGGGCATAGAGGCCGGACCCCGAGCTGAACGGATCCGATTTCCTATAAATATCGGGTCTCCGAAACGCATCGCCACCATCACGTCTTTGTCAATGGTCCACAACCGACCAGGATTTGTTACCAATATAATATATATATATATATATCGTATTATATACACGTACCTATATATACCGCTGGTATATACCATTAGAGTTATACTCAGTGTGGCCAACCCGACTATTAATCATCGTATTATCGTCCGCGCATGTGGTTTTATATTATTCAGTGTACGTTCACGTATATTATATATATATATATATACACGAGAGAAAAAAAAAATAAAACGACTCGCACAATCGGAATAAATTACCGGGTGTCCGAGGGAAAACGAGTAGTAGTGGTAGTAGTATAGTGACGAGAACAAAAGTGGGGTGGGTGCGGGAAATAGGGCATTGCACATGACAGGCCGAATAAAAGTGGACGGCAAAACTATTGTTTTCAGCTCGTAATTTCGAGTTTTAATATTTAAAATATACCCGACGTTCGTATAATATAATAATAATAATAATAATAATGCTCGATCCGCACCTTTTTTTTTTTTTTATGTTTCGAACCAAACGCATCATATTTATCGCGTATATTACGACGGAATTGGTGGGTGGCGGGGGAGGGGAGAGGCAATTGTCGTTTCGTCGGCTATATACCGGTTAATTACCATTATATTAGCCTACCCCACGCGGTTTCTCCCTCTTTCGTCGGAGTCGCGCTGCAGCACTCGCCACCGTCGCATATCGTCTCAAAGCCCCTTTTGTGTCAATCCATTTCTCGGGTATGGGAATATAGGACGACAAAAGCGTGAAAACGTTAAGGGGCAATAATTTCCACCCCTCTTCGAAAATTTACATTATATACGCTTCGCGGGGCCTCTCCAATAATATAGACGGAAGTCTAGTACCTATAGTGTTTTTTTTTTTTTTTTTTTTTTTATGTAAACGACAAATGTGACGTATATTTTTTTTTTATATTTTATTATTATTTTCCTATATTATGTAGGAACGAACCGTCCTGGTGGTGTATTGTTTGACGTACGGGGTATACATATATAGCTATATATATATATATGTATATAATATAGGCCATAGGGAACACTGGGAATATTTTAAATTCTGTTTTAATGAGTGAAAAAAAAAAAAGAATAATGTTCGGTATCCTATAGGAATAAAACAAAATGCATGAAAATACCATTACCGTTTACATTGTTTTCTCAACCACATCGCCATCCATATATACGTACATATTCGCACGTACAATCGCCTGTTCCGGGTAATTTATTGTGTTTTATTAAAGAACGATTTGTGTTATTTCGTGATATTATCATCTGCGCTAAAATGTATTAAGGGTATGTCTGGAAATTTGCATATACTCCGTATATGTGCGAACAATTATTAAAGACTACATTTATTTACCTACATATTAAAATTAAGAGTTTTAAATCCATATCAATTTACTTTTATTTTTTAATAAAATTAATCGTACTGCGTATGGACATATAAATACATTAATTTACGATGCATTAATTAATGGCCGATTATTTTATGAACACCATTTCATAATATTCTTTTTAATTTAAAGAAAAAATCGTGTAGGTACCTAAATTTTAAATTATGTCCACACGATAACATTAATTTGCTGTTTAACAATAATTTTTTTTATTATCTAAAATATTACTCTTATGTCTATTAATTATTATATCTATATAATTTTAAATAAAACATACACTGTTGATTTAACTTGTCACACTAATACATTCAATATAATATATCCAACTACATTCAATTCGCATCCAAATTAATTGTTAATTTTAATTCACTTGTAAAATAAATGGATATTTTTTACGGTAAAATCTATCTCTAGTAAATACTATTAAGATTTATCATGCACTTTTACTTAACTATTGTATTATCTTATTTTTCTCTTATAGGCATTTATTTTTATATTTATCCCCGCATAAATAATAATTTATTTTTTTTTCATTATTGATAATTGTAGTTAATTTTTACTATTCTTGCGTTTCTCGAGTATTAGATTTTGAGTGGAGCGAGAAATCTATTTTTTGTACAATGATTTTGATTTTTTTCAGGAAAGAAGAAATCTAGTAGAAGTTTTAGGGTTAAGGAGCTTTTTCTATAGAAAATATGTCCTAGATGGTGCTTTTTAAATATGATTTTATTGATTTCCCCAATAGTTTATTTAAGCGTGAAGAAATTTACCTTTTTTAACATTAAATTGTTTTAAAATTACAAATAAAGTTGCCATGGTTACTATTTCAATAATTTATCATTGCTTTTAAATTTATTATATTAATTATTATAGAATCCTGCTCTATGTATAATACGTCCCCTTCCCCCCGGAAGAAAAAGTATAACCCCCCAATAATTTTTAATACACAAGGAACATTAGGTCTAAAATAAAAACTACTCCCACTCCCCTAATTTGAAACTTTTAGGTTTCTAAACATTGGTTTAGATACCTTATATCTACGGTGTATCCGTCTGTCCATATTTTCTAGTATATAGCTACGATTGTTGATATTATACGTTTTATAATATTTTTACTACATAGATAAGAGAAACATTGTTTATTTGGTTATTGTGATATTATTGTTTAATATACATTTAGAAACCGGGAATTAGAACAATAGCAGAGTGAGCTTTCCTAACTTGTTTTTTTTAATTTTTTTAAATTTCTAATTTTTAATTTACTTACTTGAATTTAAATAATGCCCTTATATTTGTAATAAATATTTTAAGTTTATAAATAATTATAATAAATATATATATGTATATATATCGTATAAATGTATGAGTAAATAAATATGAATTGCTTAAATACCAAGAAATTGGAATGAAGATGTTGAGTAATAATTTTAATGGATATAATGTTATATATATTATATATATTTTAATGGATAATATAGTAATAATAGTTAATTTATAAAATTATAATTTATCTATTAATATATAACATACTACTAAAATACCTGATTTACAATTTTATATAAAAACTTGATAAATTCATTACCTGCTATAAGAAAATTTCAAACAAATAATAATATTAAAAATAAAAAAATATGTGTATTGTAAATATTTCAATTAAAAACTCGAAATATTAGAAACGGACTAATTAAATCTTATGAAATTGGCATAATTATTAATTGAGATTTAAACGTATTTACATGCCTTATAAAATAAATTAATTAATCAATTGAAACTTCAATCTGGTGATACGAGTACCAATTACGAGTATGTACACTAATATGTAATTCAATATCACCCCGGTAATTTATTCATGTAGTTACATCAGTCGCAAATAAAAATGTATATAAGTCTAAATTGATCCAACCCAAAACCATTAGATTCCAAATGTTTTTTATGTAGATATATTTTACGTCAAAAGATTATCGGAAGTTAGAGTTTAGATTAACATTTAAGCGAAACAAAAAAAAGCGTGCAGATATTTTTTACCTTTATCCTTTTTTTATCATTGAAGTCACCAACCTTATTAAAATATTAATTACGCAAATTCAGCAGTCTCATTCGTCCTACATTTGTTTTTTAAAAATGTCTAATAAAAAATCATAGCAACTATTCTCAATTCTGTATACAATGCAAAACTTTTATATCTTCCATATTTTCTTTTTTTTTTTTTAATGATATATTACAAATGAGAAAAAAATGTGTATTATATATTATTTTATTATTATTACTTTTCTTATATTAAATTGTCTTTGAGTTTAAATTCCATATTTATATAATCTGTTTGATTTATAAATAATACTTAGGCATACAATTCAAGTCATATACTAAAACGTGTGTTAAATCGACAACATGTTTCATGCTTTAGACCAGCTGGTCTCGTCTATTCACTAACAATACAGTGAATTCAACAATCGTTGCTATATTATTGAATTAGAACCGGTATTGTGAACTTGGATTGTTATTCCTTCCCTTTGTTATTCATTGCAGACGACTGGCTTCCACCTAAAGTGTAAATAACAAGGAAAAATACGAAATCGATTCAGATTATTTTTTAAAACATTTTATTGCATAATAATATACATTTCTATAATAAAAAATAATAAAAATCCAACATATAATAAAATATGTAAACTACTAAAATATTCAAAAAAGTATTATAATATATAGTTATTTTTAATTTAATTATATTTATAATTAAAAATATATAGATATGCATGAAATCTTAAAACATAGTTTATTCCAGTTTCAATAAAATAAATTACATTTAGCATATTTATATTTACTCAAATTATATATTTAAGATATTCCAGTAATTCTACACAAAATGAATATTATTCAAACTTCAAAGAAATATTTTCCTGCCAGTTTATGTCTGATTTCGCTATTTATTTTTTATTAATTACTTTTCCTTAAAAAAAAAAAATAATAATAAATTCCAAACATAAATAATTCTATACAATATACAACGAAATTTTTGTTAAAATTCTAACGTATAATATATATAATTAGATATTTACAAAATTAATTAAGTAATGTGATGTTAAAAAATTACAAGAATAAGAACAATTTAGTAGTAAGAGTAAGTAAAATTTCCATTTGACGGATAAACTTTGATTAATATACGAGAATATGCAGGAATATTTGCACTAAAATGTATAATACATATTTTTAAATTAGTTTACATACATTTTTAAAATTAAATAAAAAATAGATAACACTATATTTAGTATAACTTTTAGTAAACTTAAATCTAAAAGTCTTTTCTAATATCAAAAAATAGAGAGTAAAATATCGTGAAAAGAGTACCTACCTAAATCATGTCGAAAGGTCGGTATATCACATCAAAAACCTTAAAAAAAATACTAATTCTATTTCTTTGGACTCTATACACGTGAAACGGACTGTCAGTGGTCGAATGTATTCCGAAGGTTATTAAACCCTCTGCACCACTCCTCGTGGAGCACACCCTTCGACCGAAAAACGTGGTAAAGCTTACGCTCTCACAGAAATGCCATTAATGGAAGGTCATTTCTGAGGTGAAAAAAAAACTTCAAAGGTTTCCGTTAAGTTCATTTCCGGTAGCCAAGTTATTGCCTGGTGTGGAAAATAGAGAGTCGAAAAAAAAAAGATTCTTTTGCCACCCATTTACTGAAATACATATTCCATGTTCCATAAACGTATATGTATATACGTATATGACAAGCACCTTTTATGGTTTTTTCATATCTCTTTTAGGTTTACTTTGCGTTATGAACTTAATGATAGTCACTGGAATTATTACAATTACTAATTGAGTATTTTAAATTAGCTATCAAAAGTAAATATGTGTAAATTATAGATTTGTATCTACATCAAAATGAAATAATGCAATGGATACAAAATTTTTTTTTACAAATATGTATTATGATTTTTTTTTTCTTTTACTTTGGGAATGTTACGAAAACTACAAAACTACTTACATTTATACATTTTGTATATTTAATGGTTATACTTTACACTAGTTAATTCACAACAATATGAGAGATTTGGAATGTTATAAAAAGTTTTAGTTTCCAAGTTTAGGTAAATCCCAGGTTTCAACACAGGAAGTAAATGAATTTCTTTGAGCGCACGCAGATCGATGGAATAAGTGCGGGATGAATGCACTGACGTTTAAGCCATCTTTCGTCAAAAAGGGTTTTGCACAATTTACCATCTCCTTATACACTTCCCTTGGTTAATCCAAGAATTCCTTACCCCTACATAGGAATTCAATATTCGAGCTGATCTGACTTGATACCACAAGAAACTTCTTCCACCTTAAGGTTCAACTCGTCTTTCCGTTTTTCAACCTTAACATTTGACATTTTTACGTTATCTTTTAACAGTGTTGAGGGGAGAATAGAGTAGCGTTCCTTTAATCCGGAGTCACGTAAATTTGTAATCAGTAAGGTTGCTCATTATAAATTTACTTCGATACTTGTTCCCAAGACAACCCTTTTATGATAAACCGCACATTGCCAAGTTGTTATTGTTATATAGGTACTCAATAATAATAACATGTTATATCAGTAATGCGTATAATATACGCCGTATATATTATAATTTATAAACATGTTTATTAATGATTAATCAGATTATCCACTTCATGCATTTCAACATAATGAAAATCCATTTAATACATGTTTTAAAATTTTCCATAAAATTCTGTAAACTTCTATGAACAAGGTATTTAATATAACCACGGATTTTATGTGTACAAAAACAGTTTTAATCATTTATTTAAGTACCACTTTTTATAATAATATTATTATAGCTTTATTTGTGTATTAAATTTTAATAATAGTACCTTAATATTACATAATACATATATAGATATACAATGAATAAAATTATATACATTATACAAATAAATTGTTACTTTCCAAATATCATTAAAAAAAAAAACAAATTAAATATTACGATCATCCACAATATACAGGCATTGAGGTACAATGAAAATAATATAGTGTGTATGATATATTTTGAAAATCACCCCCAGAAATAATTCAAAATGATCAATTACAACAAAAAAAAAAGAAGTGTATGAGCAACAAAAAGGATCTCCCAAATTTAATTTAATTTTTATATTAATTAAATATTATCAGTAAGTACTTTAATATTTTAATGTTGTCTCATATTTTTATCAAATTTAGAGATAAATCTTTAGGGCTCCAAATTCACGTGGGCTGCCCCTCCACATCCCCCAACGACATGGATTCTGCTAGAACTCAGTTATGTCCCCTGTATTATTATTTAATTATATATAGCTATATAAAAGTAAATTAAATTAAATTATTTTTATAGTATCATTTAAGATATTTCTTTTTCTCTTTGTATTTTATTAACGAATTCGCATTATTTCCAGCAATTTACCAAGCAATTTTCACGATTCGCCGTGCATAAAACTGTTATACCTATGTATTTTTTTTTTATATTACTAAATTAACAATTAGTAGAAAAAAATCCGTATAACCAAAATCTATTATAACGTCGAACGGTTTTTCATAAATTATTCCGGAACGCCAGCTTTGAATTTTCATAATTTTACACGGCTCAAAAAATCGATTGATTATATTTTATAAAAAAAAAAGGTACCTATATAAGTTTGAAATCTCCTGTGACCACATCATAATTTATGTAACGCATTGGTCAAATGATGATTAAAATTCATCAATTATATGGAAGCTGGTGAATACGCAATCAAATACGTGACCTCACGTATCTAGCTATAATTTAAGGTTAATAACAAAAATACTTTATGATAATAAACAATAATATAAAACAAACGATAAAATCACTGAATGCGATACTCGGTTATAATAATATAATATATGTTATTTATATATATATATATATATATATATATATTTCTAGCCGTTTTTATTGCGAAACAAACGTAAAAAAACGTCCTGTTTTAGTATAGTATTTTTACATATATAATAGTACCTATATAAATTTGAAAATATATTATGTATGTGTGATGTGTATTATACATTTAAAATTTAAAATTGTTCTTAAGTAAAATGTTAAATCGTTTAATGTCAAAAAATATAAATGTTTCATTAAAATTAAAATACAACTTATATGTCCTCTTAAATATTATGTTTTTGGTTTAGAGTTTGATAATTAGATTATTGAAAAAAATATGATTGAATTTTACTATACGTCTATACTCTATACGTATTTAGTATAAACTACTTGTTTTGACATTTTGCATAATATAAACCTTTATATTATAATTACCCATATAATTACCTTTAAATTTAGTTTATAATTTTTTTTTTATTATTAATAATTTCATAATTTACTTTTCCATTCTATTATCATAGGCTCAGACACCGTAGATAACTCAGTGTATTCAAATTGTCATGAAGAACATTTTTTTAAATTTGATTACCTCCAAATTTGTCTCGTTTTAGTATCATTAAATTCGCTAAAACTTGCTCATTCAATAATGATACTAATTAGTTCATTCTAGTCTCAAAATATGGACCGTAAAATAATTGCACGTATATATTCAGTGGTGGCTTGTGGGATTTGAAAGTGGAAGGGCGATTAAAAATGACTCATTTTTGAAAAGCATAGAATACAATATTAATTATGTACCAATTTGAAAGGCATTGATTAAACCAAAAGGAATACCATATGGAAAAACAAAAATATAAATATGTTTTACAAAAACAGAAAATTACAAAATAATAAAACTTATACGTTTTACACTCAAAATGTAAGCGTCAATTTTTCATTTCACTAATCAGGTGTTCCAAGTTGGTTTATTTCAATTTTCTGTTAATATGATACTGAATTTTTATTTAGGTACTTTATTATAATAATATAAAATATACACAAATAATAAAAGAATAAATTAAATAAATAGTGAAGAAATATAGAAATGTGTATGCGTCACAACACACAGTAAATACATGTTAACTCATTCCGTATTGTTCCGCAGTCCACATGCATGTCGGGCGATTATTCGTATCGCTCCGGCGTGGCTGCTCCATTGTTACCGAATTCCCCCTCCTACGTTTTTGCATTTTGATCGTATGGTTATGACGGACAATTGTCAACGTCGCTCCAGTTCCGAGCGCGACTCGATACTCGATAACCTTGCAGATGAATAATAAGCACTTATTTCAACCGTGTGTTACATATGTTTTTTTTTATTTTTAACTCCCATTACCACATAGTATTTCCATAACAATGAAAAACAAATTTTACTTTCATTAATATTATAATAATAATATTGTTAAATCAATATCTAACTATTGTTAATAAGTAATTTGTTACAATTTTATAGGGAGGCGATCGCCCCGTCACCCCTACACATGAGCCGCCACTGGTATATATTATGAAAAATTACTTTTAAAATGTTTTCTTTTTATATTTTATTAAGTATATTTAATGAGTAGTCACCTAATTGTTTAATGTATGTATATTATATATTATCAAATTTAATGATCGTATTTCAATTAAAATCAATCGTTTATGGATTACGTTAATTTCGGTATATATATATATGGAAATGTTTGGTTGAATACGTTAAATGTAAACGTCGTATTAATAATAATGTCCGTAGACGAAATTACTCGCTGAAACTATTATAGTATGAAGTTGTGCAAAAGCAGAAACTGGAGCTGGTCGTGATGATTATCGTCGCGCGCCGCGTTCGAGAACAATAAAAAGTTTCCGAAAATCCGGTCGAAGCCGGTCGGCCGAGGGAGGCGAGAGATTTCGGACGGATCCGAAATCTCCAGTATATACGCGTGTGTGTGTGTACCTGTGAGTTCTAATTATATCCGTCCGTATATATATATATATATATATCATTATTATATACGCGTATATAACACGATTGGAGACGTACAAGGTATAATATAACCCTGTTACTCCGGTGTTCGGTTGTAAGGCGCGGGAAGGTAGAATTCGTCGTCTGAATTACCTCCCGATTGTATAATGTTAATGTCTCGGAATTTAATATTCATCGCAGTATCCGGTGTCGTATCGTTATGGAAACGGCGCTACGGAAAGAAGACGATGGCACGAAAACACCACCGCGCCTTTTCAACAATATCATGTCATTGCCCCACTACGACGTGTCCCCGCGGTCTTGGGGTTCCCCTACATTCCCCTCTCAGCCCTTTGTCGCGTGCGTGTATAAATACGTAATACCGGATAATAATTCCCGGAGTCTGTGTGGCGCGTCGCGTGCATTCTATGCGCGGGTGTGAAATCGTATTCCCAACACGTGGGCACGCGGGGCTAATTAATCCACCGGCGTCCGAGAAAGGTGCCTCTCCATATATTATTATTATTATTATTATTATTATTCGGCGTTGTCGTGCGGAATATCAAATAAACAGACGCCGGACGCGGCGCGTGTCGTCCTATCGTCGGGCGGTGGCGGTCTGCGGCTAATTCGCCGAGTAAACACGGCTGGGCGTACTCTGATGGGTGTAAAACGTTTCTGGTCCGGTACGCTCGCACGATCGTACTCGCGCGTATATTCCAGTGGAGACCGAACAACGCGCCACTGTTTGTGTACACAAATCGACATCAATGGATTTCATCGCAAAGATAAATAATATGATGCTCTGTTGTGTATAAACACAACGGTAAATACGGTTTTGGTGAAAAACCGCCGGCTTTCATCTCGCCCGCCATATACGCGTTCGCCCGCAGATTACAGAAACATACGAAATCTACCGTAATAATTAACGCTCGCTGTTCGAAATAATATACAGGATATATCATGTACTGTACGTAATGCACTCACTCCTACGTAATATTTTCCGAGGTGAATTTTAAACGAACGGTACATGATATGAATTTATTTTTTTTTCTATAACATTATTATATAAGGTTTTTTTTAGTTCTTTTTCAAACATTACATATACTCCGAGTGACGGCTCTGACGAGCGACGCTCGATAAAGTCGTCGTTCTCGATCAAGTTTTCCATCACTTTCGCCAGCATTATGTCGTATGGAATATGATCATGGGTAGGCCTCCTTGAGTTCTTCAACGGTTTGAGGACGAGATGTTTAAAAACATAAGTTTTGAGGTACCCCCGTAAGAAAAAGTCACAGGAGCGCAAATCAAGGGAGTTAGGAGGCCATCCAACGTCTTCCCGTATAAGGAGATCGGACGGTAACGAAACATTTCTTGTAAAATGGCGCGAGAATGACGGGTCGGATGGAACCAGAAGGCATCAGTATTTTCGTATTCTTCCATTTTCGGGCCTAAACACGCTCCAACATCTCGCAGTACCGGTTGGAAGTCACGTAGTCACGCCTCTACAAAAAAATAAAGCACACCAAACGATGACTTTGGGGCTGCGAAGAGGACGTTGGTATATTGTTTGAGGATTTTCAGCCGCCCGGTAACTACATTTTTTGTTGACTGTGTCAGAAATTTGGAAATATGCTTTCTCGTTGCTTTAGTCCGCATAATACTGTTGGGAGGCACAACTGTAAAAATTTAATCGGTACGATTATTTGAAATATGGGGGTCCATTACTAAAATAAATATAATATAATATAATTAATATAATAACTAATATAATATATTTTCTATAAATATATTTATTTTTTATATCATGTACCGTTTTTTTTTTAACTCGCCTCGGAAATGTGGGAATCCATTACACTGTACCCTGTATATATTTATCTTCAAAATTGCATTTTAAAACCATTAATTCGTCGACATTATTTACGTGTTTAAATCTAAATCACTCTGTGTACGCTTGTTAATATGGATAATGTAAAAATTACTGCAGCGTCGAGCAAATAAAATGGGAAATTGCCGCGTTTGAAGAGAACGATGAGTTTAAGTCTGAGTGAAAAGTGTCCATTGCATTAAGCTGATTAAACGTTTGTCTTAATGCGGTTTCACTCGTTCGGCTTTGACTCCTCCGTTATTTTTAATTAATACGTTCCTATTTATAACTGGACAGCAGCTTCCGACGATTTATACCGCCGGACAAAAGTCTAACCTGGCAACATGCACGTGTGCCTACAGCCCCACTATACAGCGGTATGGTTATTAGATTGGACATTTCTTAGTGGCTGCTCTAAACAGAAAATCCATATTATACGGTCTCGTTTAAAGCTATACATTTCCACTGCTTGTTGTAACAGGAAAAACTACAATTATCCTAGATCCACTTCTGCGTTCAAAATTTACCAAAAGGTTAGGTTAGATATACTAACGAGTATATGACGTATAGGTATTAGTATGGTATTTCTGAAACGACGGGTCTTAAGCTTCTATACTATGACAGGAGAGCATCTAAAATGGTATGCTGCAACAATAACTCTCGGAAGTAAGAACCTTGTATGAAACTCGAATGCCATAAATCTGTCATTGTACTTAGACCCGCGATTTATAGCCAAACTATTAACCAAACATGAGCCATAATAACCGTATATATATATATATACTAGGATTACTTGATGTAGTCTCTTATGTATTTGACAGTGTAGGAGAATACTTAAGAAATCGTGTGCAGGTTGTTGAGAATAGACAAACGTTCAATACTATGAATGAACCACGCATACCTCGATTTCCGGTTTAAACATCAAACTTTTAGTACTTAATTCGTATAAAATAATAATATTTCCAATATATTTAGTACGCACTTCTTGAATATTTTATTAATTAAATCATTCAAGAGTACGTTTAAAACTGCAAATGTGTTGTAAATTTAAACATTGACTTTATAATTATTTTCACATTAATTTTTTTCTATTTTTTTTTTTTAAACTTAAGAAAAATTTGGAATATTACTTTCATAAATATTAATGGATACCCTAACCAAAGTAAAAAAACTGTAGGTATTTAAAAAAAAAAACAAAAAAAGTTTTCATTTTATTGTTTTTAACTAGTTTAAACCCGTAACAAAATTACAATATACAATCGTTAATCGATGAAAAATAATTTATTTTATACAATCTGTGTTATTTAATTAAGTAAAAAAAAAATATACTTAAATCATGATTTGATTTCTTTCCGAAATTTATGTTAACACCCATTATTTATAATCTGTGTTGATTTTATATTATATTATTCTAGAAGATGAAGCCTAAATTAAAACTATATTAATAATAATCGTTTATCAGTTTAATATTATTATGTTAGGTACTCTAATAGCTAAAATCATTAATGAAACCCAATGTTTGAACTGTTTCGATATGACATTAGTATATATTACGACTATATTATATAATAATATATTTTATACTGCTGATATTTTTTTTTTAAATAACTGCGTATCAAATGTAATTTTTTTTTTTTTTATATATATATATAATATTTTAAACCATTTGGAAAAACGACTTGTACAAAAAAATGTCTTAAGATAAATTCGTATACCATGTCCTGCCCTGGGCTATGTGAACTTATCCATTTAGTCGATTTTAGTGTAATCTAGAGGCTTGTGTGAAATTGGATAAGTTATCGTTTGAATTTTACCTCGTTAAGTTATAATCGTGTCATCGAGCATATATTATATTATATACTGCGCTGTGTTATACGTTGTTGTTACAG
This sequence comes from Pemphigus obesinymphae, assembly GCA_025469235.1. Classification (NCBI taxonomy): domain Eukaryota; kingdom Metazoa; phylum Arthropoda; class Insecta; order Hemiptera; family Aphididae; genus Pemphigus; species Pemphigus obesinymphae. The sequence goes on from JAIPRL010000111.1 coordinate 108,755, forward strand.
TGTATAATATGCTGAACCGATAATGGCCGTGGGGAGGATTTTAACGATTTCCTGTATAGAAATAAATTTGTTATATACCTGTATACCCAAGGGAAACTAGAGACCCGGGGCTCTGCAGATGCATTTTCTCCGCTGTCCGGTGTACATGCGAAATGGTCTTTTAATGTCGTCGTACGTTTTGTACCTTTTCGCCTTCAGCTTTTCCTATTGTATATATGTGTGCATGAAGTTACTGTATTGCCTGTACTTTCCGCATTGCCCCTATTGTGTGTCTCGCACAACGTTGTCTCCCCCTCCCCTTTTCCCATATCGACCGGACGTTGAGAACTTCATTGAATTTCTGCTCTTTCGGGGAGATTTTATTTTATTTTTTTTCTAAACGATTTGTTAATATATTTATATCGCCCAGGTAAACGTTCAATAGCTGTATTTAGTAATTTTTTTTTTTTTTTTTAAGACTTTGTCTCGTCAAGTGAAAAGGGCAACCGAAAGTTTTATATATATATATAGAAAAGGGAGTTCAAGAATTTTCGAGTTTTCTTTTGTGGTGTGTATATGTTTATGAGCATAAATTATTATTCGGCTTATACAAAAGAATTATAAACATTCCAAAGGCGGGTTGCCTTTTGCCTGGGTGTATCGAAATTCTGAAATCGTTTTCTTTTATGACCGAAGTTGTAAGCTGGCTGTGAGAGGGTGGAAAACTTTCTGCAGTTCTTCTTCAGTATATACGGTAACAATACCGACCGTAGAAAATGCTTTAGGAAAAACCGCAATAAAATTCTATTGTTAGTGCCTCAAATATTTACCGGTTTATTTATTTATTTATTTTTGTTTTTACCAAATTTATAAACGAAAACTATAATGATTTTGACGTCTTGTTTTTATTTCTTTATCTTTTTTTTTTAGTGTAGGTACATTTTAAATTCATTTACATTTATTATTTTTCTTTAGATAAATCGATTATTGTATTTGTGCAATACTTTTTTTTTAAATTATTATTTATATATTTTCTATATAACTATAATACCAATCTCTCGAGTGGTCGTCACAAGTATACTGTATAGTCGTAGAAGAAGAACCAGAATTACTCTAGTACGTCATGCCGTTAAAAAGGCACAGGATCCCCTGGGTGAACTCATCATGTCTCTCTCTCTTGTCTTTTGTTTAAGCCCTACCTCGTCTCTCTTCCTCTTCATTCCCCCGGGAAATCTGTTCCACCACAATTACTTCCACTTGAGGCTACCGAAACGGTTTTGTTATCCCATTCCCAAAAACAAAGGATCAGTTGTTCCTTTCAACAGGCATGGAACGCTTGCCCTCACATGAAAATTAATAATTTGCTTTTGAAAAGTTCGCCATAGATGAATAAAAATAATTGACCTAAGATTTCATTTAATATTAAATTAAATATTACATTCTTATATGCCTGTCGATTGACCAACCTTTTAGTTAATACGTACACAGTTAAATGCTATTAAACAAACAGTGGGTAGTAACTCATATATTTGCCCTAGTTTATTATTTAGCTCAACCAAAATGGTAAAATTTAAATAATATTTATACTGTTAATCATATTTGAAACCGACTATTTTTTATAATACTATATTAGTTAGGTACCGAATAGACGAGTTGACATGAACAAACTTACATTTTACACAAAAATACATAGGTACTTTCTAAAAAAAAAAGTTTTCGGGAAACCAATTTATTTTGAGTCGGCAAATCGATAAATTGGTAGTCTAGTAAAAACTGAATTTACGCCACTATAAATCACTAAATACAATATATTATTATTAATAACTAAACTTTAGATATCGTAATTTTCAGATACAAACAATTTGATTTAATATTATCTTTAATCTTTACTTTATATAGTGAATTCAGTTGTAATCCAATTTGTTGTTAATTATTCACAATGTTGAGTGGATGTATATATTAATCGTTCAATCCGTTTTAAATACGTTATTCCTATATCAATGGGGAGGGGCATAGGGGATGAGGGATTACTTAAATTACGAATATTTGTACTACTCCAGTGTTTATGATTTCCACAATTCGCATCCGCTTGAACAGTAATCTGGCGCTTTCCAGATACGCAAAGCGACGTAACGGGGTGGCGGTAAATCGTTAGCACTCGATAAGCTACAAAAGGAGCTTATCGAGTTTCTCGGCGGTATGCGTGCGCTTGAAGTTCACAAACGGAATTACGCGGTAAAGTCAAACGATAACGCGTGAGGCTGACAGACACAGTGCCCGGGGGATGAACCAAAACGCTTGTGGTTCACTGGTATATTCCCATGCTCTTCCTCTCTTTTTATTATGAATGCTCTCATAGGCTGTTTTTAACTGCGTTCCACTTAACCGTCTTAATCTAGTGAATTGCATATTCTTTATAACTCTTGATGTTCTGGCAATAACAATTTATTTTACCGAAAACTGAAAAGCAAGTCGGTTCATATTCTCAAAGCACTAATGAAATGGTGAACGTTTATTTTTATGCGATTCATCAATCAACCCGATCTCTTCTCCCCTTTAAAAAGGGTGCGAATTTCTTATTTCTCAGTAAATTATTGTAGGTGCCTAATTATAAAACATAAAGGAATGGGCATAATTTGCATATTGATAATAATATATTTTAACGATGGCGAATTGATGTGTATTATTATTGTGTGTTATTATTAATTATTATTTCCGTGATAAATGCCTGTAATCCCAAATTGTAGAAAACAAACAAAACATGAGCCATTTTGAAAACTAAATCATCATCAGATGTTACCCCATACGATTTACTGATGAGGAGTAATCGAGCACCAATTAATCTCAAGATCCCCTTCCTGTTCACATGCGTACCCATAACCCATGTCTTATGCTCATATTCTATATATATATTTACATATGATATATTATATTATACATTTATATATACAATATATATATATATGTATTTTAAATTGATGCGGGATCATTACTGGTTTGAAAGTTTGTGCACCAAATGTTAAAGACATACCCGATTTGTCACCACAGCCCTAACGTTTAATCTTATAAAAGTTATATTAAGAGTTAGGAATATGCATTGTGACCGTAAACAGGGAAGAATATGGTGGTAGGGTGGTGAATATAGGGATTGACAAAACGGAACTTTGAAATATTTATCTTGTGTTCCTGGGATGTTGTGAATAAGTAAAGATGCCGGGACTTCAGCTTTTTGGGGCTTTCCCAAACAGCCGGGTCAATAAACATGCGACACTGGAAAATACGTGACCCCTTGCCGCAATCGATTCCTCAGTTGGCCAAACCCTCGACATTTTGTTTGCGATAACCCTTAAAGTTAAGCTAAGATATTTTAATTCGGATAGAGTAGATATCCATCCAATGATTACAAGTACCTAGTAACCTTCTTATCACATATAATTGTAGAGTTATATATTGATGATATTTAAATTCAAATACGTAAAGGCCGTTGTTTTATATCTCCTATATATCTGAAATATTTTGAACTTATTTTATATAGTTCTGTAATAATATCAAACAATTTAATTTATATTGGTATAAGTCAGCTTGATCGTCTCACTATTTTATGGAGTAATGTGTAACTATAGTAAATCTCAATAATTGTATTTTAAAACTAAAAAGCATATGTAAGCCGGATTTTTTCATTGCATTTTGAACGCGTAATCATAAATCTCACTACTGGGAAACGTGATAATCCGAATTAGGGAGAAATACGATACCATATAGCTACAACGGTGTCCGAATGCAAATTAAAGGTAAGGGTTTATCCCTATCTCGAGAAAAGTAAGTCTAATAATTTGTCCGGAGGGTCTGGGGCAGAGGTGTCGTCAAGATTTATGACCGACCAAAGCCCGGTGCACCGTTAATTCTACTTTACTATATTATACACCAGTCATAAGCATAACTCCTTGTATAATATATATACTATTTATATATAAATGTTTGGTTATAAAAAATGTCTGATAAAAAGTCGGGAAAATAAATAGCTTGCATCAGATATTATTCTCGCAATATGAATTATACATTAACAACGTTCCAATTACAATGATTCAAGTACGTAATGGCAAACAAAAACTCTGGAGAGTCCGTAACATTTTTGTATAGGATTTGTAGGAAACAAAAAGTATAACATTCTTTTAATTATTATAATACATTATATAATATAATGAATAATGGTTAGGTACCTATATAAAAATATAATTATAGCATTTTACATGTTTAGAAATGTTAACGATTGGCCAGATTAATTTTTAATCGTTGTTTTATAAGAAAATTATCGGATAATATGATATTAAATATAAACTAATAAATTTTACTTAAAAAGTATTTGTTTTCTATTTACGCACATTTTTGTAATTTCAAAATTATCAAAACTCGATCTCGTGGCGTTTTTAAACAACAACCCGTAACAATTTTCGGTACGTTTTAGCAAACATGGTCGTCATAAATCTTGGGCATTCCGTGCGCCCGACCAGTATTCGTGTTCACTTCATTATTATTCCCAGTGATTAAATGTGGGAATGGTCCCGAGAGTACCACTCCATTTGTCTCTTCTCGCGTGATGTTCACCTGAATTAGGTAATGATAACCCATGTAGGTTTTCCCCGGTCAATTCGTTGGGAAAAATGCTCTTTGGCACGAAACGTTAAATATATATAACGGTGAAAAAATAATGTTAGTTAGTAGGGAGGGGGAAGAAAAAAAAATACAAGAACCGTGTACTTTGGTGCCTGTCAGGGTCGACAATATTAATATCAAAAAGGACGCGTTTGTCCCCCAACCTTAATATTATGTTTGTACAGCCGCGCAATATCATTATTGTGTTTGTCCCTAGTGTTTTATACTATATAATAGGTATATATTATATATTACAAAGATAATATACAGGGATGAACTGGGAGGAGTTTATGAGGGAAAATGTCCATTTAATTAATTACGTTTTAGGATTCCAGTACACTATATATGTTATTCATATTCTAAGGTAGTTATTATATATATAAATGGTTAAAGTCATACTATAAGAGTTCATTATTATATTTTTTAAATATGGATTTTACAAATGTTATATTATGTATTTTATGATGGGGAAAATATGCTGACACCATTATACTTGCATTGACAAAATTCTACTTAATAATTTAGAAATAAATATTCTGAATCATGTTTCACTCGAAATGTACACAAAAGATATACTCGTAACGTATAATTAATATTTAAACGCATGTTGATGTTCATGAAAGTATATTTGTGTCAAATCAACGCTCCGTAAGAAACTCTTCATGCGGTACAATATTCATTTTTAATCTTTAATCTCCGAAAATTGTTATAATAAAATTTCAATTTTATAAACTCTTGTACTCTAAGTATCAAACTTAATTTCCCAAGAGTCTTGACTTTTAGACATTGAAGGGTATAACTGAAACTTTAAATTAATAATCAAACATCTAACTAACTGAAATGTTTATTTTGTTACGAGTAAACGGAATACGTGAAATGTAATTTTCGAAATATGAATTAATGAAAGCAATTCACTAAAGTGTTTTAATAATTTTTATAGATTTTTAGAGTTTAAAAACAATAATAAATCATTACGTTGTAAATATGTTGTATCTTTTGAAAATTATAATTTTAGATTCTTAACAAAACGAGGAATATTTTATAAATTATATATATATTTTTTTTATGTATGCCTGTGTCCAAAATGTATGTTTCGCCTTTCACGTGTACTCATATGTACTCATTTTGAGATTAAAAAAAATGTTATCTAGCTATAGTAGGTACTCGTACTTAAAAGAGGTAATTTTTTTTTATTTTTCCAGTAGGGACCTAGTGTTTTTAAATCTAAGAATAATTTAGCGAAAAAAATGTGAAAAACAGACAATTATTAAAGTTGTTTATGATTATTTTCCTCGTGATTCAAAGAATAGTAGTCCTGGAGACTTGAAATTTGTACCTATATATTTTTAATGATTGACGGTATAAAATTTAAAAAAAAAATATATCGATTTCAGACAACTTATATCGATAATAATAGATTTTGAGATTTGTCCTTGATAATAATTAAGGTTATACGGCCCATAAATGCAATAAAACTTTGTCAAACGGTAATTACTACACCAAGGTCCATCGTAGAATTGTAGAAACTTGAAAAAAAAAAACTACGCGACATCCATCCAAGCGAGTAATCCGGTTAGACGAGCGTATAGTTTTTCCACTCCATATTAATCGACTTTTATCCAATGATAATTACTGCACGGTCGATATACCTATATATATATATATATATATATAGTGACCCACAACAGGTGAGTGATCTATGTGGTGTGGCTTTTGACTTGAAAATATCGAAAAATCGCAGGATCGAAAATACCGCGGTATAATGGATATCTTCGATTTCTGGATTTATTCTTTCTGTATACATTCCGCCCTCCCCTAGGGATTCGTGTCGGAATACAAGAATGACCCGAAAGCCATTTTTATTTTCATCCGCGTGTGGTCTTTTTTTCTGAATGCCCACCCTCCATCACTATATACTACTATATATACACACGCACACGTTTTAGCCGCGGCGGTCTTTGGAGAAACGACCGCGTCGTCGTCCGTAACTGCCTGTCGTTTGTCTTTACATTTGCGGGAGGGGGGGGGGAGGATTGAGATCTCGGATAAAAACCACTGTCTATCCCGTTCCTCTCCTGCACGCGAACGAACGATTCGCGCCCTACCGCCCGGCCGTCGACGCACGCCACGTCAAACGGGATATCGTCGGGAATCCCGCCCCCCCTCCGCCCCCCGCACCGGTACACGGGTATACGTCCGTCCTCGGCACCGGTGTCCATCTCGGCCGGGCGTTCGCGAGCATCAGTGTCCGCAGCTAGCGTGGTTGGGTTTTTGCACAGAGTATCGTCGTCGTCGTCGTCGTAGATATTTCACTATATATATATATATATTGTACGAGGGGGGGGGAGAAAGCTTTCGTCAGCTCCTAAAGCTTTTTCCGATCGATCCGTACGCAGTGTATATATATATATATATATATATACGTACATATTTCTATCTGTGTCTGTGTTTTATGCGCGTGTGTGTGTAAATGGTGATAAATTAACCTCGCCCCGCGCCATTGCAGGCCATCGGTCGCCGTTGGAAACTGTCCAACGTTTTACGTAGTCGGTGAACAAGCAGGTTGCCGCAGCGTATACATATACGTCCGATTAAATGTGACTCGGATAAAAACGACACCCGGTTTGTTGTTGTTGTTGTTGTTGTTGTTACCGTTTTCCGTGTGTGTGTGTGTGTGTGTGTGTGTGTGTGTATACTGTTTTTATTTTATACCGGCCGACCACCTTGCTGATTTACGATATTGCCGATTGAAAAAAAAACACACACATATTATATAAATACAAAAAATGTAGAATTAAATTGACTTTTATTTTTCACAAACGGACACCGGCAAAAAAAAAAATTTAAAAAAAAATAAAAAATACCCCCCCCCCCCCCCCCCCCGAAAAAAGGTGAATACCGGTTTTTATATTACATACATACATTGATCGATTCGCACTGTCGTTTATGCTCGTGATATTATACACACACACATATATATATACGTATATGTGTGTATGCGAACGGTGAAATGTTTCGCGAAAGCCGCTGGGAACGATAATAATAATAATAATTATTGTTTGGTATAGTCGGTTTCGCAATAAAGTGTTGTCAGTGGAGGACCACGCGGGACAGATTTAAACCTCTGCAAAAATAATCGCGGTTTTTCGAATCCGCCGATTTAATATTATTATATACCTGCACCGGCGATCAGTATTTTTGTCGAAATATTTAATCAAAAACGCCATCGAGTGTTTAAAGGATTTCATGACCGTGTCATCGAAGTTATCAAACGTATACGCACCTATTGTACGTAATTATTCGTTTTTCATTTCATAAATAATATTATGGCCGAATAAACCACGGACTTGGTTCAACGACCGCAAAATAAATAATATATCTGAGTATACTATATCGATCATATTTGATATGTCTGTTTAAAAACGAAAAACCTTCTCTATATTATACGCAACCGTATAGTCGTTAAAGTGTCCTTTTTGCAAAATACAAACGAATCGGAATAACGTATATATATTATATTATATACCTCGATGGATCACCCATCCTGCTAATATATAGGCTTGGTTTTATTTTTTTGTGCACACGTTCTATACGCCGTACAGCGTTCCATTAAAACGTATAATGAAATTCGGTACACGTATAATATAATATATGTTATGATATGAGAAATTTAATCCACAAAAACATACTAATCGGATCGAGTATTGTTCGTATAAAACACCCATACACAGGGGATTCATTTTAAATGTTGTACCTATACCGTAGAAAATTATTTTTTCTTCTTTTTTTTAATTATTCTTTCTTTGTAAATAAACAACTAAATGTGGACATTGAACGCCTATAGTTAAAAAGTGAAAATCAATATTTTGAACTTTACTAGTTAATTATTTTTACCGTTAACTAATTACAACTTGACTAATTCAAATTTCCATTGTGTTAACTTTAATTTTTTTACACTGTTAATTTTCATTGCCTATCGCCTATGCCTATTATACAATATTATAATATACTTTAATTAAAATTCAAATATAATTATTAATTAATTACATTTTTAAAGTAAAAATTAATGTAATGGAAATTAAAAGAAAATTAAAATAACTGTTTTTAAATTAAATAAATTAATATTTTTTTTTTCGATTTCATCTTTAAACTCGACGTGTTTAAATTATTTGTGTCGCCTATTTACTTTTAACTGAGGTTTTTAGATTAATTCAACTAATATAACTTTGCAATGTACTTACTGATACGCATGAACATGGGGTATGTATCAAATAAAATTATTGTTTCCTTTATTTTTGTATACATTATAATGTGTACAATATTATAAATAAAAGAATACATTAAAAGTACGTAAATTATTGTATAATTATAATAGATTTAGAATAATAAATTAACAGTACCTATATAGTTTGATAATCGAAATTATTTATCTTACATATACATTTGATAAAGTTTTTCTTTGAATTTACATTATGAAGTTTACCATAATAATTATAAGTACCGTATACAAACAGGTGTCAACTATAAAACTTGATTTGCATAATTTATTTAAGATGTTTCAATGATTCTCCGCCTAATTCTTTAAACAAATGCACAACACTATAAAATTTTGCATTTAATGTTGTCTTAGATGTATTTGTTTTAACTGTATTTATAATTTGAGTACTTGTGGATTTTCTAATAATAAAATTAAGACTCAATTCCACAAAAAATATTTACTTTTATTTGGTAAATACGTATTTCGGTAACATCTTCAGGACATTAAAACGACTGTTATTGTTTTAACTGCTTTGCATAACATAGATACACATGAATAAAAGTCGAAAAATGAATTATTTATACAATTTATATAATTATTATTATTAAAGATAAGCTTTAGTGTCACATTTCATATTACTTATTAATAATAAATGCTTTATTTTATTTTACCACTTCATATTGAGTAAGTTTATCGGTGAGACATTATGTATACATAATGTTTACAATATTACATGATTATTATTTATAAAATATAGGTATCTACCGTAATAATTTGACATATAAATACTGAAAATTCCGCAATATCATAATATTTATACGTTGATTTATGATATTATTATTAATATTAAAAAAAAAATGCACGTAGTGTAACATGTCGGATCGCACATTGGAACCAACAAAACTTTATTTTCAAGACAGGTTTCCGGATTATTTAAAAAAAAAAATCCTATCTTATTAAATTTATAATTTTCGTATAATCACGATACATTTAAAATGTTTCGCAAATGTTATGAGAACGATGTAGATATATGAATACTAAATACTTATTAACAGTGACGTATTTTAATGATTTTTGTTTGTGATTTCCAATTTTGTCAGATGTATAGTGCACGTCATATTGTTATAAGTGAAAATATAATTTTACATTCTTTACACAACATATCATAAAGTATTAAATACATATTATATTATATTTCTGAGTTTAATAATATATTCTCTGGATAATACGAATTCAATAATATTATTCATGTCTAAATTCTTGTTTTAATTTTTTAAGTAAAGAACATTTTTTATTGTTTAACATTATTTTTTATAGATTCTGAACATATATATATCAAAGAATGCGTATTGATTTTACCTATGTTTTAGAATAAATCGAGTACCTAGTTGTTTTTGCGTAAAGAAAGCGAGTTCGTTCGGGCTAATAGGGAGTTCGTTCAATAAATTTGGCAACTACTCGTGCATTAAAAATGTCATTTTCTGATTTTCCTAGTAGTTTTCTTAAACCTAAAGGAAAACCACTGAAAATTTTTATAAATCAGAAAATAATATCAAATGCTGTAACGAACTAATACGCTCGGAATCATTTTTTCATATTGATTTCAGTATTTCACATATTACTTCCAAGTTCCAAATCTAAAATAATAATACTATATACAATAAAATATTATTAACCTGATAGCGAGGACCGAAAGAACAGTTGACTTCCATAACCTGTACACCTGTACAGCTATTACTATTAATATTATGAAATTTCAAAATTTGAATTGTCATTTTTTTATATCCATGTCCTGCAGTCACCCAACCCCAAATACAGCTGGTCGCAATGTGACTGATAGGTACACAATGTTTAATTAAATACATACTCGTTTATATTTTATAGAATTATCGTTTCACTACGTGCTTTTCAGATAATAGTTGTCTTTATATAAACAAAAGTAACGGGCCGTATATTGGGTGTTTTTCGTTTTAAAAAGGTTCTCGTATGTCCAAAATTAAATTCAAACCGTTTTCTAAATCGTTGCGATCCCATTACTGTGCAGTCGTGTCCCATGTGTTAAAAGCATATTATGGGTTTTCATTAAAAGGTCTCTCTCTCTCTTCCTCGTGTGCACGGCAACGGATGTGGCGGCCGCGCCGGAGTACCGTACGAGGCCGGCAGCGGCAGAGAGTACATTTCGGCGACATCGACAGGTGCACGCGCGGGGCAAAGGAGAAAACCCCGCGGGTGGGAGGGGGGGGGTGGAGTGGATGTTTTATGAGCCCCAGGCGAGTCGTTCCACACGGCTACGCCCTTGGAAAAACGTCTATTCCCCGGAAACCGACGGCCACGTCTTGCGCGAGGGATCCGCGGCCGTTCATTAATTCTTAATTAAGTGTCCCGCGAAACGGACGAAAAGAGTAGTCATAATAAAAGGCGGTGTGCGGGGGGGGGCGATGGGCGAAAACCCGAATGCGGCGCCTGGTATTACCCGACGCGCCCCTGATAATGCGCGGTGTTCGGGAATTCAATTTCGTCTAATATTGTTTTACTTATCAAGAATTATTGCTTTTTTGTCAACGGAATTTTTAATCACTTTTTCGTTGGAACCGAGGGTGGAATAAGTTATATAATGCCTATATATATATAGTTTATACTCTATATATACATTGTATATTATACCTATATATTGATTTGTATGTTTTTTTTTTCCTGTTCGTTTCAGGGAGGAAGACTGCAGAAGGTGCTTGGTGATCACGGAAAAACACCAGAACGTGATACAGTACAAAGAAAGTGAGTTTTGCATAATATTATATATTCTTATATTATTTAAAATTAATTTGTCCCGACATCGATTTCCCCTCTTACCCGAGTTTAAGGTGTTCGGACGGAGGACGCGACGCAAAAAACAAAAAAAAAAAAAAAACTCAATTCATTTAACCGACAAACAATTAGTTTTCAGTTTAACTTTTTAATTAACATTTTCATCCTTCCCTGGACGCTTTTCTCCTCCATCTACTACCTCCTGTAGTGTATTCATTTTTTTTTATTTTAAATGTGCATAATTTTATATCCCAAATTTTATTTTTTTAATTTTATTTTTTTTTAATTTCCTGTTAGAAGTTAATTGATTTGTTAAACTAGTATTTTTATTTCAATAATATACACAATAAATAGGTATTTCAAAAGATATTTTATTAAATTTCATTTAATTTGTTATATTTCAAATGTATTCATACATAATACGTAAAACAAATATATACTTAGTACTTACTATTACTATTGCGCGTTATTTTTTATTAAAAATAATAAATGTAATTTTCACTGCTCTCGTTGTATATATACAATTAGATTTTTTTTTTTATATTACTTATTAAATAGGTAGTAATAATTGAGGTAATAAACCAAATTCGTTATATTAATTGTTTTAAATTGTTAACATTTGTGAAAACAAATATAACAGTAATTTAAAGTTAATTATTGTATATCGATAATTGCAAATAACGATTACAATGAGTAAAACTGGTTTTTTATTTGTTCACAATTTGTTACTCTTAGGTCTTAACTTATGAAACAATATATATTTTTTCGAAATAAATAATATGAGTATAGGTATACCTAATGGTAATAAAAAAACTTAATTTACCGCATATTATTCAACGCATTACAAAATAATATTAACTTTATGAGAAATTAAACATACTTTTTTAATTTAAATTGTATACATTGTTTTGATGCAATTTGTAATTTAAAAAAATACAAACATAATATCTCTGGATAATAATAATATTATATAAGTAGATGTGGTACTATATATATACACTATACATCCATAAGAAATAACATAATTAAATAAGCTTTTTAATTTTCCTATTCAAAATATAATCAATATTGCTTATCAAAGAACTGAATATCAACGTATGAATGTATACCGGTTATAAATTATTCGTATTTTTTATTATAAAATAAATTATGAATATTGAATAAAAATAATCAAGGGATGAAATTTGATGCGTTTTTATTACTAAACAATATTAAATTGAGTTTGTCAACAAAATTCATGTATATATATATATAAATATAAAGTTTTTGCTATATTTTTCCTATCATGTAGTAACTTAATTTTAATAGTTATAAAAGCGATTTATATGTACAAATATCTAAATTGTATTTTTTTTAAAGTTAAATGTAATTTTAACACAACGTCCAATAACACGTTTTGGAAAGTATAAAATATATTTTAAATTTTAATATATGCACTATTTTAACTACAGGTATATAGTCTAATTGGCGTGCACACAAGTGGGGCAGGGTATGCACCAACTACGATTTCAAGTTTATCGTAGATAATTACACATTTTGATAATTGTAATAGAGGGGAGGTAGTACTAGGGCTAGATTTAGAGCATTATTCCCCGGGCCCCCATATTATTTAGGGAGTCTTGGTTATTGATAGATTGTATTCGATACAGAAACGAATGACCTTTTTTTTTTTTTACTTATAATTGCTCCGGGTTCCCTAATTTAGGATATAAATAGAAATGCACCTTGGAAAAATTTCTGCGCACGCCTATGTTCTGATTGTTTACTAAAACACAATGAGTATATCTACCTATTCCTACAATTATACGTATTTCTGTCAAAACTATAGTATAGGTAGATAAATGTATAAAATACAAGCTTGCGAAGAAAATATAATGTAGGTATATATTTTCTTTTCTTTCGTCTAAATAAAACGTGATCGGTTTTTTCTAACATTCTTACGGACATCTGAAAATTCGCGTGAAACCGAGAAATCTCTTAAAACCCTAAATTCCCCAAAGTACCTCGTAAAAAAATCGACGTATTTCGTAAAGCCTGGACAACGTATGATATTACTCGTGTGGAACAAAAGATATTGACTAAAATTCGTATATATAAACACATTATTTTGTTTCTGGTTCATGCATATTGCATATCTCGTCCTGGCTTGTTTTTTTACCACTTATTTTTATTTTTTTACTACTAGAACCATTATTTTAAATTATTGTTTTATGGCGGGGAAGCTTAATAGTCTGGCAGAAGTAATATGTTTATAGGTAGCGAAATAGTTTTGTATTTATAACGAACGGATAAATATATAAAAGATAAATATATACTGTAGCATATTACATACCAAAAGAAAAACCAATATCATTCGTGTCACATTCTTCGCAATTAAATTGACGTGTTTGAAATCTGAAGAGAAAATCCGTGGGCGAATTTACTCACAAACCGCATACACACACAAATATACAATCGAGCACATAATATATAAAGTCGGGTGCACCTTTCAGCAACGTAGAAATTGCAGAGTTTGGCGGTTAAATCGGCTTAGAGCCCCCCTGGGCCTTACTTACACGTCTCTCCGCCTCATCACGCTGCCAAGTCCTTCCCCATCTTAATAGCTTCTTACACAAGGATCCTCGGGACTCCATTAACTAATAGCCTATCCCACTGGACCACTGTCGCTGTTGCCCATGGCAACATGACAGCGACAACGAGCTAATTATATACACCCGACCAGGAGAAATACGTATATATCTAGAAAAGTTATTTCGCATCTGTATATTGGTCAACTCTGTATACATCGGAATATTAATCTAAAAATGTAAATTTATTAAAAAAATACACCAAACTGTACCTAGTTTGATTGCAACCAAGTACCATTAATACATTTATATATTTCTGGTATTATTTACAATATTAATAAATAATAGTACCTTTAATTATGCATATACCGGCTGTTCTCAATGAAAGCCCGAGTATTCGAATTTTACCGTTTAATTTTGCTAAATTCTAGAATATACAAAATATTACAATCAACCCCCCCTCCCCCAAATGATTGCAGTAGTTATAAAATTTCGAATACTATTTTACATTTATTTTATATGCTAATTACCTATCAATTCGAAAAAAAATTTTAAAACTACATATCATACCTAATTAATATTAAATTGTATATTATATTGTAATAATTTTATAGTTTTTCAGTTTTGTTATTCATAATTTTTGGATATTTTGCATCAATAATATTGTGCATATATTTTAAAATTTACCATCTTTCATTTTTATAAACACCTTAATTTGTTTGAAAAAATTCATAACTAGCAAAATATGTAAATATTAATCAAAAATTGTGTATTAATATACATAGGGAATAATAAAATAATAAACACAAAATCATTTTCATTATAAACAATAACACGAAAAAACCTATAAAATGTCATGAATAATGTATAGGTAATTATTACTGCTTTAATATTTTTTAATTTTCAATACCTTTATTTGTTTGTAAAATAATCCAAAATAAATTATTATAATAATATTCAGACTTACCACCATTGCTTGTATAGTTAAATATTATAAGATTTCTGTAAAATTCCGAAAATCGGGTTTTTACCATAATATATTGATTTATAATTTTTCTATCAATATTATAATATACATATAATTTGACTAGCTATGTAAGTATAAAATTCAAATATCAAATCAATGATATGTTTAATATCTATTATAAGTTTATATTTTTATTATTTTTAAAAATTGCTTGTGTCATACTAAAATATATTATAGGGGAAGCTATATATATATTCTCATAATCCCATCACACCCCCTTGGATCCACCACTGATCCATTTTATACATAAATCAGTTATAATAATAACTGACACTATTTAATAAGATTTTCCATTTGAATACACATATTATGTAGGTATAGTCAATATATAAGTAATGTAAAATCGTGGATATAACCTAACATGTATATAATATATACATAAATATATATATATTTTTTTTTTGTTCAATTCCTTTATATTTTTACTTGAATACAAAAATATCGAAATATAAAACTCGATAACAAAAAGGTTTATAACATGTAAAAGTAGATGACAAACATGAATAAATTTATTTATTATCAATAATTTTTACAAAACTATTTAATAGTTTGTACAATTGAAATTAATTTATATTATCTAGGTAGGTATGTATAAATAATAAAATATTAAATGATTCATTTCAAATTACCGTTACAATTATACATTTTTTATAGTAGGTATAACTTTTATTTCGAGAAAATGTTAATTTACGTACATGATTATATGATCGATTCACGTATATATTAAGTATTAATAATAATTAGAACACTATTCAAGTTTCAAGACATATATATTGTTAAATATCTTGAATATTTAAAACCTTAAACAAAGTTCCTTCCTGATAAAACTATTAACATCTGCAAATTCAAAAGTTAGTTGCTTCAAAGTTTAGGAATCTGCTAACACTACATGATATCTCTAATGTTAATCATTATACCAATCTGACAAAACTCCAGGCAAAAACTAATGTACTATACATATTCTACAACATTTACAAATTATACATCAAAAACATTAAAATACTCGTATAATGAAACTAAACTGTTTTACTGGAAACTGGCTTTAACTTATCAAGTATTATTTTAAACTAAATTAGTAAAATTATACTACCTACCTCTTTAATTGTAAATGTGCTATTCATTAAATAGCTTAACTTGACCATTTTTTTTTTTTTTAAATATATTTTATTTATAGTTTTTTAATTCGATAAATCAATTAGAATATTTTTAATGGATGTATGAAATATCATATTGTATAGTCTTATCTTTCAACCACACGCCCGTCAGTTCGTGAGATTTGTTTTCAATTCCCCTGTTGATTTTAGTACATTTGTATTAAAATAAGATTGATATTGAATATATTATAATTTTAATCAGATTCATTAATCAAGTATACATAATATGTAGAGACCAAGAATGTGCAGTGATCTCCTTACTGAATAATATATTTGTAAATAATAATTATATATAACAATATAAAACTAATTACACTAATAATTTATCAAATATAATATGATATATACATATATGAGTAAATTTTGATAGTTTAAACATAAAATATATACTTAGTAGGAAAAATGTAGAAAATATATTTTCTTCCATATTTTTCTTTTGAAATATATACACCTATGTAATGTTCAATGAATATGACACACGGTTTCTAATAAATTGACGTGAACGATGATATAGGTGCAATCTATAAAACACTGCGTGTTACTTCCATGATTAGTTTTGATCCGATGTCGACGGCAATGAGTCAGCACGTGTACTATATCCAGAAAGCCATTATTCACCTAAGAAAGAAAGACAGAGAGACCTCAATGTACGACACCTCACAATCGTGATTGCATGCATTTGCTCTTAGCTTGGCATTTATCCAATAAATTTTTAACATTGTCCATATAATATATTTGAACACATGTGAATATTCATTAACTCTAATACCGCTCTCCTACACTACGGTCAACAATAGGCCAAGTGATTTTCAAAACTATCTACTTATTGCTATACTTCAGTGGCTGAATTTTAAAAATAATAGTAAGGGATTTGATGAATATATATGTGTAAATATGATAAATTACGTATCTATAGTAATATACTTATATGAATAATCAGTATATAGTGTCTTTAAATTAAAAAATAACAGTTTATTTAATTCAAATTTATTTTACCACTTTTGCCATACATTTTTTACTTATATCGACCCTATAATTGAGTTCCGACTATTAGTTAATAAATATAAATATGTGCTTTAAAATTAAAACACTTGAAATTGTTTAATTAAAAGTTTTTCAAATCTATCTTTAATAATTAATTTAGAATTGTTGATACGTATATTGTGCAAGTTGTAAAAAGCCTTAAATACATATTATTACTTATTAGTCACGCTCATAAAAAAAATGCATAAAAGAATAGCTAGGCTAATGTTTGCAATTTATTTTCCATTATATAAGAAATTAATATTCTAGTTCATTTCCGCTCGTGGTGTTTTGTAAAAAGAACAATATTAAGGGATACATTAAAATGTTTTTCTTAAGAAAACCGAAAAGGTATTTCCCTTTGTGTTCTTCCCAAATTCCAGCACTACTATTCATCTAATGTATTATTGTGTATAACGATAATATTAATCTAGAAACATTAGTTTCTCATCCTTAGTAATGATTTTGGGTACAAATGAATCGAGTGGTAACTATCGCCCACTTATACCATTAATTGTTTTAATTAAAACTGTTCAAATATGTTTTCATTGATATACTATTATCAATGATACTTTTTTTAATATAAATACCTATATTAAATTCTAAAAAATTAATGATTGAGCTGATTTGTATGAGAAAATTAAATAAACGTATATGGGTCATATAGTTATATAGAAAAAATATATATCTACGTTTCTTATTTTAGAACCATTATTATGTTGTTATTTTTTCCATACATAAAAAATACGTTTGTATCCACTCTAGATAAGTATAAACATCTTTCCATTTTATAAAACAACATTTTGAACAACTAGGTATATACGTATTGGCATGGCTCGGAAGTACATTTAAAACGTCTATGACTCCTGAACTAACATATGAATTTTTAATTTTATTATTTTCAGTTAAGAATTCTGTAAGTTCCTTCCCCGTATTTTTATGTCTCGGGAGACGTTTTCATCTAAAAACTTCCTCTCTACTTTCCGGTCGTTAATGGAAAATCCGCTCAAGCATAAGGAATAGTAATTACCGTATAATAGCTATAAAAGGGGAAAAAAGTAGCGTCCACTTGTGAATTATTTATATATAGAAATTCTTTTTTTTTTTCTTTTTTGCTCACTTCTAAGGTTTTCTGTTTTTATTACTTGATAATGTGTATGTCCACCTCCATTTCTCAGCTATACAGTATTTTCATTTCGTATTTTATGTATTATAATCGTGTACGCTGCAGTGCCTATATAATATAGTCTTTTTAGAATATTTAAAGTGTATATTTAAAATGAAAAATACGTTCGCGATTGTCGTCGTTCCATTCGTGAATATAAGTAATTATTTTCCCGTCCCGTTTAACAGTGCCTATGAATATTAGTTCTGTAAAGAATATTGGAAACAAGAGGAGTCTTTGAAGGAAAAAATGCGTATAGATCTTTAATTACTAGTTTGCAAACGTTTAAACGAGCTGTTTACTGCCAACGGTGTATACGATGAATGATTATGACGTACAATGATTGTTGTACCCTTGCAGCCACCATATATAAAGGATCATCGCCCATCGGGCCTGGCTATGATAACAAAAAAAGCCCTCCATATACCGAGCACATCTATTAATTAGTGATACCGATTATGTCGTTTTAATAACAACTGCGAACTATGACTAATTATTATGAACGAAATCAAAGAGTACAGCGCAGTGTGTACAATACACGTTTATATTATGTATATCATGACAAAATAATGAATCCATCGATCATCTCGAACAGGTCAGGCAAGTAAATTCAGTCGATTTCGTGTATCTACTCAGTCCTAAACGATGAAAAAAAAACATGATAAATGATTTAAAATTAAAAATAAAAACATTATTGAAAATCCCTAAAGTTTTCACGTCTAACGCTAATGGGTCATTGAAATGCGACACTGGTTTCTCTTTTCTTCTATATCCATTTATTTCACTCATCCGGAAAACGTTGTGGGTGAAATTCAATTGTACGGCAACGACAATCCAATATACTTTAACTAAACCCAACCCAGATCCCAAGGTTGATCTATTAGGTTTTTATTATTCCAAATTATTCCAATAAATGAAACGATATTATTTTGGCCTCTGTGGGTAATCGTGTTATGTATAAGGTATATTATTTTTAGTATACTTTACATGGTGCATGAATTTAAACGCTAAAATTAATTAAAATTTTGTGTACTTAGTGAATTCTTAATATTGTGAAATATTTGTCTTATTTTTGCATATACCATCATACGAAGGTATATATACACAAGGCGTTAGCATGACTTTAGGCTAAAAGTTTATTTTTTTAAAGAAAAATATTGGTCTTTCAAAAATGTCATATATAAAAAAAAAAATTTTTCAAATTATGTCATAATTTAATTTTTGTCTTTTTAAGTATTCTAAGTTTACTATTTATTATGTTATTAAGTTATTTTTTATAAGCTTAAATTGGAGTAAGGCGTGGTTCATGTTGTACCGCCTTATAAATTAGGTATACTTGCGTATACCCACTTATAAAACTTAGTAACCTACTTTATAAGTATTTCGTAGATAATAATATTAAAATTACATGACTATAAATATTTTAAAATAAATAAACTACATAACTATTATTATATAAAACCTAAAAGACTGTAATTTATAATTTTTTTCTAATTTATAAATAACTATATATTTTAAATTAATAAATTGTATTGAAAATATATATTTATGATAGTCACTTTATATGAGCAAAGATGAAGAATAATTGATCCAAATACGACTTACTTTTAGTATAAATTGAAGATAAAGTATAATCAAGATATATATTAACAGTTGTCCCGTGATATATTATTATATTTTTTTATTTTTTAGCAGTCTAATATTTTATTAACATATCTTTGTAATATCACAAAAAATGATGTTAGTTATCAGTAACTATAAATACATTTTTTATTTTTTATCATTGAAAATGTTATATCATAATATATCATTTTTACACGTCAAACGTGAATAATATGTCTTGTTTTAACCGAATTTATAATGTTGTCTAATATTATACAAATATCATATTCTTCACTTTACATAAAAAAGTATAAATAATAATAAAAAAGCATACACATTTTGCCCGAATACATCTTAACGTAAATGATATTCTTTATGACCGAGTATATTATATTTAATATATTTTATCCATTAAAAAGACGTCCTGTCATACACTCGACAATATTAGGTACCACGAAATATTTTATTCATAATATTGCATTTCCAACATAATGGATCTACTAATGTTACTTTATAAAGATATCATATTATCATTATTATTTAAAGAACTTATGTTTATTTCAATTATTTGTTTTAAATAAATATTTTTATTGGCACGTATCAATTACTTTCATCTAGGGCATACCTAAAATATAAATACCCCGTACATAAATACACTTAACGTGCCTTGAATTTCCATATTTGTGTACTTAATATTCTAAAAAACATTTATTAAGCGCTTTAATTTACCATATTTTGAAATATTTTTCTAATTTTCTTAAACAGACTTTTAGGAAAAAAAATGTTTTAACATAATATAAGTTTAGGAATTTATTTTTACTTAAAGCGATTTACCATTACGATGACGGTCACCAAACTTCGGCGCTTTACTTGAGTGATGTTTAATGTAACACGCATGGTGGTACCACCTCACGTCTGCCCCTGCGCAAAGTTGTCTAAAGTGTGTTTACTCTCTCGTCGTTCAATTTTTACGTCTGTTTGGTTATGCGAAGCGGTCGAAAAGTTTTTCTCTCGCCCTCTCGGTGATCACGCCCCAAGGGTTCGCGTTGTCAATTCGTGTCGTGTGTGCGCCAAATTTAATTTTCGGCAAAAAATAAATAAAAAATGACTGGTACCCCTTTACTTCTTGCACCCCTCCCCCACCCATCTGCACTTGCATTGTGGCCCAGTAATCACTGGAATTCGGAAAACTGCTCGGTGTACACACAATATCTGTCGTACTCACATTATACACAATAACAACAATCAACAGAGGCTTTTCACCACCATTATTTTGTTCTTTTTTTCAATCCTCGTGACCGGCATGGAAATACGTTTGTACATAATATATAAAATATATAGTGACCGCCACACCTCGTCCTTGTCTCGGCACTGGTCCGAGGAGATAACACGCACTGTTAAAATGTAGTCCATCGTGATATGGCACGTGCACGTTGACGTTTAAACTTGATTGTAAAAATTGACTTTTCATGACTCTTTACTTTTTCTTTTTTTTTACAACTACCTATAGCTTGCATATATAACGTGCCCGTCTTTAGAGTTCAGGTCATGATTGGCGGAGAAGTAGGATGATAAAATTAAAAAAGATATAAACAATGTTTGGATTGGTAGGTACTAAAAATACAAAATGCATTCTGAAACACGTTCATTTAGGATATGACTATAAGGGGTGATCTAATGAAACGTCCCAAGAACATTGAGGGGTCGTAACACCAACCGATAATCGACTTAAAAGCGGGATAAAACTGAGGGACTTTGAAAAGTTGGAATTCTTTTTTTCGTCCATGATATTTATCAATAAAAATTGCAATTTTTAATCTTTGATTATATATAAATTTGTAATAATAAAGAAAAATGCCTCAATCGATCCCTAGAAAAAAAATCAACATTTTCAAATTTGATTTCAGATTATAAATCCGACTTTTCAAAGTTCCACAATTGTATTCCACTTATTGGTATTTTACGCAGAAATATTGTGATTACACTACTATACTACTAGATTAATTTTAAAATGAACTCAAATATTCCTAAATTTTAGAATTTTTATTTTTTCTAACATTTCTAAAAAATGCTTATATACACCTTAAAAAAAGTGATAAAAACGTCATATTCACGCAATATTTTATTACTTCAATAGTAAAATATCTTTTATAGCAACATTTAAAATTCAAAATTAAATTATTTCAAAAGGATCAACTCCTAAGGTCTTTTGTACCATTTAAATAACCTCCAATGTCAATGAGAATATTTAAACTAAGAGCTATTTTCGGATTTATTTGTTAAATTAATTTTGGATTGATTTATTTAATTTATATCGGACTAATTTAATATGATGAATTGATAGGTAATGATTATAATTTTATTATGACATAAAAATGTATATCATATACGTATACGTACAGGTTATAAATATAGATATGTGCGAAAAACAGTTTTTGTTGGAGTAATTATTTATTATCGCAGCGCAGGTATCTATCTATAAAACCCGAATGCGCATAAAATTATTGCCCAAACACACGAATTTCATTCAATTATGAATAGTTGATAAACTATAAAGATAATAATTTGAGTGAATTTTAGGATATCGTTTGTGCTAGACAAAAACTACATAGTAATTTTCCCTTTTAGATTTTTTAGAAATACTTTAACTACTCGATCATAGATTACTCCATACTTTATTTATACAACGATATAGAGTAAAAATTCATATATAATATATTATATAATTAAATTAATATAATTTATATTATTTATTAGATCCACCAAATTCAAATCCAACTATAATGACGCATTTATTATTTCTAGTCATTACCTTTACCAATATTCACTTCGAGTAAATTATACAAGTTTTGTGTACCTGAAGGGGACGTAGTACCTAACTCAGTTGTCTTTGTCTGACACACGCGTAACACAGTAAAATTGGGTTTTGTATTTCCAATTCGGCGAACAATTTGTTTTATTTTAGGATACAATGAATCATTATCATAAAAATAATATATACTATGACATGTTGGAGTTATTTTTTCAATAAATTTAATTTTGAGTTTTTACAAGTAGGTATATGATAATAACGTGATAATTAAATGATTTTGCTTAAAATTTTATTTTTTGAAAATGTAATTCCTAAAAATCAGAGGTTATTTTCTCTTTATTTATATCCTAAAATCAACCAATTGTTCACAAAATTGGAAATACAAATTCCGATTTTACTATGTTGCCCGTGTGTCAAACAAAAACAACTGAATGAGGTACTATACGTTCCTTAATGGTATATATATATATATGATGTTTAAAAATTATCCAACAAAATAAAATAAAAATATAAATTGTTATTTTCTAAAAAGCAACGGCATAAATACAGAGATACAGATCCTCAGACAAGATAGTGTATTGTTAATTAAAAAAAATATATATATAAATCGTTACATTCAAAAGACGATTCTGAGCAATGTTTAATATAATATTATGTAAAAAAAAAAAATTAAAATAATAGGTAACCATGGCAACTTATTATTATTTTAATATTCACTTTTGTTTTGTTATTTCCCATGCATTTATAAAATATTTCCGTTATAAAAGATTTTCTACTCGAAAACTATATACACAGACATAATAAAAAATACATAATCTTTAAACCAATATCTACATTCATCGCCTTCAGTGGCGGCTCGTGTATATGGGCGACGGGACGATCCCCCCCTTCTAAAATTGTAGGTAGCGAATTGCTTATTAACAAGTTAGATATTGATTTAAATATTAACAATTATTTATATTTCCATTGTAATGCATTTTCAAAACATTACTATTGAAAGTAAAATTTGTTCTCCATTGTTAACACTATAAGGTAATCAGAAATCAGAGTTTAAAAATATATGTAGGTAATATATGCACGGTTAAAATAGATGGGTATTATTAATTTCCGCGGTTATCGAATATCGAACAGCTCTCGGCACTGGGGCGACGTCGACAATCGCCCGTCATAACTATACGGTAAAAAAATTCAAGAGGGAATTCGGTAATAATGGGGACGCAAGAGCAGATTTGGGTAGTATTCCGAATACAGTATTCTGAATACTTTATTAAGATGGATTCACGTTTTTAAAAATAATATCATTATTTTTCAATCAATGTAAATTGTATTTGTGTATAAGACAGTACATAATACTTTATAGTATATTATTTTATCTTATTTTATTTTCAACTATATTTAGTGGGACATTAACGTTATTTTTCGATTTTAAATAGGTTGATTTAAATAATAATAATAATAATAATGTTTATTGATGAAATAAATAGTTCGAATATATTATTTTATTATAAAAAATTAATTAATTACAGTAGTTAGTGATATGAAATCATATATAGGACAGATATATAATACTAATTATAACAAAAAAACAAAAGTGTTCTTGAAGTATTTGGAATACATTCTGTGGAGTATTTCGAATACTTTGGGAATACTATAATCTTAAAGTATTCGAATACATATTCTGAATACTTTTTTTGGAAGTATTCGAAATATGTAATCGAAATACTTTCAAAATGTATATTACCCAAGTGTGCGCAAAAGCGATACGAATCGTCGCCCGACATGCATGTGGACTACAGAACAATACGGAATAAGTTACTGTGTATATACAAATGTATTTTGTACTGTAACTGTGTTCGTGTTCGTGACGCGTGCACATTTCTATATTTCTCTATTATTTATTTAATTTATTCTTTTATTATCGGTGTATGTATATATATTATATTATTATAATAATATAGTAGATAAAAGTTCAATATCATATTCACAGAAAATTTAAATAAAACAACTTGGAAGACCTGTTTAGTGAAATGAAAGATAGACGCTTAAATGTTGATTATAAAACGTATAAGTTTTATATTTTGGGAATACCTTTTAAATTGGCCACATTCAAATCCCACGAGCCGCCACTACGCAGTCACTTCACCCAGAATCTAAAATGGTTGTAAAATATGACGGTATTGAAATAAACGTACTCTCATATAAATATATGTATTTTGTCGATAACAGAATATAAAATGATATAACAGGATATCTGGCGAGTGCGTGTCATTTTTAACGTACTATCAAACATCGGGGAATCAGAGATGTTTTTCTTTTTTTTTTTTAACCAAAACACGGGACGATCAGGACAAAATGTCTCGAGAAAGAGACTATCCTGTACATTATGTTAATAATTTAGTCGGTCTGCGTGTGTTTGCCATACGGGGAAATTAATATATGAAACGGGCCGATCCCGAAATCCCGAATACACACGCGCCGCCGTATAGCAATGATATTGGTTCCGTGTCCCCGAGACGTTTAACGGAAGTGCATCGAGTCGGGCCGACCCACAATATTGCGTTACGATCGATACATATATTATGGTCTCCTACAGAACACATAACCTAAATGTCCCCGTATTTTTTATCCAATAAAACAACCGTATTTTTTTACGGTAAATTGAAAACATTATTCAAGTGCTCGGGTATACGAGACTGAATATAATATGAAGAGGCAATAGCAATCATGTAAATCAGACGACCCGGCTAATGACAACGGTGGATGAGTGAATAATATATTATTTATATTATAATACGGTGGAACAACAAAAATCGGTAAGAACGTTATACACACTGTAGTCAGTTTACATTATTGTAAATTGTTAATGAAATATAAGCCATATGGTGGACGTAGTCGTTGTATATACTGCTGGGTAAACATACCATTAGCATAGCATCGTTAATAAGTGCACGTATAAAGTATATAATATGTATAAATGTACACACTTAAACTCAAACACGGTGTAGGTGTTATAAATGTTTAATAAAGAGTAATTAAATTAAATAAATAACCAAAATGTAAAACGATACACTTGTACTATAAGTAAGTGAATGAAATAGTAGTGTGAAATAAAATAAGTTCGTTTTCTTTTCTATATACAGCTGTGTGTGACCCATTGATTTTAAACAAATTCTAGTTGATCGACTAACAATAAATACTGTTACGTAAAATGTACACGAAATTCGAGTGTTTCAATATTTATATGTAATTTGTAACTTTGAAAAAAAAAACTGTGCTCATAAATATTTCTGGTAATGTTTCAGATGCAATATGCGAAAAACGCTCTCTTGAAGAGCTCTGTGGAGAGATCACCAGTGACGCTCCACTCTACTCGATGTTTAGGGTAGATGCCAACCCGATCCCGTGTCCGTTTGATGGGTTACAAGCGCCGTTCCATTTTTCTTACAGCCGTGGTGGTTTCACTGAATGCAAGTGAGTGGGCCTAATCAAATATTATCATTTACCCTATCGTTCATCATATCGTAAAAATATCCAAATATAAAAATAATATCTAACCAAAATATCAAAAAATAAATAAAATTCGACATAGGTACCTACATATTATATATACGATTAAAAGTGTTTTTATCATCTGCGTCAACATCTCGCCATAAATTACAAAATTTAGGATTG
The DNA here is from genome assembly GCA_025469235.1 of Pemphigus obesinymphae. Classification (NCBI taxonomy): domain Eukaryota; kingdom Metazoa; phylum Arthropoda; class Insecta; order Hemiptera; family Aphididae; genus Pemphigus; species Pemphigus obesinymphae. The sequence goes on from JAIPRL010000111.1 coordinate 135,472, forward strand.
GTAAACTGAGGTGAATTATCAATTTACCCGAAACTGTTGCCATAATCACAGAATTTGATAAAACCCATCAGTTTTCTTATCATTCAATCCAAAAAATATTGTTGATGTAAAGATGTCCTATTATCAATTATTTTATTATCTATGATTTTACTCCACGCTGTTTGAAGCGCTAGTAATTTATTCCATGCCCAATGTTTATCATCACACCTTGTTAAGTTTAGCGGTCACCTGATCACAGGCAACCTGTATATTTTAAATCGAGCTATAATAATATTTTAAAGCGTTTTCGTAGTAATGGAATAGTACGGTAATCCTTCTCGGGTATTTTTAGTTTTTTAGAAATTAATTATAAACAAGTACGTCGCCAAGGAGAAGGCCCAAGATGGCAGATCTCCTTAGAAAAATCAATGGCTCCCCAATTTTTTCAAGCTTTTTTATTATATACATTTTGTATTTGTATATGTTATTTAAATTCTTTTGTATTTTTTTGTATGCATACACTTTTTATAATAAAAAGAATCGATTAGGAATTTTGGCGTATAGAGATTCTTTGATAGTTAATAGTCATTATAGTATTAAGAGATACTTTAGAGAGATTATTTTTAGATTTTCCCAGTAGTTTTTTAAAATTACCAAAAATTAATAAAATATCAAACCAGAGATTTAAAATATACACCAAATATTTACTATAGTAATATCTTAACGTGATAAAGAATCAAAACTTTTTTACTACTTTTCAGAAATGTATAAATGAATAAAAAAATTTAGTTTGATTTTTGTTTTTTATGTATATACTTTTTTGGGTAGAATGAGTCAAATAAGTTTTCGGGTAAAAATCTTTCTACAGATAGAAAACTTACTTTTGTTGGTACTATAAAGAGGTCATTTTCATTTTTTTCCCCAAGTAGTTTTTTATACGTTAAGGAAAACTACTTAAAACAATTGAAAATTGTTAAAAAATAGGAAAATAATATTATAGTTATACCAAACTTCACTCAGAATCATTTTTTAAATGCAATGATTTTTCTTTACTTTCAAATCTAAAATAATAATAACACACTATCCTTGCCGAGGATCGGAGAAACGATGGATTACCTCCCCGCCGCCACCTATATTTGGACTTTTTCTTTTTTTTTAAGCGTCGGATGCGTTTAATTGACATTCATATACTATTTCAATAGATAATTTATGAATTTTTAAAAATTTTTTAATTAAAAGGCTCGAAAATATTACCTTATTTAAAATATTTCGATAAAATACCATTGTCTATGATCATCCTTTTTGGCCGTTCGATTGCCTACCATCCTACAATTTTGCATGACATTACCACAAAACCATTGAGATACGTAAATAATCAAGAAAATGAGTGCAATGTTAACAACTAATAATGTATACGGGATACGAGACATTTTTTTGACACCGTATCTCTGCGTAAGAAACCCAATTATTGTGAATGTTAATAAGTTGTTTATAGGTGCGACTGAAAAAATTTTCATAATTTTCATTATATCGGCGTAAAACCGTATAAAAATATATTAAAATTTGCTAGACTATCTTATACCCAAATATTCTGCTTGATTATAATACCAATTAGTGGCAGCCCGTGCCAAAGGGCACACGGGCACGTGCCCTTCCCAAAATATTGAATAAAATAAAACTGTTTACCAAAAACTTAAAAAATAAATAAAAAATATAATTAATATTTTGTTAATAACATAGTCAATATAACTGACAACCACCGAAAAAAATGCGAAATTTCCAAGAAATCGATCGTATAAATTAATACATTAATTTAGAAACATACGACTACAATTGACTACGGGCACCGCACGGCGTGGCGGCAGGCACAACTCCGCTCTGCCCGAATCGACGGTATAATAATTCAATAGTTGTCCCACTGTTCGGCACGAATTACATAGTGATGTCAGGCACAAATGAATTGTGTCTGAGTTATTTTTATTCCGCGGTTTTATCGTCGTCGTTGTCCGAAATATTAGCAATAGAAAGTGATAAGCTGTAACTGGCCACTGTGCTATCTTTTACGTGTTATTTGACCATAGTATCCGTTACAAATACCTTCCGTCTGCCTTAAAATTAATAAGCTTTCTATCGCCAATAATACATTACACAACAAAAAATATTTTATCATTATATATTACATTATTAATATCGACTTGATACCTATACTTAAAATTCATCTTTTCGATGCACTTATTTTTCGTAATTAATTTAATGCAATAAATTAATATTCATAGATGTATACCTACGTGTGTAGTATAGTGTTAAGTGTACCTGTATATGATAAATGTATACATTTTCTAGATTATATTTAATTTTTATTCATTGTTTATAGGAAATAAAAGACGTTTAAAGATTATAATATTTTGTTTCTATTAATTGCTTAATATAATATAGGATACAAGCATACTATATATCGTATTATATCACCAGTGAATCAAGGTACATTTTAGAAATTAAAAATAGGAATAAGAAGGTGGTAAGTTATGATGATGGGGTAATAGGAAGGGGGTAAAATATTTGTGCCCCAACTACAGTATATATATATATGTATAGGTATGTATGGTATATTAATGTATATAATGTATATTAATAATATATTATTTTTAGGTCACCGGTTTCCAAGGCCGATTCGTGTACATCCGACTCGAGATTGATGCTCAAGTTCCAAGCTTGCCCGGATGTCCACAACACGGAGAGCACAGGTAACTTAAATAACTCGCACAAAACATTCCGTACCTTCGTTAGCATTGTTGTCGTCGTCCCTGCCCACAGACCCGTTACTCCCGTAACCCACATCACCGTTCGAAATCCACGTATGCTCTGCCCCCCTCCCCCCACCACCATCACCATCCGTCGTACGACGGCCCGTTCAAATCGATGCTGACAGGCCGCGTGACAGATTTATTGAAACAAACCGTCAGCTAAACCGCCGCGTTTCGCCGCCTCGTCGGCCGAGTATATAACATGTGTCAAACATATTATTATAAAGGCCCCTCAAGGCCGGGGTGGCGTTTTTTGATTGACGTCCGTGACAGTTAACAATGCCGAAGAGAAGCATTATGGCTTTCGTAACGATTCGATAAGGTCAGTGGGAATTTTTTTATATTTTTTTTCCACCCGAGTGTTTATTGTTCAACCGGGTAATAATAAATTAAAATTTTTTAAACTCGCTCTTAACATTATATAACGAATAGATAGCAACATACGTTGCTATCTATATAACATAATATTATATTACGCGCCGTATTGTATCGACGTGAATATTGTCTGGATTACGCATATTATACATTGGAGTGAAGACCATATATATATATATATATATATATATACGCTAGTATATTTGTCACGACGACGGTTTGTACATTGATATTACATTTATAAATGTCATATCTTTGTAATACGCTCTGTATAAACGCTTTTCAAACCATACGATAATATGAAACCTCGTAACTCATACCAATATGTTTTTCTACTTATTCTCACACATTTTATAAACGCTTAATATTTTTGAACATGAAACACGTTTATTTAAATTCCTGTTCTTATACGTACATAAAAAGAAATGTATATATATATTATATGCAGAATAATACTTCTCATTGGTTGTATAAACATATTCCTTATCCGTTTGTGTATCGTGTATTACATGTCTACGTGTACAAACTATCGATAACGACTAAAATCAATTTACTGGCATTTTATTCACATATTGCGTTAAACATATTCCATTTGAAGATTATTCAGTATATAATACACATATACTGTGCGTTCACGGCCCATTTAAACGTGATATGGAAAATAAGTTTTCTTCATCACGTGAACCAACCCGGCGAAAAATAAAATAAAATTCAAAAGAATAATAATGATAAATGGTAGGACCAATAGAAAAAAAAAATTAAAATTAAAACTATTATAGGTATACCTATACAGTTTACGCATAATAAACGTCTTGTATATTCTCCGGTTAATTTAAACCCGTAAAAAACGGTAGGTACAGCTAATGGTCCACGTTGCGGATAGTTCATTATTATTTATGATCGCCATAATACCATATGTATAATTATAGCTTATTATACATTTTTCATACCTATTTATGTTTGCTTTGAGATGGGTTGGTTTACGATTTCCATACGTTTATTAATGATTTCTATAAAATCATCTCTAAATACCATCTAATATTAAACGTTTTCACTTCTGCGATGTACTTTTCAAAAACCACTGAACCGCACGATATTTTCATTTTACAGATCAAACAAATTTTCCCTCGAAATAATCTTCTGTTTAACCAGCTATAGTGAAATTTTAATATCAAAGCTAAATGGGAAAGTTATTTTAGTTGTTATGAAATAATGAAGTATTGTTCGTGTAAGTACATATTTTTGGTTTACAATTATAATAATAATTACCTGCGGGCTAAAATATAAACTCCCGTCTAAACGTATAGCGTACCTTTGTGAAATTGAGATTTATAATTGTACACATATTTAAAATTTTATACGTACCTTTATTACGTATATTAGGTACGTATATATTTTATCCGAAAAAAAAACATTTTTCGCGTTATGTTTTATATTACGGTTGATGTATATACGTGAATTTACAACACCAAACCTATTTGTTGTTATGTTGAACATATCTCGTTTTTTATGTTAACAGATTTAGATACGTTTTCACGTAATTTACCAGCCGTAGATCGTCATTGCTAAAAAGTTTCAATGAAATATTCTGGACGTGTTCAATCGGGCTAGACAGATTTTCGGGCAATGTGTCGGGATAGAACGTGTAAAATTTATCAAGTTTTATTTGTTTTTTGGAATCCAGTCATATATACCACTAACCCCCCTCGTGTAATCCATCATCGTCGGTAATCCGTTTAAGGGAAAAACTTTTATTACTTAGTTTCCCTCCGCCAGTCCATCCTAGCCACACATTTTAAGCCCTTTTTTTCTCTCCCTTCCATTCCGCCCTTCCTCGTTATTTCATATCTGAGTGTACGTGTGTTATTTGTTATTATTTTTACCGTCCTGTGTAATGATTTCCGTCGTGGAATTCCACATAAAACGAGGGATTTGTTATTTTTATGTTCACTCCGTGATTATATATCGTTTCGTCTTGATGGTGCATGGTAAATCCCTTATGTGCGGCCAGCCGTTCACGTTGATCGATCATATATGTTTGTTATTTCTGGAGCCATTACACAACCTAACCATTTCGCCTCGCGTAATATTATAATACTTAGTGTTGGTTGTACATTTTGTGATTTTTCAATAAACTTAAAACAATACATTTTATAAGTTTATTTTACATTTTTTTGTTTCTTTCAATCATTTCCTTTACAGGAGCATGTTAAACCTATATATAAACATTAATCGTATTCAGATTTTTGATTTAAACCCTAAATATTTTGTGACAATAGTAAAAGGAATATAAATCAACAACACAAAATATATATACTTATTGGAAGTATTAGATATTAATAAGATTATTAATTACTATTACTTTTCTATTTTTTATAATTGTATGTAAAACAGAAATACTATTCTTAATTATATATAATATATAATATAAAATACCTATTTCATAATAATATTAAAACAGCATTTTATTAAATTTATTGAAACAAATTCTCATTCAATATTGCCGTCACATAGGCCATAAAAGGATGATATAATATATAGAATAAGGTGTTTGTCGGTGAGAATATAGTCTACAAACTCATTATTATTGTTACAAGCTCGTGTCACAAGAAGGTAATAAGGCACCTTGGCATCAGTCAATGTCGGCAATAATACACGTCAAACCCTCTACCACGTAAACAAACTTCATATATTATTCAGGAGTACCGCAAAAACAAGCCTCAACCGGAAGTTTGAAATGTTTCCCTATTGTCTTGTGTTTCTGTTGTTCCTTTTTTTACTCTAGGTAAATTCATAAGGGTTGTGGTCTCGTCAAAATGTCGTATTTACGCCAAGAATATAACATACACTGAATAAAGTAAAGTCTACAAATATTGGTTTAACCTAGATACAAATCATCAAATATGCCAACAAATTTACTTCCATTTATTGATCGATCTTTTCATTAAGTATTAACAGTGTATTTGTTTATTCTTGTTATTTTAAATTTTACAGTGGGTTGCTTAAAAATAAAGTTTGGATGAGTTTTATTATTTTTATGACATTTAAATTGAACCTATGTATTTAACATGCTTTGTAGTTTCAATAAAATATAATATTTCCTTGGGGAGTGGAACAATACTAATTTATATCTCACACATTTCTAAACATAAAAATCTAAAGGAGATATCAAAAATTATATTGTATATACAATCACACATTAAAGTATTAATTTTGTCTTATATTTATTAGTTACAATTTTTATCTATAAATTAAATTTAACAAATTATATTTAACTGTTGATATAATGTTATTTAATAAAAAAATCATTTTTCATATTATGTTTTATTTAAAAAGCTACTCCTACTATATTTTATACATTATATATAATTAAAACTTTAATTTCAATTAAATTTTGAAAATAAACTTTAGACGCTATTATTTTTATTATTATAGTACATTTATAATTTTTAGTGTTTCACATTTATGCAACAATTATTTTATAAACCGTTATGACTTACTGATGTATATCTGAAATGCAAATTCGTTTGAATTAGCTGTTTATTTTTAAGAATATTTCCATTTATTTTTTGCCAGATACTCAACGATAATTGTTTAAAACTTTATTTTTAATGAGTTTTACATTTTCGTTTACTTTTTTTATTACTATTATTTCTTCATAGCATTGTCAAAGAGACTGTTGTATAAATCCCCTTTAACCCTGAAATTAGATTTAACTTTCCTTTATTATTCTAAGATTATATTGCTGATTATTTTATATTCTTAGGTACAAAATCTCTTTTAAAAAGTTTTTAGATCTTTAATTTCGATTTTTGTATGACCTTAAACCTCCGGATGAACATTAATAAGGTATAACTTTTGTTGAATTGGGCAGGATGTTCCGTAACTTGTTAAAATATTCGTTAAGTCGGGAATTATATTTGAAATTAAAACTTTTTTTTTATCAATAATTTAAATAAATAATGAAATATTCATATATATATTATGTAAGATTGGAAGGAAATTATTCATATCAGGAGAAATGAAGGGATATAGTGATGACGGCAAAGACTCTAACAGATTTATAAATACCAGTGAAGAAGAAGAAGAAAATTTGTTCATTATCATTCATATTATTCTATAGGTCTAAACTCTGGACTGCGGAAAAGAAAAATTATCCCTATGATCCTGTTTGGTCACAAAAGATATGGGTCGTATCTATTGATAAACTTAGGAACCGCTTTGATCTAGGACACTTTGTTTTCAAAACGTCAACGTGCTATCATGTGTATCATATTCATTACGAGGCCTTTCATGTGTATGCGATCCCACGAACTAGTTGTTTAGTAGGCGAATCAAATTTTAACCTGGAAATGAATACTTTGTTTGGTCGACTATCTATTAAATCGTTTTGGGTGAGCATCCTTATAAAACGATATAAGCGAACTATCCCAGCTATTTAATTTTGAAAATGCTAAGTCAATAAAATTCAAAAATGAACATGTTAATTTTTATAAATTGTTGGAAAAAAGTCAATTACATAACATTTTATAATATTAAAACAAAACACAAATATTGAAAACGATCAAAAAATAATAATGATAATAATAATAATAAGTCTATATACCTGCATAAAACGAGAAGGAAAATATCGTTTTTGGTCTGGATGGTTTTGTGCATGCTTACTCCTATATGCCAACCTACTATAATTTTCCTAAACAACCTTTAGGATGTGGGGGTAATATTCTCCGGAACGGCCTATGTTTTTGGATAAACACTCACCCAAACAGACTGCATTTTGGGTCTACCCTCTCGATCGGTCTACGATCCCAAAGTTCGTGCCCCAGAGCAACGTAAGTGCGACCCCAATTCAAATATGTATAATGTATATGGATCGAAAGAGATGTATAAAACGTGCCTAATTAAACGATAACGTGCACGTACCTATAACTGAAGTCTGCGTTGTAGAGACGGGCTTGGAGTAGGGTGATGTGTCCAAACCACACGGGCAAAAGGAGTGCGTGTCGACAGAGAGCAGATAGCCCGGAGGCTTGAAAACCGCTATACGGACCCGTCGGCGGATAACTGCCATTATTCGACCGCGAACAAAGGAATCCTTTTGCAACACAAACGATTTTCACAGACAACACCCCTACTCCACACATATAGTGCCCATCGATTGTGTGCGTCCTTCTCTTCTCTGCCGAACCGAGTTACATGCCCGTGAGCATTTCTTTTGTTATTCCATCAGAGTCAAATACACGCGAAACGTCTTTAATCCTCTTTAATATACTTAATAACTATTTATGTTTTGCGCCGGGAAAAACACGCCCAGTGGAAAGACGTTCGACGTTTAATGAATCTTGACAGTGGAAAATGCACGACCTGGGAGATTATTACTGTAACTGAACTCGGGCGCGGGCCATCTTGAATGAGATGTAAGACAAAAGCCGTTTTCTCTGTCCCGTGTTCCCCGAAAGATCAACGACTTCTCGCAGGTTGACACAAGTGGGGGATAGAATTCGTTTGACGTACGGAAGTGCGACCGGAAGCCCTTTTGCTAAAAGCAACAAGTAGTGTAATTCTTCAAGAAACTGCGTGACATTATGAGGGGAAATTCCACTTTATGTTTCAAACTGTGGTTTTTTTTTCCCCATTGATTCGTTATAAAACCTATGAACAAATAATTTCTTTATGTAACACATAATACAATATAAACAGTATAAACATAAAACCAATTATTTATTACACACTTTAGTTTCGTATGTATTTGTAAATCGTAACTTGTATTATGTTTTTCTATTCACCGTGATATTGCATTTTGCTGGGCCATATTTGCTCTAATATGGCTCTATAATACAAATCTCGGTTTATATTGATACAGTGTAAACAATGTATAATATGTACATTTTAAAATGTTTTGATAAAAATTTCCGGGTGCGCTCCTATCAAAACACTATATCATTGATATAATTATTATTTTCGTTTACCTCTGTAAAAACCATGGTTTTTTTTTTTTTTTGTAATCTGAATCGAAATTTCAGCAACTATTATTATAGTAGAGCATATATAACCATTTACGTGGAATAAAACCATTAGTGTTTGTTTTACTATAACTAATAAGACAATCGTTTTGGCTTGAAGGCAAAGGTTTCATGGTGGAAATGTTTCATACGAAAAGGAAGTTACACTCGAGTAAACCCGGTGGTAGAATTTAGGGTTCCACACGGAAGCGTTCAATTTCTGTCACTTTTTAACTTCCTTCGATATAATGTATATACCATTTATTATATTTACTAATGTATTTTCGGTTCATTTTTACAACAGGACAAAAATCGTAATACTATATTACACAGTATAATATTCTATTACGATGACACATAGTATAATAACAATTACTGTCATAACACTTGACATTTTTTTTTATCAATCTTTAATTAAATTTTCAAATATTTAAACAATTTCAATATATTTGTAATAAATAAATGACTACACGTTTATAAATATATGATGTAAACGTATTGATGGAAAAAGTTTACAGTTTCAATCGAAAATAAAGCAAGAAAAGTTTTTTTTTTTACCAAAATTTCTAAAAGCCTTTTTGTATATTCCAAGTGTTTCACAAAAAATTATTTTAGATTGGAGATTTTTGAAATTCTCCTATTGTGACGAGAATAACTTGAAAATTTACAAGGTTACAATCGTTTTTATCAAAGTCTGTTTTGGTTATTTTAATATTTTATTATAATTTAGAATGAATAGTCTTAAATACTTGCCCCGTTTTACGGTTATTACAGATTACTGTGATTTGTATACTAGATATTAAACAATTCAAACCATTTAGACAGCCAATATATAAATTCTTGAATAAATGTCCTTTCCAGCTTTTGTTTTGAACCCGGAAAATTTAGTAAAATAAAAAGTAAATCTTTTACCCTACGTTTTCAATTTAAAACATTGGAAAAAATTTCTATAACCATATTTATATATCTATACATATGATGGATATATATATAATGGGAGGCTATATCCCCCCCCATTGGGCCGTGTTTTTTTTTTAGTTATTAATGCTAAATTGATTGTAGTTATTCAGTGATAGTTTTTATTTTGTTATATTCTGTGGTTATAATTTTGTTATAACAATTATTATAAAATGGATTATAAAAGAAAAAATTTATAAACACGATCATTATTATGTAATAAAAAAGAAAAATTCAAAAAAGACGGCTTTGTTTAAATGTTTGATAAAAATACTTTCTAATTGTTAAAATAAAATATATATTGTAAAATTAACAATATTTTATATATAATACAAAATTAATATACACGTGTATTATAAAAAATATATAAAAAAAAATATGCCTATAGAATATTCACAAAATGTTTATAAAAGTAAAAAATAGTTTCGTCTATAAGTCATCATCCATCAGGTTCACCTACATAATTACCTACTAAGAGGTCGACACGTGTGATTTTTAAGTAGTTCTGTATAGGCAATTTTTATGAAATTTTAAGAAGAATAAAAATCTTATAATTTAAAAATATTTAAGTATATTTTAAAATAGATCTGTATTAGTATCACTTTTTTATTGTTGTGTAATCGCGATATTTTTTTAACAAAACTGCTTTGCGAAAAAACATTGTTCTCGGGCTGTAGTTTTAATTAAAATACCAAATGTTGACACAATATATTAGACAAATTATCTGTGTTCTACTTTCATCTCTTTTTTCGATATCACTAGTATAACTGATATTATGACATCTGTAAAAATATCCCAAAAAATGCTTTTTACAAAATTAGTAACTTTTCTAAAAATGTTTTTTTTTTTTTTTTAAGACGATGGTAAGAACACAGATTAATTTCTTAATTATAACTAAAGCCCAAAAACAATTTTTTCTCACAAAACAGGTTTTTACGATACAATAATGCATGTGTGGTCCTCATAATAGTATCAGATTGTAACCTGATGATAACTTTTAGTCGAAACTAGTTGTTACTTTTATAAACATTTTACGAATACTCTAGGCATATTTTTTTTATATATATATATATTTATAATATACTTATGTTAATTTTATATTACTTAATATATATAAAATATTATTATTTTTATAATATATACTCGTATATACGTATATATTTGTATATTTTTTTAAATTTATTCCTAATTCATAATTGTTATTATATTTTGTGTTGTATAATATCTAACATTAAATCAATATACTTTTTGACACTTTTAAGTACTTTTTTATTATCTACATAGGTAATATGTGATCTTAGCCCCTCCCCCCCCCCAATAAAAAATCACTGACTACACAAGGTTTACACAAGTCATATACATCATAAATATTATTCTATTCGATCAATCTTGCATTACTTCTTTTTTTACAAATATTTGAAAATATACTGTCCAAATGTCGAAATCACTGCAGTACGCGTATTATTTTTTTCGATTTAAATTGGTATAATTTAAGATACTGTTATAAAAGCTAACCTAGTTTATCTCGAATGAAAAAACCTCGCTTTGAACAATAAAATTCGAATTGGCTGTAATTGAATGACAATGAAGCAACGCAAAGTTGAAAACCTTATACCGAATGCCAGAAAACAGTAGAGAATTATATATGTGCCATATGAACGATTGATAAAAAGCAGACAGTATAATACATGTATATGCAATATACATGTATGGAAAGTCTACAACTATTGACTCGAAAATGCTTTATTTAATAAAATAAAATGACTTGGACAATATAACACGGGCTCAATCTAAGTAAGTTCAACAATCAAATGTTTAAAAAAAAAAAAACTGGTGGGGGGGGAGAGAAGAAAGAATTAGATAAAGTTTATCTCGGGAAATGAAATATTGCAGTTTGTTGTGAAAGAAAAGTTGCCGTTACGGCATTTGCACGATTGCCGTCCGAAACTTTCATCATTAGGTCTCAGACGAAAAGTGTGGTATGGTCGTGAAAATTTTACCAGACAAGTTGGACAAAATGGACGGGGACGAGTGCAGGCGATGTGGACAAGGAACGGGCGGGAGGACACGTCGGGTAATATGATAAACATTTTATCGCAGATGTTCGCCTCGAAGCGATGCCGTCAAGCTGCCACTTAACGAGACTTGCTAACTTCGCGCGAACACTGTACGTACTCGGCGGACGACAAACGGACGGTTCGCACTTATTATTCCGCGTTACCGGATGTCGAAATAATGAAGGGGAGGCCGTGACGTGCGACGATTTTCACGGTGACGTTATACTCTTTCCTCGTCATAATACCTGACTTGTTCACTCCCCCCCACCCACCTTCCCCATTGTGACACGCCTTAGGGTAGGTGAATTTTTTAATTTGTCAAATATTTAATCGAACGCCGGAAACCGTATACCGTTTTCGGACAGGTTGCTGACAGTCAGCTACCGCTGTATAATATAATAGTCATATAATGATATTTTATTAATAATTTTGCAAAACAAATACCTACACATTTATATACAACACAAAAAAAACCCAATTTCTACAAAATAATTCTACGAGTTACTTGATTCCACCGAAAATAGACATTTATAGTTTGTTTATTTTTTTAATTTAAATATCAGTGCTCGAAATGGACCGGAACACGCAGGAACGGCGTTCCGGTTCATAACATTAGCCTTTATGTCCGTTTCGGTTGGTCAAAATTAGTATTAAAGAACTCAAAATCATAAAAAATATTTAGTCATTGAAAAAAAGTGTGTTACTTCTATTACCTATTTATAATATGCAGGTAGGCAATTTTTCGGTACCGTTTTTTTAGCAAATTATTTAATTTTGCGGAAAAAATTTGATTAGCAAATAATGTTTTAATCATTATGAATATTGGTTAGACATTCAAACCACTATATTTATTGAGAAAAAAATGTTTGTAGTTTTTAATTGGTTTTAAACAAAACAAAAAGAAAAAAGTCTCCAGAGTCGTGTACTTTATTTTGCAAACAAAAAAGCATATACTACATTTATAACATTCCGGTTCGTAAAATTTTCCATTTCGAGCACTGGGTACTATTATAATTTACCTTGAATACAGGTGTCCGATGAAAATAAAAATATTATTATTTTATTTCATTATACAGTTTTTCGTATAATAATTAATAAAATAAATAAGCATAAAATATATTAATATTTAATATACTTATATATTATTATATAGGACGAAAATAATATATATAGGTGTAATCAAACTTTTTTTTGATACCACAGTGTATTTATTAAAATATCTTAACTGACTATAATATTATTTTAACCGATGATAATTCTTTAAAATGCCGTTTTTTTATTTAGTAGATTTATCAATTATTTTTTTATCTAAATTTTAAATAGAATATTAATACGGTTAGAGTATGGATCTGTTCTTTGGGAGGACCCTTCTACGACAACTGATTTCATGATGCTTGAAAAAGTTCAACGCATTTTTCTACGCTCTAAATCTTCCCTTTACACGATTATACTCCTATCCTCTAAGCTTTAAACCTATCAAGTTTAGCTAATCGTAGATACTCTGCAAATCTTTCCTTCCTCTCCAAGCTCTTGTCTGGTTCGTTTGATTCCCCTGAGTTATTATCTCAAATAAATTTCAGGGTTCCAACCAGGCAAACAAGACTCAATTTCCCTTTCTTCATTCCTTATTCCTCTACAAACTATTGAGCGAATGCTCTTAGGCGACTGGCTAATGCTATATCTCATTTTTAATATATATATTTATACTTTTTTAATAGATACATTATTATACATTATTTTTTCAACCTATTATTTTATATTATTTATCATTATTCTGTCTTCATTAAGTCACCATATATATTATTTTTTATTGTACTCTAGATTTAACTCAATTAAGTTAAGTTAATAGAAAACAATAGTGAAACTTTAAAGTTAATAGTTATTTTTTTACTTAACAATTAAATTAAGTTATAAGTTAAATTATGTTAAAAAATAACTGATTAACTTAAGTAAACTTAATTTTTTTTTTTTTTGTATGAGTCAAATAAAACATTTGAGAACAAGTCTAGTTTACCACCCCAGGAACGAATCTCAATTTTTTTTTTTTTTTTTTTTCTAATCAATAGTATTTATATACTGATTCCAATTATTTAAAAATAAAATTGCGGAAATAAATGGTTAATAAATTATGTAATATCAAACATATTTTATGTAGCGATTTTATATAAAAAGTGTCATTTTTTAACATATCCGCGTAACCTTTTTTTTTCGTTTTAAAGTAATAACTTAAAATAAAGGTAAATATTTTGAAGAAAATAGCTGGGAGTACGGACCGTGATCGCTACGATCGCTTCGGCAGACTCCATTCACTCGCTATGCTCGTGAATGTCGTAAATTAAATCGAAGATATCACTCGATTTGTTATACAGCACTATGTCGGGTAGGTAATTAAATGCATTTCGGGTATAGTTATACATATATTTACACCCTTTCTATATTAAAATGTTTGCCAAAATTAAAAATCAATAATCTATAAGATATAATATCTGAAGATGATCAATTAAATTTATTATAAATAAAAACCTATTTAATTCAAAATCTTTTAATTTCTTAAATCTAAGGAACAAATCTACTAAAATTGGAGTATGCATTGGAGTATTCACGTGTCTGGTAAAAAAAAAGAAACCACAAAGGGAGGAGTCATGTAGTCGTATCGGCAGTAACTGTACATAGTGTAACTACACATAGTGCATTCCCGCTCGTAATCAGTATTACACGCAATCTTTAAATGCCTATAAATTCCAAAAAAGTGAGAGCGATACAAAACTTTTGCAGATTCATAATCAACGTTAAAAGTACTGATTATAAAAAAAAAAAAAGGTTCCACGGATTTGTTAATAAAATGACATTTTAGTACAAAAATTATTTTAAATTACTATAACTTTTTAATCATTTGCTTCCGTAATTTTATTATTACATATTTAATATTATTATATATAATACTATCAATTAAAAAAAAATTGAAATTCGTAACTGTGGTAGTAAACTAGACATAAGCCTAAAATTTGACATATACAGGTTATTTTTTAACTTAAGCATTTAAAAATTTTTAAAAATCTTAAAATGATATTATTAAAAATACTACAATGTAGTAATAATTATTATTAAAATTAACAACAAATAGATTCATAAAAATGTTTAATTAGTAGGTACCTACCTAAATATTGTTTATTAATGGCAAATCTAATATTTCTCAATTTATATTACGATATAAATTATATTATATTATAATAATGGTATACTTATTTTATTTATATTTTTGGGAAATAAATAATTCTTTAATAATCATTATTAGAAACGACAAAAACGGTTTTATTTTTATTCAACTATTTTGACAATAGACACAATATGAAATCAAAATGTATCTGTTATTTAAAAATTAACTTAACTGAGTTTTAATTAAAAGTAACTCATAACCAAAAATAAGTTAAATTAATAATAAATGCCTGATTAGATAATAAAATAAAATACCGCAGTAAATAGCCATAAGAACAAAACGGTTTTATTTTTGTTTTTATTTTTTAGATTTAATTATTTATTTACAGCTATTAATGCTATATATTATATCACGTATGACAAGTATTAAAATATTGTGTTGGATTTCAATTGAGAATATTATAATTATTATTTGTCACTTTCAATAAATTAAAAAAAACTACCTGTCACGCGATTAAATTTAAATATCACACAATATCAATAATCACCCCACTCCCCACCCCATGACACACTCGGTATTATAATATATTCAATTAGGTCAAATTTGATAACAATAATAATATTATTATATAAATCGATCATCCAGATGACATATCACACGAATAATAAACACATGAAATAAGAGCGATATATTGTGTGTTCACATGTCCCAAAGTGACAATTATTATAAATTATAATAGTATAATTATTATACAATAATATGCAGTGTATGCTGTGTTTTTTTTTTTTTTTGCACAATTTTAAAAGTCGATTGACTTACATATTTACAATTTCTATAGTTATGAATGATTTTTGGTCAAATATTAACTTTTTTAATGTTATTTTTTTTTTTGACGTTTTGGGCTAAATAATTGAAACAGATTCATTTTTTTATATTACTATATAATGTCGCATTATTATTAAATTCCGGTAAACAACTTTTGGCGAGCATCCAAAATAAAAACTGTTTTCGACAAAATAGGTACGTTATTTACGATTATGCGTCTGTTCAACGAAATTTTATCCATTATAAAATCTTTCTTGTGATTACGTTTTTTTTTTTTTTTTTGTTTATTAGATTTATTAGAGTATCAATAATTTTTAGAGCATATTTAGTACCTATATATTTTATGATTAATGACGATTATTGTCAAATGTGAATACCGTGTACCAAAACTTTAAATAAATAAATATATATTAACTATATTATAACTTTCAATGTAAGTGTATTATAAATATATATATATATAAACTAACTCAGAACCAAATGAAAAAAGTTCATATTTTTAATTTTCAAGCGCATATCTTTACTTTTTTAAGTGCATAACTATGCATATTTAGTACATTTTAAGTGTATTAAATTCAACTATACTGATAATAATAATAATAATAATAATAATAATCTAAGCATTATTCATAATATTTGACTGGTATAATTTAAATAATATTTCACGTTATGTATGTAAGTGAATTTATCGATTGAAGAGAGTTGATAAAAATAACAATGTGCGACGTACCTTTTGTTGGAGTGTTTGCTAATGGCTTCAAAAAATATTTGCATACGACAAATTTAAACATTCATGATTTCTCCTTTAGTAAATCTAAATAATTCAAAGTGTACGTCTGTGTACACCTATTTGTGTTTTTAATTTGTAAAACCTTTTTTTTTTTATTTAAAAACACGATCGCGTAACAAAAAGGTTAACTTATAATATGTTATTGTAATAAATATACGATGCAATACTATTTCTGAAATCTTTGATGTATATTATTATGATTTTAAAACTTATAATGTCTAGTTTTACACTTTGTATTTTTTTCTGTAATAAAATAACTATTACTATTTTCATCACAGTCGAGCAATAAAATATAAAATTATTTTTTATTTTTATTACGAGTACATATACGATAGCTCGTTTTGGAATATCGAAAAATATTTGTAAAACTTTTCTGGCTTTACATCCCCTATTGTTTGCTCACAGTTTGTCAGCAATATCAATAATTATCGAGAAATCAAAAGTTCTGAATATTTTGGCCTCCTTTATCTGTATCTTCCCGGCACGTATGTGAAGTATTTATTGTGCGGGGCGCCGTATTATGTTATATGCGTCTCAATATTTATTTATTTACGGTCGGTTTTTTTTCTGCAATAATATCCCAAAAGACGATTCCTCACGCGACTACGGAGTTTTGTTGATGGTATTTTTTGTCTGAAAAAGTGGGTTGGTGGGTTAGAAAAAAAAGTAAAATATTATTTTCCTCCTCCATTGTTCGAGCTTTCAGAGCTTAATAGAATTTCGTTTCAGCTTTTTTGTTTTTGTTTTGTTTATTTTTTTTTTTTTTTAGCGTGAGAGCCACGCTATACAGTTTCGTATGGCTCCGCTTTTGTCAAATAAACAATAAAAAAATGTATACATATACAAAAAATGAAAATATAAGGTTCAATAAGCCTTGCATGTTTTTAATCGCATTTCTCCGATATTTTTCCGAGACAACGGTAAACGTATAAAAAAAAATCACTACGATGGAATTCTTTGGCAAAATATTGAAAAATAATAATAATTCCGTCAACTCGTCTTCGTACGGCCTTCCGGATAGGCAATTCCAGTGCACTCGTGTAACGCTACCACGCTACACGCATCTTGCGCTCCTTTCATATATTTTTTATATATATATTCACCGTCCAATGGATTTATTACGATCGCATAGTATTTGATTTTATATACGCCTCGTTCGCATTCAAAGTTCTCTATAAAAGCTTTTCGAGTAATGCATTTGAAATACAAACGATTTTTGTCTTCGGAAAACCAATACATGAAGGCTGTACGAAAAAATACCCAGACAAATATTTTTCTTCAAATAGATTAATAACGTTATTGCCCAATATCATTAGACCAATATAAAATAGAAATTATTTTCAATATTTTAACATGACCTTCTGAATTTATAGTGATATCCAGTCTTATACATATAATTATATTGTGCATTAAAAATAAGGGTGTCATGATCCTATTATTTTCACGAATAGTACAGGTATCAACACTAAATGTTTTCCCTACAATTTACTAATCTTTTACTGTAACACCTAAAATTAAGCAAAATTATTTTCGGTAATCATTAATATAAATTATAATATTATATTAATATAATTTACGGTCATATGTACTCGGTGTTTTTAGTTTAAACTATTTGGAGAATCAGTTGATGTTTCCCTCTGTTCAGAATACCCGTCCATATATTAACTGATAGTCATCACATGTGACAAAAATCAACGAAACATGCTGCTATCAAATGTTTTGGCATTCAGGGGATTATCGCGGATTTCTACCGAAAAACATCAGTCTCTGAATTATTAGATAAATAAAATACTTAAAATGTAGGATAACACGTGGTTCGTCCAATCGTTGTTAATACTTGATTTAGCATGCTAAATATTTAAAGTTAAAATTACAAAGATAAGAATAAAAGAGATTTAAAAAAAAAATCGCGAAAATAATGACAGGATGACTTAATTTAAGCGCGTACAGAAAATTATCTCTATTTCATTTCAGTCTTATGACATTGGTGATAGCATTATTAATCTATGTGTAGAAATATTTGTCAGGACACTTTTTGAACGTCCCTCCTATAAGAAATTTATATAACAGCGTTTTTTAAAGATATTTGACTACAGTCCAACGTTCGTAAAATTTAATTATATATACCAAACTTATAAGTAAATCAAAATATTTTGTATAAGAAATTCATCGAGTTAATCCAACATTATATTTTAGAGGAACTCTATTTATCTGAACATTTGATTAAATTCAGTAATTACAAGAAGCAGTGGATGAACATAATAGTCAATGAAATACCGACGTCTCTCGTATAGTTTAGTCTGTTTTATTTGTATTTAATTTTATATTAAATTAAACTTATTATGATTCTACTAGTATATTAGATAATTATATTCTCCAATTTAATAAATGCTGAAAATGGTTTTTTTATCGATCATGTATACTTTCACGAGTATGTATTAGATGTGGGTTGTATTTTATATTCTGAATGTGATCAATTGTAAATCAGGTGATATTTTTTTGATAATAAAAAAATATCTAAAATAAACACATACTTATTTTATTTTTATGTAAATACCTGCAAATACAACAGATGTCATTATACGACGTAATTTTAATTATAAAATTATAAATTAACTTTTTATTTGTTTATTTTTTTAATCAATAAAGTTATAATGATGTAATTAAATATATATTCTAATTAATTTAAAAGTAAACAACTAAATAGTAAATATTAATTAAAATTGAAATCGGGAAGCGTAAATTTTTCTCTTAATCATAATAAAACTCGCCATGGTGTTTAAATGAAGTTTGAAGATTTTACTTCTTTTCGTTATATTATACTTAAATAGGTCACCGTTATAAAAAAATTTAATAATATTTGCTGATTTGTGTATATCTCCTTTGGAATTTAATAAGTTTAGTTGTACGATAGTGAAGTTTATAAGAATTTATTGCCGTAGATTTGTCTGGGTTTCATGCAAACCGGAAGAAGAAATGTTACGTTATGAATCGCATTTTACGATAAAGTTACCGGGTATAACCGTGGGCTGTAGTAGTAATGCTATATTGGCCTAGCTATTGTGTCGAGTTGTTGTTCTCAAGACACATAAATTACATAAAGAAACCCATGAAATTAGCTAAAGTATAAGGGATGCAGACATTAGAAATAATTCGAAACCATATGATACAATTCCTTATGTAATGACAACTATAATATATATATATATATTATACGTGTACAAGTATACAAGTACGGGTATAGGTATATACTATATTTGGGAAAATGACTAGATTTCATCCACATCTATTTTGACCATATTTAAATATTCCTTATTATATTTTAATTATTTGCTCCGATGGGTTACGGTTACACTATACTTTAATATCCGATTAAACACTTGGCAAATTGTTTTTATACGACATAATATATATATATATATAGGCTAAATCAATTAATAACGGGACATATTTTAATGAGCTTGCCGCTTGACAGTGATGAAACGATAAATTAACCGCCACTGATAAGTCCGAGGAAATTAGAATTTGTTATTGTTATTTAAAAAAATAAATATATATGAAAAATTATAGGGCGATTTCTTTGCCCTTTCCCCCTCCCCGATATAAAATATAACTAAATACGTCTCTTTTAATCCGGTGAATATCCGTATAGTATTCGCTTAACCCCGGTGCCTAAACGAAAGAACTCGATAACGATAAATGCAGTCTATGTAGATACTTAAATACGCAATTTATTGTATACTGATATAAATTGAAACGTTTAAACGATTCGTTATGTGTGTTCAGTAAACTTACAGACGTTTATATAAGTATAGACGATGAGAGTCTCGTGCTGACTCTACTTGAATTATTAAACTGGAAATTTATCACTCGCCAGATGGCAACTCGACACGTCAATTATACCAACAATGTATATATATATATATGGTGTGCAGGTGTTCACATTTATATCATTAGTTAATATATACCATAAGAGCATTTCCTCCAACGATTTCAGACGTTTGCTGTCACTATGCCAATTATATTATACCTTAGTGCGTCGGCGTCAACGATAAAATTTTACGTTATTATCTTGTGAAAATCAATCCGCAGGCCAAACGTACACACTATCCGGTACGCAGTAGGTAGCGTAACTTGGAGGGACGACAAACTGTAGTAAATCCTTAAATCCTTTTTAACCGTTTTTTTGCCTAAAAATATTGTGGGAAGCTCTCCCGTCCTCTCCCGCACGCCACCAAATATATTTACCGATTTTAAACCTATAATTTATTGTTGCATGCTGCACGCTTTTGAATCCATATACAGGGTGTTTCTAAAAATGAATACCCAAAATTCGTACACATACTCGGTGGTGGGTGTGACCCGATGACGAAAGTTTTGAAATTTTTCTTCTACCATAAAAACTTTTTTTTTTTTTTTACACCGTGATATTTCTTGCGAAATTCTCATATGAATCGATATATTATTTTCGCCCATTTTTTTTAACGTTTTCACCTTCAGTGTCGCCTGATGTCACTATTATGAAAAAAAGTGATATGACCTATCGATTCATATGTAAAATTTTCAGGAAATATTATTAACTTATTTTTATTAATTATCATGAAATATTTATACATGTACTACAATATTTTAAGATTTAAAATAAAAAGTCCAAGTTTTTTCATTTAAAAACCGTGCTAATTAATCAGGTATATTAGACGTCAATAAATAAATTATAGCATAATATTTTCTGCAAATTTCTCATATAAATATTCGTCACATCGTTTTTTTCAACATGGTGACATCAGACGACACTGAGCGTCAAAATGTTAAAAATGGACAAAACTAATGTGATATACCGATTCGTATGAGAATTGTATAGGAAATATCGTGGTGCATTTTTTTTATATTTACCTCAAATTACTATGAATAACAATTTTTTAACTTGGTTTTTCAAAGTAGAAAAAAATTTTAAAACTTTCGTCATTGTGTCACCTCACTAAGTATTAATTTTAGAAACACTCTGTATGTATATATAGCAATATTTTAATGAATTACTTATAAAAACCTATTAAACTAACGGATATTTTTAAACCTATCACTTTTATAGTCTCAGATATTCAAAATGTTACAAAGTATAATAGGTACCTATATAATATTATAAAACGAAATTCAGCAAATTCTTATAACTATTTAAAAATAAACCTAGTAAATATTGTCAAGACAAAACCTACATTTAAAAAGTTGTTCGAAAATATTATAAGAATAGTAACAATTAATTGACTTTTAATACTTACATATAATATAATGCTTCAGTTCTAATATATCTTTAACAAATATTAAATAGAAGTAGAATCCATAATATGAAGATAACCCCATAAAATGTTAGTGGTGAAAATATTGTTCTCTTCATAATAGTTCGCCAATATGATAGTACTTTTCAAACGTTCATCCAGTATACTTTAGGGTATAGGCATTAGTCTCAAAGTCAAACGGAAATTATATTCAATTTGATCAGTTGGAAAATTCGATTTTTTTCTTCCATCCTTCATTGTTTTCTTAACGAATATAATTTTTTGAAATCGTCCAAATTTCCATTTGGGACATATTCGGCCAAACGAAAAATGAGTTGCTGTGGTGTGGAAAAAATAACACTGTCATCCCCGCTCCGCCGAAAGAATATTTGAACAAGAAACATATTACGAAACATAAATCGAACGGTTTTTTCAATTTCAGCCACATCTATTACATTACATAATGTATATATATTTTAGTCGAATTTTTTCGTCAATAATATTCCACGAAAGTAAACATATTACGGCAACGCGTGTGCAGGATATTTTCGTTTCGTGTAACAACACCATATCTTGGATTTTGAGTTATTGTTTCTCACAACGCGATTACTATTGAAATATTATTATAAGGAACAAAGTATACGCAAAAATTTGACATTGACCGATGTACCAACTTAGAAATGTATATTATATGTATTAAGTATTTATACGTAAAGTACTTATTCATGCTTATCAATATTACACATTTCTTTAACATAACACCGCGGTTAAATTCCTTCCGGCATGTTTCGAAAGTAAATATTATTCTTATCGTTCTTGACAACAATTCCAAGTTATATAATATACAATATCTACACCTAAAATACCGGTTTTTTTTTTTGATACTAAAAACTTCTTTAAAATATATTATAAAAAAATATTGTATTGACAACGCATAGTGATAATGTGTAAAATCTATTGATTACTGTATTTACTACACATATTTTTTTTTCTTTACTGTATGGTGTAGAAAACTTTTTCTACATTTCTACACCGCAAACATCGTACACCGAAATTCGATGAAAACCATTTTCAAAGAAAAATATTTTTTAAGGGTAATACTACTAATTGGAATGACGGGCTTTATCAAAGCTTTGTAGATGTTAAATACGGAGGTATTTTTCATCTTCCGCTACATGGTCGTTCATTAAAAACAAACATAAAATTCTCATTGAACATGCCCTTTACTAGAAAAATGTATTTACCGCTCGTGTTTTGATCTACTATCCCCTTACAAATATTCACCGTTTGTTCTCATTCTGTACAGTTCTGAAGCACACTCCTCGGGGAAAAAAATGCATTAAGTACATCAAATGTGTACAATGTTTTTTCTCGACCTAAGTGGAATGTCATTTACGGTAATTGTTTGGAGCTACTTAACTAAAACCGTACTTAAAATTACAAATTGCACGGGTATCATTTTTACCACCATTGTTTAAAAGTAACAAATGTTTTTCAAGCATTTGATACTTATATATATACGATAGGTATGTCTACGAAAAATACCAACAACTCTCTCCAGGAATTTGTAAAGATTATCTATTTGTTTAAAACTAAATTGAAGTGGTAATAAATTTTTTTGGTTAGTGACGTATTAATTGATATAACTATACTTACTATATAATCAATGATTTTGAATTAAAGTTTAAAAAATTATATTATGTTAAGTACTTAAACGTTGTATTCTGTACACTAGAGGGTAAGAGCGAATGAGAATTAAATGTTCGTTGATGAGAAACTTAAAAAGCCACTTTGGCCCTTTTCCAAATTATCATTCATATATTAATTTTCATTATTTCAACACGATGTTTGCGTAAAACTATTAAAACAGGTTCTTATAGTGATTTTAGAGGTAAAACCCTTATTATAAATTCGATAGAGAACAATATTTTGAATTGATCTTCATTTCGGTTATTTTAATTTACTTAATTTAAAATTGAGTAAATTGAAGTTTCAAATGTTTGAATTTCTAAACTATAATTACTTTTTTTTTACTAATTAATTTAAAAACCAAAATATTGTCTTCTATAAATTTTATAATATTTATTTTAACTCTAAAATTACCTCATGAACTCGTTTTAACAGTTTTACGTATAAACATGTTTTTTTTTTTTTATCAAATATCGCGATTATACAACAGTAAAATGTGATATTCACACTGAATTATTTTTCAATTACTTTTAAAATGTATTTAAATAATTTTAAATTGTTGTTAGATATATTTTATTTTATCTAAAATGTCTTAAAAATTGCCTATACAAAACCCTTTAAAAATGGGTGTTTACTATGCAATGAGCAATATTGTTTTCCCCTATATCACTTATATTGCAATTTATAAGTAAATATATAATATGTATGTATGAATTATTTTTATTCGATTTATAATGAAATGTCAATAAATTATATCTATATTAAATCTAACTAAATTCATCCGTCGTTGAAAGTTCAAAATTACTATTACCATTACTATTTATTTTTTTATACATAACGTTTTTCCTTCCATGAATTATTATTTACAAAAACTAAATATTTTTAAATACTTACTATTATAATACATTTTGATTTGATACGTATACTTGACAACTTGCGAACATGATATTATCTATTGGCGAGCTGTCAGCTTTTACGAAATGACTGTGTGTGAATAATCGTCTTTTATTCGTTTTTCATAGATTTTTTTATTTTATTTTTATTTTATATTGTTTTAGTCGAAGAACTTTTGTGCTTGGCCACGTGGAAAGACGGTTCGACAAAGTACATGATCGGTAAGCTGGAACACACGCCTACGTCATCTGACGAAGACAAGTATCGGTGCTTTGTGGTTGGCAAATCAATCGGTGGTTCGTTCGAGATGGCCCAGTCCGGTGATGCGACGTGTAATGGTATGTCGTCGCCCACGGACGGTTCTAGAACGATGAAATTCAACAGAGGTAAACAAGAGTAAACATTTGCTTAACCTTTTCAAATCTAAGCTATTTCATAAATTGCATTATAATTCGATGAAGTCATCCATCGTGAAATTTTCGCATAATATCTAACCCAATTATAAAACAAAGTCCAAAGAAATCTTTTGTACATATAAAATTGAATATTTTGAATTATATCATACATACTAATAGTGTTCTAATACTATTATCTCAGCATTAAACATAACTTAAATATACGTGGTATATTAATCAATAATCATAATACAATTTTATTGACTTTCCACTTCCTCGCTCCGCACACAATCTTTAAGTTTCGTAATGATGTGTTTTTCTCCCCTTGGAAAACGTTTTTTTTTTTATAACAATAAAAGTACTTAGAAGTTTGATGTAGTTCCCAGTCATTGATTCGAAAGGAAACACAGATTACAGTGCTTTAGATAGGTAATTTGTGTAAATTCTCAGTAGAGTTCTTCAGAAAATTTTAAATGAAAAAAACAGTGGCATTTCCGGTAAATTTACTTAAAATCGATTTTAAACATCAAGTTTGCTAACACTTTAAGTGCAAAAGTTCATCAAAATATTCATGTAACACGTTATTTGATTGACAAGTATCAGTGATCAATAGGATTCATTTCAGTTAATAAAAACTTAAAGTTAAAGTCTTGAAGTATTGATTATTTTACTAAGGATATTTTTGTGTTTATTAACAATGAAGACATATATTTATATAAAAATATAAATTGTTAAAGGTTATTCAAACCAATTTCTATATATAATATTATTCAAATATTCTTACTTACATTTATAATTAAATCATTATTGTAGTATTTTCTATTGAATTCTTAAATTACTCAATAAGTAAATTGAGTTCAATTTAGAATCGTTTTTTAATGCAATTCTTTCTGCGCTCTAACGTATAATTAAAATATACTTCCATTGAGATGAATAAAATATTATGGTTATCCATCAACTAAGCTCAGTATACTTCTGTATATCCTGCAATACATTATTCTTATTTCTTAATATAGATCAATATATCTATTGTAATTAATGATAACTAAAATCAATAGTTAATAATAAGTAATAATAGTAAATTTTTAATTTATTAACCAATCAATTAGATATTTTTTATTTCAAATATTGCTTGTATATTATTACGTAGGTAAACGATTACCATTGCTGAATTTCTTATTAATAAATCTATAATAAAATTAAATTGGTTAGCGTTTCCAATTTGAAACAAAAACTATAACTACCTATATGTAATTACTGTGTTTTGTAGGTATAATATAATATTAAAATAATACAAACTTTATACAAGTATTTAGAAAAAAAAATTATTCTTTATAATTTATATTATGTTTATGAAAAGATGGCATGCAATTTATATATTAGTCATCTTTCTGCTTTGAACAAGATAAATATAAATATTATATATTTCTACTTGGTAGGTTTAAAAATTTTATATGGTTTTAGTAATAAAATAAAATACATTTATACATTTTCCATTTTTTTTTTTTTTTTTTTTTTTTTTTTATTATTATTATTATTAAACTTAATTACAAAAAATATTTAATAAA